>JAJMHD010000007.1:0-499317 GCA_030582875.1 Australozyma picinguabensis
TAGTCTTGGTTATTCTAGACTAATTTTTTACATTATTGCAAGAACTTTGGTGATCTACAACTCTATCTTGTCTCTTGCCAGTCCAAATCGCTTATATACAGGACTGTCGGAGTTCCAAACGGCCTTTTTTGTCCTCCAGTCTTCAATAGGAGACTTTTTCAGAAAATCAAACTTCTAATCAACTCAGTTTAAACACTTAAGTTTTACTGATGCTAAGTTACTGAAATAAGATCGATTTTCGTTCAGTTTAGTGGTCTTCAATGAACTGCAACTTGGAGCTGAGCACAGCTTGAACGAAGTTTCCGAAACAATTTTGGCAGTGAGGAGGGTGCTCACTATCAATTTTTCAAAACTTGGGTTAAATCTACATCCTCTCCACTCCAAGGCACCGCTCAAAACTCAACTTGACGACTACCACGCCCAAAGAGCCGTTGGGTACTGGGGGTGGATCGCAGGGTCGCGACGGCCTTTTTGGGCGCACATGTACGCTCGGAGACTTTATTGGAGGCATTTTGGTACCAAATGATTCTTCAAAGTGGCGCAAGTTTCGTGCGCCCTAAGGTGCTGCAAGAAATTGATATCTGAATCTTCGGTTCTGTGCTTTGTTGCAGAGCGGCCTAAGCCCTAGGGACAATTAAGCGCCAATTTTGTAAAAGAAGGGGGTGTCTGATCATAAATTTTGGAAACTTCAGTACAAGTTTTATAATATCCTAGCTCATAATCAGTAAAATATTAATATGTACGAGGGCTGCGCCCAAAAGGGCCGTTTGGTAGGGGAGGAGGCAACAGGGTTGTATCGGCTTTTGCAAGCGCAGAGGTACTGTCAGCAGTTTAATTGAGGGGTGAATAAAATATGCCAATTCATTCATGTCGTGCGCATTCGAAAAGTCCAAATAAGCTATATAATTGTAGCGTCGAAGGTTCAACTTCTTTTGAGTGAGGGCTCCTTTGGGCGCACAGGTCAGGCATTTACTTTCAACTAGAAAGTATCTAACAATTTCATAACTTTGAGCTCTAATCTCAATAAGTCTTTCGTGGTTTACTAATATGTTTATTCCTCATCTATAAATTGACCTCCAAGTGAATTCCTGTTCTATGTGCACAGTGTCGCCAGCTTGGATAGTTGGGAAAAATTCTGAGTAATGTTGACTCATTCAAATCTCTCCGAACTCTCAGTTTTTGTTTGAACCCAATATTCTGAGATTTGGCTCTTTTGTCAAAAGATCTTATATTGTGAATGTTATATACAGGATTTCGGCGGATCGAAACAACGTCTCTCTATTTCTAAGCTTTAAATCTTGAGCTTTTAACAAAAATTTGAGCTCTCTAAATTTATTGTATTTATCCAGATGTTTTTACCGAAATGTGGAACATAACTTATCGATTTTGTTTGTTTAAGGTGCTATGATGTATTTATTAGGAGAACACTTTTCAAGATAATTCCACAAACTTGTTAGTCAAGTGTGTGTGTGTTTCTTTGAAAATAAATTTACGAATAAGGCCTCAATTTTTGAGAACCATAGCATCGTCTTAAAGTATTATTTACGGTGACTGCGGCCAAAAAAGCCCATGGGTTTAGAGGCGCCTTGAAAGGTCGAGTCGGTCTTTTTGGGCCTACGATTCGATCTATCTAAGTTATGAAAACTATAATGTAAGCAATCAATTTTAAAAGGCTGTCTTCGTTCATTTCATCTTAATATGCCGCATAAACGGTCTATCAGAAAGTTAAAAACTTTCATCTATTAGGAGGGCCTTAGAGGGTCTACAAGTCGCGCATGAAAGATACCCCAAATTTCAAAAGAGAATACTCTCGGCTAGGGTTTCTCAATCTTATTAAAAAAGCTCAACCATGTCGAAAGGTATGGTGTAGATCAAGATAGCGTCTCTATTGTGTTCTCGTGTAACTTGACATCACAGCTGCAAGTCGTAACATATGCTAGACCAAATGGTTAAAAAAACTTTTGGATATCATCATGAATCTGTACGATATTTTCGGCCTCAATCAAATTGGTTTTGATGAGCCCTTTCCATTGTTAGATAGGGATTTAGTCGAAGAGGCTATACACAGGATGTATAAGGACTGAAACAGCCATTCTCCAGTATGAGCCTCCAAACAAGGCTATTTGACTAAAAAAATTGCTTGGATCAATTTCAAAGTGCCGTTTCATTGTACAGTGTCTTTAGCTGTTCCATGTTTCGATCATAGTAGGTCAAGGAGCTGCTCTGAGTAGCACCCAAAACAATAATGATGCAAGAATGATATAATTGCACAGAACGTCGATCAATCTGGCTTTTAACTTACTTCTAAAGACTTTCCTGCTCCTGTGAATGAACAACGTAAGATTTTCGATTTTTAAAATAGTTCTTAAATTTCGTGTTTAATTGTGGAATCCATTGAGAATGTACAAATTGATTTACAACACCTGATAGTCTCATGCCGCACAGGAATAAAAATTCAATACAAGATAACGAGAAGAAAATTTATAATTGAAACCTGAGAGAAGATCTCCATTATTTTCCCAACTAGTCGTGGACCTTGATTGTGACACCAATGAACTCCGGGCCGTAAGAACCACCTACAAGAAGCAACTAAGTCAAAAAATTCGACATGGCTATCACTATTCCACACAAGAAGAACGGAAGAAGTCGTATAGTCAAGTAGATGAGCCGTTGTAGTACTGGCAGAGTCTTGTAGAACCCAGCGGGAACCTGCGAAATGAGAACAACGCAATCACAACGAGACTTCACTGAAAATTGAACTACATTTTGGCTCTTGTGCTTATTTCAATCTAGAACACCTCTTCCTCACATTCTGTGTCACCTGCCAAAAATAAATACCTGCAGCCAGCAAAGACGACCTGAACCCTGGGGGGATACCTTTCCAGATTGGGCTAAATGGCCACATTTGACCAGCATTCTGCGTACATCCTGCCAAACAAGACCATTTTGCATGCTGGAACCAGAAACTCATTGAATTAGAACCCGAAGTTCAGCCCGAAAAAAAGCAATTGTCGTAAAATCCCTAAATCTACCCAATTTTTCACATTTGCTTCTGTCATTGAAAAGACCCTAAAAGCTCCCCTAGAGACTCAACTATAGTTATCAATACAACGAGTACCGAATTAATTTTTCAACATACACTAGAACATCACGCATGATTAAAATCTCGACGACATTTCCCTAATTCCGTCCATTTATCGTGAAGTTCCGTTTTCTCGCACGCTTTCCCTGCAGTCGCCATCCTTTTCCCCAGTTGGCATTCCTCACAAAATACTACCTCCACCATTCCCCAATAGTTACACCATTGGCACGAGTGAGAAGGAAAAACTTCTAAGCATTGTATTGTAAACGATCCGAGTCAGTGAAAATCAAACTTGTCCGAGTCAAAACGTCGTTCAACCAGCGATTACATCGAAGAAGAGCTGCTTACCCCCCAAAAACACAACCAAACGTCATCTGAACAGTGCCATCTGCATCTCAAGACGTACCTTCCACATTCCAGTCGCTTAAAATAAGAACCTATTGAGCCTCGCACCGTAGTATTGCGTCCAAAAGAGTAGTCTACCATTGAGTATCTTATATCAACTACTTCCACATCTACACAATGTCTGGCGAATTTACAAGAACACAAATCTTTGGAACCGTCTTTGAGGTCACCTCGAGATATCTGGACCTCAATCCCGTCGGAATGGGAGCATTCGGGCTTGTTTGCTCTGCTATGGACAAACTCACAGGCCAAAATGTTGCCGTGAAGAAGATTATGAAGCCATTCTCGACGCCTGTGTTGGCAAAAAGAACATACCGTGAGTTGAAGTTGTTGAAACATTTGCGCCACGAGAACTTAATCACCTTGGATGACATCTTCTTGTCTCCATTGGAAGATATCTATTTCGTCACCGAGTTGCAAGGTACAGACTTGCACCGCCTCCTCTCGTCGCGCCCTTTGGAAAAGCAGTTCATTCAGTACTTCACCTACCAGATTCTTCGTGGATTGAAGTACGTCCATTCTGCTGGCGTCATTCACAGAGACTTGAAGCCTTCTAATATCTTGATCAACGAGAACTGTGACTTGAAAATCTGTGACTTCGGCTTGGCCCGTATTCAAGATCCGCAAATGACTGGTTATGTTTCCACGCGTTACTACCGTGCGCCTGAGATTATGTTGACCTGGCAGAAGTACGACACTGAGGTCGACTTGTGGTCGGTCGGCTGTGTCTTGGCAGAAATGATCGAGGGAAAGCCACTTTTCCCTGGTAAGGACCATGTGCACCAGTTCTCCATTATCACAGAGCTCTTGGGATCTCCTCCTCCAGATGTCATCGACACCATCTGTTCCGAGAACACCTTGCGGTTCGTGCAGTCATTGCCTCACAGAGAACCAATTCCATTCAGCGAACGTTTTGCTCTGTGCACACATGTGGAGCCTGAGGCCATTGATATGCTTTCGAAGATGCTTATTTTCGATCCAAAAAAGCGTATTTCCGCTGTAGATGCTTTGGAACACCCATACATGGAGCCATACCACGACCCAACTGACGAGCCTGCTTGTGAGATCAAGTTCGACTGGAGTTTCAACGATGCAGACTTGCCCGTGGACACGTGGAGAGTGATGATGTATAGCGAGATCTTGGACTTTCACCAAATGGGCGGTACTGAGCAGCCCGAGATCATGCCTCTTACCTCCCACACCGATGTTGCAGAGCAGCAGCCCGTATAAATTGCTAATTTTTCACCCAGGGTAACGGTTGCAACTAATGATAGCGAAATTGCATGGCCCGAGCCCAGCTGAACATTGGTTCAGTCTTTTTATATGTTTGCCTTATCATACAGTATCTATTTGACCGTTGTAAGAGAATCAATAGTTCGAAAATGTAAATCAGTAAAAATATTATTGAAATTTATCCCTCATATCTTCAGCATTGTAGATAATTTCCAGGTTCTCTTTGTTTATATGGTCGGTCTTATCTACAGGAGGTGCCCCATACTATTGACACCAAGCCTCCCAAAATTCCGTGTTCAAACGCCAGTTTTGGCCATAAATTCACCGAAATCTGAAATATTCAATGCGGCTTGTTGCCCCCTGCGACTTGCGTCTCTCCAAATCTCTTGGAAACCTTGAAATCGCGGTCACATACAATCAGATACCTGGAAACTCAAACGAGCTCGATTGTACGATTGAGTTCAAAAACACCATAAAGAAAGATGAAGAGGGAGCAGAAAATGGAGAAACTGTCGAAGATCACACTCAGCCCGAGGAAAAGGGCCTGGGTTTCGTATCATCCTGGCTCGGAAGGTCTGGAAGTGAAAAATCGCAATTGACAACCAAAAAGGAGACCGCAGCGTCGGTTTTCTTGGGCTACGTCCAACTTGTAGGATATGTGAGGCTTAATAATGACTTCAATGGCGGCGGATCGACGCTGTCGGCGCGGGAAGTCTTCTGGAAAAACTCAGAGTACGCATCTAGATATCCTATAGAAAACGAACATGAAAAGGTAGAGGCCATCTTACAGACACCACTATTCAATGAAGAGGATACTCTGAGCACGTTCAAATCCAAATTAGCGGGGTGGCCTGACTTCAAGGCTGGTCCAATGGACAACATTCTGATAGCTCTACTCCACGACTTGGCGTATTCTTTTAACAGTAGAGAACCGGCTGCTCCAGACCACACTGATGCCACCGCACAAGAGTCAACATTCATTAATGACTTTGCGCAGTGCATAGTGCCGTTTTATGTTACTTCGCAACACCTCTTGTTTTCTAGTACTAGAATTGAGGCCGGTGACTGCGAGTCCTACAAACTTCGTGTTCCAATCCCCAGCAATAGCTTGCCTCCATCATACAACACCGCTCTGACTGGTTTTACGGGAGACAATGGCCTTGTGTCCATATGCTATCAGTTCGTCATAGGTTTACTGAACGAGGGCGCCAACGGAATGACGCCGCGCAATGTATACTTTCCTTGGGAGTTTCACCCTAGTCAGACTCGTACAGAGCATGGCTGGTCACAACCAGACTATTTACAGAAACCAATGGTTGACAAGGACTGGCGCCCACGAGAGGTTGACGATATAGCGTTTGCTGGGCGGCCGGTTCCGAAACAAAGCAACAAGAAATCTTCTTCAGCCAAAGCCAAACTCGAGGCTGAATTGGACAACCTCATCAATTCCTCAGTGGAGATAGTGGCAGCAAAGGAAAGACGCAAAAGCTCCGTGTCCATTCTCACTCGGGAAGAGTCGGGATATATCCCGCAAATCCCCACCAAGGCCCGCGTGTCGTACCAAATCATGGTAAACAGTAATTTCTTATGCCTGGCACACATGTCGAAGGCGACATACCGGGTGGGAGAAGACATACACTTCAGCCTTGACCTACCTTCATCCAAGAGCCTTACAACCCGGGTAGTGGGAGCAGTTGCGCATGTCGAAGCACACGAAATCTTCCACTTGAACGAGTCTAGAAAGCTGGTGAATGTCTACAAAGTTTCCCCATCTGTAAAGCTCAATACCTACAGCTGTGCGCTAGCTATTTCTGACGCCAACGATGGAGCTACTTCCGTCGCCAGCATGATCAGCTTGCCACAATATTTGACCCAGCAATTCCAGGCATCTACACTCATGGATCTCAAGTACTTCTTGGTGTTTTCACTTGTTCTAAACGAGTTTGACGAGGAGCACCAAATCACTAGTCTCGATCAAGAAGATGACAAGGCTGTCTCCGAGTACATCCGTGCATACAAAAACGAAAGCGAATTCCACAAGTTTAAGTTTTCAGTGCCATTGACGGTGTTGCCATGAGGAACCAAATTGGCTGCAAATTCCTGCAGGAAGAAGGAATCCCCCAATTTCCCCCATAGAGGCTTAACCCGTGTTCATCTTATCTCGACACTAAAGCCGAGCCTGAATTTCCGATCATAGAATCTATTAGAACACTTCTAAAAAAAATTGGGTATTGTTCCCTTACCTGATGTCATTGCACCTTCTACAATTCCATAGCCTCTTTTGTCATGCTTCCTGCCAGGCTGCCTGCAGTACAAAGCAAGGCAATATAAATAGAGGTATCTGATCCTGATATGGCATATATCACTCAATTCTTTTCAAAAATCACACAATGGCTTCAGTTATCGTCACTAATGTTGATCCTACCGTTTCGTCCGCCAAGGTCAAGGAGTTATTCTCCTTTTGCGGCAAAATCGAAGCAGTGGAGCAGAAAAAAACAGGCACGTTTGAGGTGAAATTCCAACTGGAGAAGGCCCTCGAAACCGCTCTCTTGCTCAATGATGCAGAATTGGAGTCCTCGGTCATCAATGTTGCCAGAGCAGACCCTCCAAGCTATGACTCGAGTTCCTCAGTTGGTAATACCAGTTTGGATAAGAAGGTTCAAGTAGAGAATGCTTCCGAAGACGACATTCTGCAGGAGGACAAGCCTAAACTGGCTGTTTTGGCACAACTTTTGGCTTCCGGATACAAGATCTCGGATGATTTGATTGCAAACGCCATCAAATTCGACCAGGAACGTGGTATTAGCTCTCTGTTCATGAAGTTCATCAACGACTTGGACAACAAGTTCCTCCACACCAGCAATCCTGAGTCGACTGCCTCAAAGAATATCGAGCTTGCGAACAATGTATTGGGTGACTTGTCCAACAAGGTCACCAGTTTTGCATACCTGCGTGATGTGCAAAACTACATTGACAAGGCTGCAGCCACCCCCTCTGGACTGAGAATCCATCGTTTCTACAAGGATGTGACCAAGGAGATCAAGGATGTCCACCTGGAGGCCAACAGATTGTACGAGCTCAAGAAGGGACGCGAGGACAAGACCAGCACTGGTGCTGGTGCCGCTAGTTCTGGTGCCGAAGTGTCTTCCGAGACCTCTGCTGTGCCCTTGACCGAGAAGAAGGGCTTGTAAGTCATAAAGCGGGCAGTAATTTTTATATAAATATCAATGTAATGTACGACTTAATCAAACAAAACATGAAGTGTGGGAAACTACGATCAGAAGCAACAAGGAAAAGTTTATTTGGAAACAAATATCTAATTAAACAGGAGGAGGGATTCGTAAAGTGGCTCGTAAGGTGAAGGGGATAAATATGGGGGCAACAAGCAGAGACTATATTTTAAGGGGTTTCTCCAACAAGTGGCCCATGCGCTCAATTTTCGTGCTCAAATAGCCCTCGATTTCCTTGGACTTAATGCCTTCTTCGGTGGACAGCCATGCCAAAGGTACCATGGGGATACGCTCCACGACCTTAACGTCACGGTTCTTGCCCTCCACGGCAAGGATCTTATCGGGATTGTTAGTCAAAAGTTTGATTGAAAGGAGGCCCAAGTCCACGAGAATGGCGGTGGCCAAGGAAAACGAGCGGCCGTCGGCCGGATGGCGCAACATCAAGTTTGCCTGGACAGTGTCTGCGCCCAAGTCTTGCAAGTTGTAGGCCTTGAGTTTCTCGCCAAGACCAATACCACGGCCCTCCTGGCGCAAATACACAATACATCCATGGCCACTGTCGCCCATGAGACGGCCAGCCTCGTTGAACTGTTCACCGCAGTCACAGCGGGCCGACCACGCCGTTTCGCCGGTGTAGCACTCCGAATGGATACGCGTGAGCACATCGCCCGCAAAAGTGGTCTCCGGCTTCCGGATGAGGTCGCCGTTCGCATCGAAATGGAGCTCCAACCCCAGCTGGTCATCCTTATCGGCACACACACGGCCAGGGAAGAGCTTGCCGACGTAGGCGCCACGGGTCATGCGGTCCTGCTGCGTATCGCCGTCGCGGCGTTTGAACAACGACTGCGAGCGGATATCCTCGCCGAAGACGATCGCCAAGTGTTCCTTCTTGTCCAAGTTGTTCTCGTACAAATGTAGGAAGATCTCGGGTCCCTGGACCGTCGGGATGCGCGCGCGAGCAATGCAGCGCACGTGGGGAAGCTCGCCGTGGATCGGGAGGTTGTTTCTCTCCTCCTGCGACACCACGGGCGGCGTTTTTGGGTTCTGGAGCACGGACGGAGTGGCCATTGGCGACACGAGTGGGATCGACTCGAACATGGCCGCGCGCGAGGCCACCGGCGACGCCATCAACGTGGGTCTTTTGGGCGACGCCACCTCCTTCTTGATATCGATGGGGTTTGACATGCTGAATATAGAGAGAGAGATGGAGAGTATTAGTAGGGAAGATGGAAAAGCACTAGACCAGAGGATGGAGAGATGTACGGGCGGAGATACTTCGGGTTACAGTATTGCAGATTGCAGGATTGTGAAATTGTGAAATTGCAGAATTGCCGAATTGTAGAAACGCAGAAATCCGGGGCAGGTGGTGATTAAATGGAGGAGGCGGTATTTCCAAGTGGTGCGGAAATGTATGGTGGGGTGTGATCGGTGCGACTGAGTAAGCAGTAGTAAGCAGTAGTAAGCGGGAGTCCATGTTAGTCATGAGAAACCGCTAGAGGAAAATGGAAAAGGAAGAAAATTGAGGAAAGTTTTTTTGACCAGTTGAATTTCGTAATACTTTTTTGCTGGAATTGAATGGTCCTTGGTGGGTTAGTGGTGTATTAGTAGAGGAGTAGTAGAGGAGTAGAGGAGTAGTAGAGGAGTAGTAGAGGAGTAGTAAAGGAACAGTGGTAGAAGTAGTAGAGGTGTAATACAGGTGTCCTGGTATAGTACTTGTTGAATGGTTTTGAGAAAATACATACAATTGTGACCGAAAGTGACTTGGTATGGAGAATCACTGGGGTTTCTGACGGGTCTGGGTATCACCAGAGTAAATTGCGATTGATGGTGATCTTGGTACTGAATATGACCATAAATTTTGGTTAATGAGATTCGGTAGAGCATCACAGAGATCTTTCATTGGGGAGTTTGGCCGAATGTTCCCACAGTAGAATGACACGATACGGCCATACTCTCCCATGGAAGTGTGCACTTCCATCCAGGAACTAGCTCTCAATAAATAAAGTCTTTGAAGTAATTCACAAGTAAAGCATGGCCCACTTCTACCCAGTGGATATTGTACCTAATGAAGGGTATGCCATGGCTTTGACTGAAAGAGCCACCGATGAAGTGTTACTTCTACCAGTTTCTTTCCACCCAGCGCCTTTCCATTGTAAGTTTTCTGTTACTATTCCATTGATAATACTCTGTAGTCGCCTGTCACTATTCCGTTGGCAATACTCGTAGTCTTCTGTTGGCTACCCTCGCTATTCCGATTCGTCGTTTGCAGCCAATATCCTCCGTCAACAACACCAACCACCAGCTCCACAACAAAGAATACTCAAAGTAAATTTTCATTCTAAAGTCCATCCAAATTCTCGTAACATTCTCATTCCTCAGCCCTTCCTCATTCCACTCCTTCCCTCACCACCATCCATCTAGATCCACACACTCGCCCACTTCCCCCATCAGTCACAAACAAATCCCATCCCAAATCAATTCCTCCAATATTTCTCCCGTCCATGCCCTACTCTTATCGCCTATTTCTATTTATAACTACTTCCTCCTGAACCCCCTGAGCATCCCAGCCAATCACCGTCGAATACCACCCCAGGGCTCGCAACCAAACGAAAAAATATATAAACGCCACCAATTTCCCTCACTTACCCTTTTACAACAAAAAGAAACCCCAAAAATGGCTCGTTTTCTCCTCCCCTAATCTCCCATTTTCATACTCGCTCTAGCATACACGCGCCCTTTTTTGGAATCGCGGTACTGCACCCAGGCGGCCTCGCCTCCTCGTCCGCCGCCCGAAAATGACACCCATCTTTTTCGAACCACCTCTTTTCTCATCCTACTACAAGATAAATATATAACAAAATGGACGGTGGTATGTACGAATTTTCTTCTCTGCGCGTGGCGGCGGCGGTGTAGGCGATGCGGTGTCGAGCGGTGCGGGCGCTGGTCGAAATTCCGGTTGCTTTGCTTTTGTTTTGGTTGCAGAACCAGTTTCGTCCGTTTTGCGCCGGAACTCGGCCGTTTGCGCCGCTGTTTTTAGCACCATTCGATTCAGAGCATGCAAGAGTTCCCAATTGGCTTTTTTCCCGCTCGTTTTCGGCCCGTTGTCCCCCAATTGCGGCTCCTGTTGGCGTCTTCCAATATCATGTTGGCACTCGTCGACTGCTGGTGCACGGGTGCAAACGTTGTTGTTCTTTTTCTGTTCTGCCCCTTGCGGGTGCTGTATGGCCTTGTCGGCGCTGCGGTCGTAGGAATGTGCGAGTGTTGGCTTTCGCCGCTCGCATATTTTGTCGTTGCTGTCAAATTTCTCGGCACTTATCGGGTTTCCAACCTCTAGAGTCTCGGAACAAGCAATCGGCTTCGCCGGCTGCATGCACTCCCGTCCTTCCCACCAACGAGACAAGAACGAAAAGAATCATGTTTCCCAAACGTTGTTGTCTATGTTGCAGCCCCTTTTTTCTAGTCAAATTCCGAATACTAACTCTATACAGAAGAAGTTGCTGCCTTAGTCATTGACAACGGTTCTGGTATGTGTAAAGCCGGTTTCGCCGGTGATGACGCTCCACGTGCTGTTTTCCCATCGATTGTCGGAAGACCAAGACATCAAGGTATCATGGTCGGTATGGGCCAAAAGGACTCCTACGTCGGAGACGAGGCCCAGTCCAAGAGAGGTATCTTGACCTTGAGATACCCTATCGAGCACGGTATCGTCAACAACTGGGACGACATGGAGAAGATTTGGCACCACACCTTCTACAACGAGTTGAGAGTTGCCCCAGAGGAGCACCCAGTCTTGTTGACCGAGGCCCCAATGAACCCTAAGTCTAACAGAGAGAAGATGACCCAAATCATGTTCGAGACCTTCAACGTTCCAGCCTTCTACGTCAACATCCAAGCTGTTTTGTCCTTGTACTCTTCCGGTAGAACCACCGGTATTGTTTTGGACTCCGGTGACGGTGTTACTCACTTGGTTCCTATCTACGCCGGTTTCTCCTTGCCTCACGGTATCTTGAGATTGAACTTGGCTGGTAGAGACTTGACCGACTACTTGATGAAGATCTTGTCCGAGCGTGGTTACACTTTCTCCACCACTGCCGAGAGAGAAATCGTCCGTGACATCAAGGAGAAGTTGTGTTACGTTGCCTTGGACTTTGACCAAGAGATGCAAACCTCTGCCCAATCTTCTGCTATCGAGAAGTCCTACGAGTTGCCAGATGGTCAAGTTATCACCATCGGTAACGAGAGATTCAGAGCTGCCGAGGCTTTGTTCCGTCCTAACGACTTGGGCTTGGAGGCTGTTGGTATCGACCAAACCACTTACAACTCCATCATCAAGTGTGATGTCGACGTCAGAAAGGAGTTGTACGGTAACATTGTCATGTCTGGTGGTACTACTTTGTTCCCAGGTATTGCTGAGCGTATGCAAAAGGAGATCACTGCCTTGGCTCCATCTTCCATGAAGGTCAAGATCATTGCTCCTCCTGAGAGAAAGTACTCCGTCTGGATCGGTGGTTCTATCTTGGCTTCTTTGTCCACTTTCCAACAGATGTGGATCTCCAAGCAGGAGTACGACGAGTCTGGACCAACCATCGTGCACCACAAGTGTTTCTAAGCTTTGTAGTGACGATGATTGCACTCGGAGCGTTCCTGGCATTCGGGAGCCCATGAATAAACCTCTATGTATCTCTATAAAACTTCTAGAGGAGAAATGTAGATTCAATTCTGATTTGTCCGTTGGTGACTGTAAACCCACTTTAGCGACGTGTTTCTCTGCGTATTTACCTCTCTCATTTTGTGTTTCTTTCCCTCCTTTTCGTATCTCAAAAACTGTGGTAGTTATGTGGCTCGATGTACATGCCGACCGTACGGATATCGTACGGCATAACCTCCCCAGTAGATAAGATTAGGTATAAATAGAGCCACATTCCATAACCCTTTCCTCCACAAAATACTCTTTTTTTGAAGCTCGTAGGAGAAAACCCAGGGCTCATAACTCAGAAAATATAAATACTCCCGCATTTCCCCCATTCGTCGCGGCTGCTAATGTGGTCCTTGTTCGGTTTTGGAGGCTCGAAGCCAAACCCCCAAAAACACCCCAGAAAGATCGCAGAGCCGGTCTTTAACGAAAAAGAATGTCTTTTTGAGAACCCAGACAATGTGTCTGAGATTTTGGCGCTCTCAAAACTCGACATTTCCGGCTGCAATGCCGTTTCGGAGATAAGCACCGAAAACCTCACCCAATGGGAACAGAAACTCAAGGCCGACCCCAAAAACCGGTTGGTGCAGAACGCGTTGGCCCACAACGACCTCACCAACGTGATTGCCGTGTCAGGATCGTCCCAATCGTTGCGCAATCGCTACTTCTTCAACTTGGAGATCGAAACCATCGGTTCGCCCTCTTACTTGAACAACCAGAAGAGCAGTGGCCGCTGTTGGATCTTCGCAACGTGCAATGTCTTGCGTACACATGTGATCAAGACCTACAACTTGGATCCGGCCAATTTCCAGTTGTCGCAGAGCTACTTGTTCTTCTACGACAAATTGGAGAAGGCCAACTACTTTTTGGAGAACGTCATTGACACGGCCGACGAGGACTTGGAGTCGCGGCTTTTGCAGGCGCTTTTCGCCGGTGCGGTGAGCGATGGTGGCCAGTGGGATATGATCGTCAATGTCATCGAAAAGTACGGTGTAGTGCCCAACGAGGTTTTCCCAGACAACGCGCAGGCCGTCAATACTGGTAAATTGAACTACTTTTTGACCAACAAGCTTCGCGAGTATGCGTTGGTGTTGCGCAGATTGGTTAAAGAGGGTGTTCCCAAGGCGAAGGTAACCGCCGCCAAAAACGCCATGAACAAGGAAATCTACGCAATCATTGCCTTGGCCCTTGGAACTCCGCCCAAGCCCGAGGACTCGTTCACGTGGGAGTTCTCCGACAAGGCCGGAAAGCATCGTTTCTTTGAAACATCACCAGTAGACTTCTACCGCACGCACGTGAAGTACAACGTCTCCAAACGGTTTTCTTTGATCAACGATCCCAGAAACAAGTACAACGCCTTGTATACGGTCGACAGGTTGAACAATGTCCACGGTGGAAAGCCCATTGAATACGTGAACTTGGATCTTCCCGCCATCAAGGCTGCCGCAATCGCCATGTTGCGCAACAACGAGCCGATTTTCTTCGGGTCCGATGTTGGCAAGTTCAATGATAATGCCACCGGCATTCTCGACACCGAGGCGTACGACTACAACCTCACCTTCAACACGTCCATGAGACTTCTGAAGCTGGACAGATTGAAGACGGGATCCTCGGCAATGACCCACGCAATGACCATCACGGCCGTGCATTTGGATCCCGCCACTGGCAAGCCCATCAGATGGAAGATCGAGAACTCATGGGGCGATGCCGTTGGCGAGAAAGGATTTTTCGTCATGACAGACTCTTGGTTCGACGAGTATGTTTTCCAGATCGTGACCACGGCCAAGTACGTCGACAAGTCTGTTGTCGATCTTTGGAAGAGCAAGAAGTACAATGTTTTGCCGTTCTTCGATCCTATGGGAGCATTGGCTTGAGGCCCATGTTTTCCACCAAAGACGACCAGTTTCGTGTCCAATCTACGAGAATTGAGACCAAATATCAAATTCATTTCTACTTATATATCCATGTTCTCTCTGTAGGCTCTAGCGCTCACTTAATCTCGAGCTGTGGTGTTTTACCCTTAAGACGGCCCAATACACATTCAGGCGCATACCGCGCAATGACATTGTCCTCGTGCAACATATCGAAGCTCTCGGTTGCGTCCTGGCCCGCATACTTCACAATAGACTCCCGACCGCCAGGGTGGTTGTCTAAGAAGGATGTGAGGTCCATGACGACATTCTTGACGATGACCCAGCAGTCGTCCGCCTTGTTGTGCTTTGCTACCTCCTCTGCGGTGAACTCTTTGGATGGAATCCGGAACTGAGTGTGTTCTGGCTGTTTCTTGGGTGCCGCCGGCGCAGGTTTCTTCTTTGGAGCGGTTTCCGCAACAGGAACCGAGGTTACGGCTCCAGCGTCATCGGAAAACGACACCGTGAAGCTCTTTGTTTGTGGGTTGATGTGAAGGTTGATCTGGTTCAAACGGTCGGTGGCTGCGAAAGACAGAACAGGCTCCTGAGACAACCTTCTCATCAAGAATCCGGTCGCCTGGTCTGCCGCCAACCGGCCAAACACAACACAGGCCAACAAAGACGAGCCGCCAAGTCTGTTGTGGCCATGGACGCCGCCAGCGACTTCTCCTGCGGCGTAGAGGCCGTCGAAGGGCTTCTCAGAGGAACCATCTCCGAAAATGACGCGAGTCAGGTCGTCGATCTTGACACCGCCCATGGTGAAGTGCAAAACACGCGCGATGAATGCGACGTGGTAGGTGTTTCCCTTCTCCATGTCAAATGGGGTCGTCGGGAAGAACTTCTTGCCGAACTTGTCCTTTACAGCGCCTGTAGCTGCCTTGTTGTAGTCGGCGAGAGTGGCCTGGATTTTCGAGAGGTCGAGGCCCATGTCCTTGGCCAACTCGGCACCCGTCATGTCGCGCATCAACTTCCGTTGTGCGTAGTGTTTGATGTGGAAACTGAGCCGTTCGTCGCTTTGGGAGTTGAGCACAAGGCGGAACGGGCCGTTGCCCAAATCGGCCTGTTTTTGGATCTCGCCACTGACGTAGTCTCTCGTGCCGAGCTCGTCGCAGAACCGCTCGCCGTTCTTGTTGAGAATGATGCCTCCCTCGCCTCTGAGTGCCTCGGCGCCCAAAAACAAGAACCGCGGCTGTTTCTTGCCATGGACGGCATCCAAATCGTCGTACTCAATGAGACCGGTTGGATGCACCTGGACCTTGTCCATATCAATGGCCACACCGGAGTTTTTCATGACGATTTTCTGCCCATCGCCCGTCGCATGTGTTCCGTTGGTCGACGGCAAATCGACAATGTCGGGGCGGTACTTGCGCAACAACGAGTTCTTGGTGAAGTCCGCAGCGTAGCCACCCGTCGCAAGAATCACGGGCCCCACCAACTCGCCGCGCTCCTTCAGTTTCAAGTTCTTATACTTGACACCGCGGATCACCGACTTGTCGGCGTCGTCGGCAATGAGATCCACCACCTGGGTGTCCTTCAAAATGACCACTCTGTCGGGCTCCTCGACGGCCAAGTTCTCGAGGGTCTCGAGCAACTTGTAGGTGATGGCCATGCCTGGAAATTTGGCGTCGCGGCCTCGATGCGTTCTGGGCTGCGAATGCCCGCCCAACCGCGACACCACGCTCAAATCCAACCCGAAAAGCTCCTGGAGCCAGTGCACCGCGTCCGCACTGTTGTAGGTCAAAACGCGGATGAGTTCTGGGTTTGCTCTGTCCTTGGCTGTAGCCAATGTGTCTTGGTAAAATTGCTCCACGGAATCCTTGATTTCCAACGAAACCTGCGTTCTTGTGAGCGCGCCGTTGATGCCCGAGGTGGCCTTTCCACTGTTTCCACTGAGAAAGCCCATTTTGTCGACCAACACGACGTTGGCTCCTCGGTTGTATGCTTGGTGGGCTGCAGAAAGCCCGGCTAAGCCGCCGCCCACAACGATAACAGGGTTCAATAGGTCGGCCATGGCGGGATTGTGCAGTCTGATGCGAATATGCCAAAAAAAAATATAGGGCGACGCTTGGAAAAAGAGCCAATTAAGTATTTGCCATTTGATGAAACGTCTATCTGCACGCCGCCAGAGGATGCGGGGTTAGTGGGTGAGAATCTGGGGTACGCCGGAGATAACGCTGAAACACCGGGAGGTGGAGGGGGCGGGCAGATGCACTGGTTGCGAGCCCCGAGGTTTCATTTCAGATTTCAGTTTCAGGGGCTTTTCCAAAGTGCGTCGTTTTATCCGTGGAAATATCGTGCGGGTTGTTGGTGGGGGATGGGTGGGGGTGTGTGGAATTGGATGGGGGTGTGTGGAATTGGATGGGTGCGGTGTATTGGAAATAGTGGAATGGGGTTTCAAGATTTGGAAATTTGGAAATTCTGGAGAAATACGAGAAACTGAAGAAATTAGTTTGGCGGCCGTACGTTCTCTTTTGGTGCGATTAGTGTTCCTGTCTAGTTTGATCTGTAGACCATCTCTGTAGACCATCTCTTAGAACATACCGAAAGGTAATCAATTTTGGTAAACAACTACATTCACTTTTTATTTTCTAATTCAGATCTTCTCAGTTTTCTCTTGCCTCCTTCTTTTATTAGAAATACAATTCGGTTGCCTATTAGTAAACTGGACTTGCAAGAAATAGACTAAACTTAATGGGAAATGTACTGGAACGCAAACGAAACGTCTTGATGCTCGGTCTCGTTTCTCAACAACATATCCTCATTATCCTTGAGCGCATCGTGGTTCAAGTGGTTCCATGTAGTAGCGTCTCCATACAACATGGCTGGAGCCTTCTTCACCTGGCCCTGGCCAGGAACACACCGCTTACAGTTGTAGGTGTCGTGCGTGTCGCACTCGGTGTCTCGGCGATACTGGAAGAGAAGCTTGAGCATGTCGCCGCTGAAAATCCGCTCCACGTTCTCCTTCTCATCGACCACACACGACGAAAGCGACATCTTCATCGACTGCCGCTGGAAGATCTTCTCCTCGATCGTGCCGGTGCACATGAATCTGTAGATGAAGCAGTCCTTCTTCTGGCCGTCTCTCCACACTCGGGCGAGCGCCTGCTGGTCGGCGGCGGGGTTCCAGTCGGGATCCATCAATACCAACCGATTGGCGCCAATGAGATTGATACCACATCCACCGGCTTTGGAGGAAAGGAGAAAGATGAATTCGCGCCCGTTGGGGTCATTGAACCTGTCCACAAGCTTCTGGCGCTTGTTGATGTTCAACGTGCCATCGAGTCTTATGGATCCAAACCGCTCGTTGAAACACATTTGCTCGATCAAGTCAAGCGTTTTGGTGTAGTTTGAGATGACCACGATCTTGTCGTCCGTTTCGTTCCGTATCTTGTGGAGGAATCTCTCTAGAATGGCGAACTTAGACCCGAACCACGTCTGGATCTCCCGTCCTCGGCCACCCCACAGACTTTCATAGTTGTCTGGAATGAGAGGACCGGCGCCCGGAATCTCTTTTTCAATTTTGAGCAAATCTGGATGTGTACAGAGCTTTTTGAGGGTATCAATTGCTTTCAAAGGTTGCGACTTGACAACGGACTTGCTTGCTTCTGACGTGATGAAATGCTCGTAGATGCTTCTTTGGAAGTCTGTGAGTCCAACGTAGACCACATACTCGTATTTGACCGGAAGATACTTCGACAAAATGTCGTTTGTACGTCTGATGATGAACTTGGACACAAGGCCAGACATCTCCGCCAACTTGGCGTCACCACGCTCGATCTCCTTGGGGGTCGCAAGCGCGTCTCTGCCCTTAAGAATCACGTTCTCGTAGTTCTTTCTAAACTCGTTTCTCGTGCCGAGATATCCCGGATTGGCGAAGTTAAGAAGAGAAAAGTACTCCGAAAGGTCGTTTTGGATGGGCGTACCACTGAGAATGACACGCCGCTCGCAGCGCAACGCATTCAAGGCGGTGAACGTCAACGAGTCTCCGTTTTTGAGTCTATGGCCTTCATCTGCCAAGAGAAGACCAACCTCTGTTCCCGCCAATTTGTCGACGTTTCTACGCAAAGTCTCGTACGACACAATCAACACCGGGCGAACGATGTTGCGGCCCGTGGCCACCGACCACTGCTGGAGCGCCTGGCCCAAGTCTGCAGCTTTCGTCGATTTCCCGTCGGCCGCCAATGGCGTGAGAGCGCCCTCGCCCAACCACTTGATGATTTCGTTGGCCCAATTGCGCACCAAAGACGACGGACACACAATGATACACTTCTCAATGGTCTTCTTTCCCCGCGGGGATTGCCGTAGGAGCGTCCACATCAAGGCTATACACTGAAGAGTCTTTCCGAGCCCCATCTCGTCGGCCATGATGCAGCCTTTAGCACGAGGATCCTCAAGGCCAGCAGTGCATCTGTACAAGAACTTGACGCCCGCCACTTGATGCGGGCGCAAGACCTTGGCTAGTTTGGGATCGATCACCACTGGCACATTGGGGTACTTGGCGGACGCATCCTTGTCCTTGCAGATGCCCAAGATCTCGGCCAACGACTTGTGATGCTTGTGTTTGGCCTTTTTCTGCGCCGGCTCGTCGTCGCCTTCCAGAGGCGAGGAGCTTCTTTGTTCCTTGGTTTCTTTCGCTTCGTCTACAGGTTCTTCTATAGACGGAATAACATCTACGGTAGGATCATACAACACAATGGCGAACTCGGACGTAGGGTCGTGGAGCGGCCGGGGCGGTAGAACCACCTTCCGTCTGGTTCCTAGCGGTGGTGGAACAAACTGCGGGTTGAACTGCTCCTTCATGGCGTTATCTTGCGCAAACGGCACGCTGAACAGTTTCCGGAGACTATCTTCACTACGGTGCATGTTATCTCCCTGTAACTTTGCCCGGGGCAAAAGCGCACCCCTTCGTTTTTGTCTTACGAGTTGGCCCTCGCCATCGACGCCAAAATCCGCGTCTGCGCCGGCTGGAAATCCGCCCTCCACATTCTCGTCCCCATCGACGTAAATTTTCTTCCCCAGACGGGCCTTCCGGTCAAGTGCTGCGTACGTATCTGTACGCGTTCTGTTTCCTTGTACAAACGGAACACGGAACGGTTTAGCGAGCCGACTGGCGGAGTCGGTGACTTTCGGGGGTCGATTTTCCTTTGCTACGCCTGCGCCGGAGCCGAGCGGCGTGGTAAATCCCTTGAGAGGCTTTCTTTTCATGAGATTTCGGGAAAAGTAGGTTAGTTATGGTGAAATATGGGGTAACGCGTGAGATGTAAATAGTGGCGATAAGAGTAGGGTGGAGTTGCGTAGGAGATGTTGCCACAAATATGGAAAAATGGATATTAATACAGAATTGCTCTTCTTCAGAGGTATAGTTGGTAGATCTTGGATTCGGAGTTACATCTCATCTCATCGCATCTCATCGCATCTCATCTCACCCATCGCATCTCATCTAATGGGATTCGGAGGAATTCCGGATTTGTCAAAAACACAAATATATCGTTTAAATTCATTATGTATTCGAACTGCTAGGAGCCACCTTGAAGTCTTGTCCCAATTCAACAATGCAGGCATAAATGCTATATTCAACCTACGCCTCAACCTCCATTCTGAACTAAACTCAGCAGATTGCAGATGATGATTGTCCCTATTTTTCTCGTATTATACCTAATATACTACTAATACATGCCCATTATATATCACACCTCTCACAAACAATGCCTGTCGCCCGCAATTAAACATGCTTGTCCATCCCCTCAAAAAGATCCTGGTACATCGGGATCGATTTCAAGTCCTGCAATTCGAGCGGCATGCTGTCGCTATCGAAGTTGGACCGCTGAGAGTCGGAGATGTAGCTGTCTGGCTGCAAACTATTGTCGTTACCCATTGACAACCCAAATTCTTCGTCCTCTTCTGGCACAAACGACCCAATGGAGGGCGGCTTGTAGAACGTCCGTTCCGAGGCTGAAGCCGGTGTTCTCACGGGCGCCAGCCGTGGCGAACTATCGTGATATATGGAAGTCTTGAGCTGCGGCAAGTGCAGATGTTGAGGATGGTCTTTGGAGACCATGTTGGAATGAGCCTGGGAGTGCGACCGGGAAAGCGACGATGTTCGGCGCAACAGCAGCGCTCTGGGTGGTGGAACTGCCGAGTCGATATTGCTAGGAACGGCCACCATTCCGTTTCCATAGATTCCGTTGCCTCTGAAGCTAGTATTATGACTGCCACTATCCTCGTCACTGAGAAACATCATCAGGTTGCTGTCATTGAGCACTGCCGACAGGGAGTTGTATGAAGGAAAGTTGAATTCGTCGGTGGAGTTATTGCCTGATAACAGGAATGGAGGGAATGCGGCAGAGCTTGGTGTCTTCAGGAACGTATGTTGGTTCATTTGCGGCGTCTCAAATAGATTTTGTTTGCTGGTATTCGAAGATGTCGATGCTAATGACAACACACTCTCTGGTCGCCTCAATTTCGGATTCAGATTGTAGCCAATAGTGAACGATGAGCTCGGTTTGAGTGGATGTGGATGTTGCGTGGAGATGGGAGTTCCAGGCCCGCCATTATGATGCCCATTGTAGGACCCCAAAGTGCTGATATGCAGCTGCAGATTGACCCTGGAGTTGACATTGAACGCTGGTGCTGTAGCTGGTGCCGGGGCTTGGGATGGCGCTGGCGCTAGAGAAACCAACCCTAGACCCGAAGCGTTGTGATTCTGAGATGGACCCTGGTTATGAGCCTGGTTTTGAACTTGGTTCTGGCTCTGAATGTGGCTCTGCGTTGGAGGCTGACTGAGGTTTTGGTGTTGGCCCTGACTATGAGGTTGGCTGTTGTTGTGGGATTGCGTGTGATGCTGGTTGTGATACGTGATTCCATGAAGCAGTTGCAGCCGGGGCGGATATATGGGGTAGTGCGGTTTTGTATCCAGAGGCTTTTTGTGGGTTGATTCGTGTGGAAGACTATCAAAGGGCCTGTCTGGAATCGGCAGCAAGGGCAACGACTTGTCGTCATCGAAAGAGGTGGAGCCGACGAGCGGGAACAACGGGAACATGTTCTCCATGGCGTCGAGCTCCGCGTCGGATGGCGAATTGGTCATGAAGTTCATGTTCGCAAAGGGCGCTGCAGGTCCCGCCCTTCCCTCTTGCAGAAGCGGAACAGAGTCCAACGACAGGTTTGCGCGCAGCTCGTCGGTGATTCCCGGAATGCCAGGCGCAATTTTGGCGCCGTCGAGGTCTTCCAGCTTGATGAAGTAGTCCAAAAGACCCTGTTCTGACTCGAGATGTGCGCTCATGTCGTCATACAAGAAGTCCGGCCCGGAGTTCGAGGTTGCCGCTTGCGGAGTCACAGAAACGCCGCTGTACGTTCCGTTTGGAGGCGGTGCACTGGAAAAGTGGCCATTTGGAGGAGTCGTGGTAGAAGCAACCGAAGTCACCGAAGAAGGGGCCACAGACACAGGCTCTGCAGACGCAGAGGGCGAGGTATCGGCCCTCTTCTTGGTTTGCGACTTCTTATCTTTACCAGGACATGTACAGTGTGAGTTTTTATGACAAAGACAGGATGCTAGATGGGTCCCCGGCGCCTTCCCCTTCTTTCCGCAATTGCACGACGAATGGGTGTTTTTCAACTTGCGCTGCTCGCGACAATGCGGACATTGCGACGCGGGCCGGCCCTTGGGTTTGATCATGGTAAGAGGTTTATCTGTATGAGTACACGAACTGACTCTGTGACCGCGGATACATCGTTCACAGGCGTACTTGACGCCGTTGAGGAGCACCATTGATATGAATAGATATAGTAGGGGTGTTTTCTCGACCGATTTGGGTTGTTACCGGCCAAATGCGTTGGAATTGGAGCCTACAGCGATAAGGTCCAATAAAGACGACTGCGACAGCCAAAAACCGCCGGAAAAAACGCCGCTAAGGTAAAGTTGTGCACGCGCAACACGCAGCACGCAATAAATAGAGAAAACCGGCGTCCAGCACTCGTCTAGCGCAGATTTCAAAGACGTTCCAACAGGAACTAGCACAGATCAGCGACGATCGGGGTAAAAGTGGTACCGGCCGAACCGCAGAAACAAAACTAAGACAATAGGCACGGTTTCAGGCCCACAGGAGCATCGACTCTCGAGATCGAGACCAAAATAGATGCGAGCGAGAAAAACGCCGAAAAGTGGACCAAAAACAGTCGCAAAAAGATGCGGATAACACCAAACGGAACAGAAACGCTTCCGGCAGAAGATCAGCTACGTCGACAGAACGCTCGACAGGGTTTTGGCGCTGGGAAATCGAAATATAGCTGAATCAGGAACTGATGGAAGTAGGAAAAAGGAGGTCGTGCACAACACACGAAATATCTCCAATAATCAGTGCGTATGCAGTAATTGGCACCTGTCTGCAGTACATTACCAGCTCCCAGACATATTTCCACCGACGGAAGCGATGGGGGTCACAATTGGACCGATCGATATTTTTCACCATACTTTTCAGATGAGTTGTTGACGAAAATTACGAAAAAAAGTGGGAACGGGGGCGCCGGAGATAAGGAAAACCCGTGCACCACGCCAATTCCAGGTATATCTGGCACCGCCATCGAAAACGGCAAAACCTCCCGGGTTGGGGTGGCTGCGGACTGCAGACAGGCCAGGCATCATCTCGCAAAGTGTGGGGTGCAATTACAGATCTGGGGGTCCAATGGGGATGTATAAGAAGGTCATAATTCGCCGTGGGCAAGGAACAACCAAAAAACTTTTTTATCGTTCAGATTTGGCAGTCGTGCGCAGACAAACGGCCTCGAAACGGAGATTCTAAGCAGCACGCACGTTTAGCCGACACACATCCCCATTCGTAAATCGAACTATCGCCAACTCTATTTACGAGCCTAAAAGTCAATTCTTCCCAAATGTTGACCTACGACGAGGTCAGTGCTCACAACACCAAAACCGACTGCTGGGTCATCATCCATGACAAGGTCTATGACGTGACGTCGTTTTTGGGAGAACATCCCGGCGGATCTGCGATTATTTTGAAGTATGCTGGAAAAGATGCCACCAAAGCGTTCGATCCAATTCATCCCGGCGACACTTTGACGAAGTATTTGGCCAAGGAGTGTCATCTTGGACCTGTGGACCCGGCCCTGAAGCCGAAAAAGGCGAAGAAGCCGAAAAAGGCGAAGGAGGAACAGAAGCAGGCAGAAAAGGAAGAACCTGCGAAAACGGAAGACGTAGTTTCAGAATTTGACGTCGAGTATGATGAACAAGACGGCAAAGAAGCGTTTGGAGGCGAGGCGGCAGCAAATACTCAATCTAAGAACGAAGAAAGTGACAACTATGAGTACGACGACGACGACGACGACGAACTCACCGAAGAGGACAAGGTGCGCCAGCAAAACAAAAAGAACATGCCCAACATCTCCCACATCTACAACCTCCACGACTTCGAGTACGTGGCCAAACACACGATGGAGAAAACCGCCTGGGCGTACTACTCGTCGGGCGCCGACGACGAGATCGCGTTGCGCAACAACCACTTGGCCTACCAGCGCGTCTTCTTAAACCCCAAGGTGCTCATCGACGTGCGCAACATCGACTTGTCCACCTCGATGCTAGGCGCCAAGACGTCTGTTCCATTCTACATCACTGCAACCGCATTAGGGAAGCTAGGCCATCCAGACGGCGAGAAAGTGCTCACTCGCGCGGCCGCGCACCAAGACGTGGTGCAGATGGTCCCGACGCTTGCGTCGTGCTCGTTTGACGAGATCATGGACGAGGCCGACGGCAAACAGACGCAGTGGTTCCAGCTCTACGTCAACTCCGACCGCCAGATCACCAAGCAGATCGTGCAGCACGCCGAGAAGCGCGGCGTCAAGGGTTTTTTCATCACGGTCGACGCGCCGCAGCTCGGGCGCCGTGAAAAAGATATGAGATCGAAACATATCGAGGATCTTTCGCATGTTCAAGGCGACGGAGAAGGCGTGGACCGTGACCAGGGCGTAGCAAGAGCCATCTCGTCGTTCATCGACGCGGGCCTCCAGTGGAGCGACCTCGAGTGGTTCCGCTCCATTACAGACCAGCCAATCGTGCTCAAAGGTGTTCAGAGCGTCGCCGATGCACTCAAGGCGATCGACTATGGTGTAGATGGAATCGTGCTCTCCAACCACGGCGGACGCCAGTTGGACCTGGTCAAGGCGCCCATCGAGCTCTTGGCAGAGCTCAACCCGGTGTTGCGGCAGCGTGGGTTACTTGGAAAACTCGAGGTTTTCATTGATGGTGGTGTGAGAAGAGGCAGTGATATCATTAAGGCGATAGCGCTCGGCGCCAGCGGCGTCGGTATTGGGCGGCCGTTCTTGTATGCGATGTCGACGTACGGCGAGGACGGTGTTTCCAAGGCGATCCAGATTTTGAAGGACGAAATGGTGATGAATATGCGTCTTTTGGGTGCTCCTTCAATGGCGCATTTGAACGAGTCGTTTGTGGACACGTCTGCGTTGGGCCGGCCCAATGTGGACGATCGGCTTTTTACGTCCGTTTATGAGCCGTTGGCGTCGCCGCCGTTTAAGAGTAAGTTGTAGTTTGAGCCGGTTTGGTTTGGTTTGAATTGGCTGCAAATTACTGCATATAAGACTATGAAACACTCTTGGTAGTGGTATCTATTTCTCTGCGCTACGTCGTATTAGATCCAAGTAAAACTGAATGTACTCATTTTTTAGACAATGAAGAAGATATTCGGCGGAAAAAATTTTGTTTTTGTCCTGGTTGAGTCCTGAAACATAGCCCTCTCTAACACCCAGTAGTGCTGGTGTACGGGTGTCTTCCATTCCCGAACAAACCCCGAACAAACCCCAATTTCCAAGCGCTGCCGACCAGAAAAATTATAGCATTCTCAACCTTCACGGAATAAAATTCATACTTTGCCTTTTTTCCGCGCGAATCGGCCTTCTCGGCCGTGTATTCTGTCGTATATTGTCGTATATTATGCGCCAGTGTTTTCTGCCAGAGTCCGATTTTTGCCGCTAAAAAACGACACAGCCCCGAAAAAACGAAACATCCCAAAACAAAAAGTTTAACTGGAGAACTCAACTTTTTGTGGGTTTTGTCTGTAACTAAAAGAGGTGTTGATACGTGAAGTGCATATAAGCGAAAAATCACATCACGTGACCATATCCCTGCACACAACCACCGATTTTGTTTGAGGAATCAAGACACGCTACCGCTATCACACCCAAAGTTTCTGTTTAGACGACAAAAACGAGCTTCCGGCGAACAGCGAAGAAGCCATAATACTGCTTACATAACCGAGCGCCTGCATAGTTACGCTCAGCGTTTCCCGATCCGGAAATATACCGCCGTTCTCGCTTTTCTCCAGTGTACATCTCCCTTGAGTTTCCGTCAACAGACGCGAAAACCCCCATTTCATCGCCGCTGATCACGCCTGCCATGGTGTTGAGCTACGATGTCGGAACGTATGTGATTTTTTCTTTTTTTTGCGGTCTTCTAGGTCGTTTTCTGGTGGGTTTTCGGGGCTTCAACGAACAATGCGTTTTTCACCCAAAAGTGTGCGAAATTGATCGACAAAAGTTCAAATTATGGATTCTCCGTATGGGATTTACCCGCTGTGGCCTTTTTCCGGCCCGAAAATGGTCGATTTTGGTCGTTTTCGGTGTTCTTTTCTGTTTTGTAATGCCTCTCACAAAACGCACGCAAAACGAGCCAAAAACGGCCCGTTTTCAGCGGAAACTCTCACCAGTACCATAACAAGACGCACGCCATACACTCTATCGCCTTTTCCCCCTTTTTCCCCCAGTTTCCACCTCATTTACCCGACTTTTTAGTCATTTCACCTCTTCTCCCTACTAACCCTCAGCCGGTGCTGGTTGCCAGACGACAAACTCGGCTGGATCGGCGTCACCGTCCAGTCCAACACCCAGAAAGACGCCAAGCACGTGTTGCAGCTCGTGGCCGAGGCAGACGAATCACAGACATTCACCGTAGAAACAGACAACTTCAACGACGACAACGCCAAGTTGCCGCCCTTGCGTAACCCGCCGATCCTCGAGGCCGCCGAGGACTTGACGTCGTTGTCGTACTTAAACGAGCCCGCCGTGTTGCACGCCATAAAAGTGCGTTATGCTCAGCTTAATATCTACACCTATTCCGGTATCGTGTTAATTGCCACGAATCCGTTCCAGAAAGTAGACCAGCTTTACTCGCCCGACATTATTCAAGCGTACGCCGGCAAGAGACGCGGAGAATTGGAGCCGCATCTCTTCGCCATCGCCGAGGATGCGTACCGCTGCATGAAGTTGGAAAACCAGAACCAAACGATCGTAGTCAGCGGAGAGTCCGGCGCGGGCAAAACCGTGTCCGCCAAGTACATCATGCGGTACTTTGCGTCTGTAGAAAAAACGCACGACGGTGAGCCTGCGTTGGCGGGTTCAGATCACAAGGCCGACATGTCGGACGTCGAGAAACAGATCTTGGCCACCAACCCCATCACAGAGGCCTTCGGTAACGCCAAGACCACGCGTAACGACAACTCGTCGCGGTTCGGCAAGTACTTGGAGATCTTGTTCGACAAGAGCCGCTCCATTATCGGTGCCAATGTGCGCACGTACTTGTTGGAGCGGTCCAGACTCGTGTTCCAGCCGCTGAACGAGAGAAACTACCACATTTTCTACCAGATGTTGGCGGGCATGTCGGAGGACCAGAAGGCGGCCTTGAGCTTGTCTTCTGCCGAGGACTTCAAGTACTTGAACCAAGGCGGCGCCACGACGATCCCTGGCGTCGACGACTCGCTGGACTTCCAGCTCACCAACGACTCGTTGGCGCTCATTGGCATCGACGAGTCGTGCCAGAGCGAAATCTACAAGATCTTGGCCGCGTTGCTCCACATTGGTAACATCGACATCGCCGCCACCCGCAACGACGCGCAGTTGTCCTCCGACGAGCCCAACTTGGTCAAGGCATGTGCTCTTTTGGGCATCGACGCGGGCTCGTTCGCGAAGTGGTGTGTCAAGAAACAGATCACCACCCGTTCCGAGAAGATCATCACCAACTTGAACCACCAGCAAGCGCTCGTGGCCAGAGACTCGTTTGCCAAATATATTTATTCTGCGTTGTTCGACTGGCTCGTGGACTACATCAATGCAGACCTCTGTCCGCCGCAGGTGAAGGAGAACATCAACTCGTTCATTGGAGTACTTGATATCTACGGATTCGAGCACTTCGAGAAGAACTCGTTCGAGCAGTTCTGCATCAACTACGCCAACGAGAAGTTGCAGCAGGAATTCAACCAGCACGTGTTCAAGTTGGAGCAGGAAGAGTACGTCAAGGAGGAAATCGAGTGGCTGTTTATAGACTTCGCCGACA
Source organism: Australozyma picinguabensis (assembly GCA_030582875.1). NCBI lineage: Eukaryota > Fungi > Ascomycota > Pichiomycetes > Serinales > Metschnikowiaceae > Australozyma > Australozyma picinguabensis. The sequence goes on from JAJMHD010000007.1 coordinate 27,905, forward strand.
ACCAGCCCTGCATCAACCTTATCGAGAACCGGATGGGTGTTTTGGCCTTGTTGGACGAGGAGTCCCGTTTGCCTGCCGGTAACGATGCCTCCTGGATTGAAAAGATGTACCAGAACCTCGACAAGCCTCCCACCAATAAGGTGTTCAAGAAGCCCAGATTTGGCCAGACCAAGTTCGTCATCAGCCACTACGCCTTGGACGTTACCTACGACATGGACGGCTTCATCGAGAAGAACAGAGACACGGTCGGCGAGGGCCATCTTGAGGTCTTGAAGACCGCCGAAAACGAGATGTTGCAGAGCATCTTATCTGTCATCGAGAAGAACGCCAGCCAGCTCGAGACCGCGGCGCCTGCCGCCAACGCGCGCAAATCGATCGCGCTGAAAAAGCCAACGTTGGGCTCGCTCTTCAAAAACTCCTTGATCGAGTTGATGACCACCATCAATTCCACCAACGCCCACTACATCAGATGCATCAAGCCAAACGAACAGAAGAAGGCCTGGGAGTTCGACTCCCTCATGGTCTTGTCCCAGTTGCGAGCATGTGGTGTTTTGGAGACGATTCGTATCTCCTGTGCGGGTTTCCCCACCAGATGGACCTACGAGGAGTTTGCCGACAGATACCACATTCTCGTGCCCTCGGACGACTGGATCAAGGTCATGTGCGGCGGCGACCAGAAGGACGTCATGGGATTGTGCAAACAGATCCTTGCGTCTGCCGTCGACGAAACGCAGAAGTACCAGTTGGGTAACACCAAGATCTTCTTCAAGGCCGGTATGTTGGCCCACTTCGAGAAGTTGAGGTCGCAAAAGCTCCACGATGCGGCCGTCATGATCCAAAAGAACTTGCGCAAGATCTACTACCGCAAGCAGTACTTGCAAATCAGAGAATCCTTGGTCAAGCTGCAAGCATTGTTCCGTGGCCACATCACCAGAGCTGCCATCCAACGAGAGAAGGAGACCGCGGCCGCGCTCCGCCTCCAAACTGCCGCCAGAGCCATCAACGCGCGCCGCAACTTCCGCAACGCGCAGACGGCCATTCTTTTCATCCAGAGAACTTTCCGTGGCCGCATGGCCAGAAAGCATTTGGACGAGATGCGTGTGGAGCGCTCGGCTCTTGTGTTGCAGAAACATGCCAGAGGCAGAGCTGTGCGTAAGGAGTTTGCCGAAAAGAGAAGCGCCGCCGTTGTTTTGCAGTCGTACGTCCGCCGGAAGTTGGCCGTGAAACAGCTCCTGCAGCTCAAGGAGGAAGCCAAGTCCGTCAACCACTTGACCGAGGTTTCCTACAAGTTGGAGAACAAGGTGATCGAGCTCACGCAGTCGTTGACCGGAAAGATCCAAGAGAACAAGAGCTTGACCGCTGAAATCAGCAAGTTGAGCGATCTCTTGGCCCAATCGTCCGCAGCCACAGATGCCCTTGTTGCACGTGAAGCCGAGGCCAAGGCCCTCAGCGCCACCTCCACCGCCGCCCAGCAGGTGGAAATCGCCCAGTTGGACCGCGAGTTGGCGGCCATCAAGGCAGAATATCAGGCCGCAGAGTTGAAGATCGAGGAGCTCACCAAGGAACAGGCCGAGTTGCGAAGCGAGGTGCAACGCAACATCGAAGAGCTCACTGCAGCCAAGGAGGCCCTTGTCAAACGCGACACCATCGAGATCGACTTGAAAGCGCACATTGAGCAGCTCAAGCAAGAGCTTGCAACGCTCCACGCGCAGCAAAAGATCGCGTTGAGCACCAAGACACGCACGGCCAGCAGCAAGAGACACAGCAGCGCGGCCGCCGGTTTTGCCGCCGGCGTTTCTGCCGGCTCGTTCGACCACCAGCGCCCCGTGTCTGTCATTGCCGTTTCGAACGAAGACAACACCGACATCGAGAGCATCAACGACGAGCTCTTCCAGCTCTTGCGCAACTCGCGCAACTTGCACCGCGAGATCATCGAGGGCTTGTTGAAGGGGCTCAAGATCCCTCCCGCCGGTGTTGCCGCCGATCTCACCCGAAAGGAGGTCTTGTTCCCAGCGCGGATCATCATCATCATCATCTCGGACATGTGGCGGATCGGCTTGACGAAGGAGAGCGAGGAGTTCTTGGGCGAGGTGTTGGCTGCGATCCAGCAGATTGTGTCTACGCTCAAAGACGAGGAGGTGGTGCCCAACGGTGCGTTCTGGCTCTCCAACACGCACGAGTTGTACTCGTTCGTGGCGTACGCGCAGCAGACGATCATCGGCAACGATGCGCTGTTGCACGAAATGAGCCAGGAGGAGTTTGACGAGTACTTGAAGCTTGTGGAGGTCGTCAAGGAGGACTTCGAGCTGTTGCTGTACAACATCTACAACATGTGGATGAAGAAGATGGAGAAGGACTTGGAGAAGAAGGCCATCTCGGCGGTGGTGATTTCGCAGTCGTTGCCGGGCTTCATGGCGCCCGACAGCTCTCCCTTTTTGGCCAAGGTGTTCTCGCAGGGCGTCCAATATAAGATGGACGACATTCTCCTGTTCTTCAACTCGGTGTACTGGTCGCTCAAGTCGTACTTCATCGAGGAGGAGGTGTTGAAGGCCGTGATCATCGAGTTGCTCCGCTTCGTCGACGCGTTGTGTTTCAACGACTTGATCATGCGCAGAAACTTCCTCTCATGGAAGCGTGGGCTCCAGTTGAACTACAACGTCACCCGCCTCGAGGAATGGTGCAAGGGCCACGACATCCACGAGGGCTCCGTGTACTTGTGCCATTTGCTCCAGGCCGCCAAGCTCTTGCAGCTCCGCAAGAACACCATGGAGGACATCGAGATCATCTACGAGATCTGCTACCTGTTGAAGCCCACGCAGACACAGAAGTTGATCTCGCAGTACTACGTGGCCGAGTACGAGACGCCCATCTCGCCGGAGGTGTTGCAGGCGGTGGCCGACAAGGTGAAGAGCACGGACGGGTCCAACGACGACTTGTTCGAGCCCATCCTGGAGGGCCACTTCGACGACCCGTTCCAGAACGTGGCGCTCCGCCCGTTCGTGCGGGTCGAGGCGTATGTGCCCGCGTGGTTGAGTTTGCCTGTGATTCGGAGAGTCGTGGAGTTGGTGGCCAAGAATGCGTCTGCGCAAGAGTCGGACCAAGAGAAACTTTCTGCCGCCGAGACCAACGGGCTGGCCTAATACCACTAGTTACCTTTTGATTCCAGTAATAAATATAGTATGAGAAGCCGCCGAAGTGTCAATACAGAGAGTATGAGTGACTATCCAACTAATAGTACTATCTATAGATATTTTCCATATAAATACCTATAATTATCCTGTCTATGTGTATCTTATTTCACTTTACTTTCATAATCATGTATTCTACTGCTACATCCTATTGCCTGCTTAGTTTTCGTTCTCCAACAGAATCAACCCATTCTTGTCCTACAATTGCTCCTCACTTCGTTTTTTCGGCCTCCGCCACCGTCCTCGTCACCATCTGCAACGCGTGCAACCCCTGGTTCTGGAACTCGTCGTCCAAGAGCTTATAAATGAGTCTATGTCTGGCCGGCATGTTTTTGCCCACAAACGAGTCGCTGACGACCTCCAAGCGGAAATGCAGCTCCTGCACGTTTTCTGCGTCTTGCATGGACCGGTGGTGGCGGTGTTTGTGGCTGTCGTTGGCGACCACGAGCCGTTTTGGCGCCAACGACGTCGAGATCTTGGCGATGATCAGTTCCTCGATCGGGCCGGTGGTTTCGGACGAACGGACGACGGACATGGAGCGGGTGACTTTCCAAAACGGGTGTGCTAGTCTCAGTCCACGGAGCATCGGGTGTGGGCCAGTTGCGTTGTGGAGAAGAGTGGTTGGAAAATTTCACTGGAGGAGGTGGAAAAATTGGAGAAAGTGGGTTGAAAGTGCAGGACAACGGCAGGTAGCGATATTGTCCATTTTGTGTTTTTGATTTTTTTTCGGTGGTGTTTGTTTGGTCTCAAGACGCTGGGGCGAAAGAGACAGCCGTGGATGGGTTTTGAAGAAATAGGAAAGTGTCCATAATTGCGCCAAAACTTATCGCAGCGACGTCAAATTTGCGCCAGAACTTACCGCGTGCGCACCCGCTGCGTCTTCTGCCGCTTTTCCGCCTTTGCCTGGCGCTTGCTGACCGTCTCGGGCTCGTTTTCTGCCACAACAGGAGGAGCCTTCAGTTTGCCGAAAAACGACCGCGCCAACGCACTAACCTTCCACGCAACGTAGCCCGGAATCACCGCATAAATCCACCACACCTTGTTGGAGCCAAATACCACCATGAGCACCGCACAGAGCCATGTAGTGTAGATGGTATCGAACATATACTCAAACAAGCCTGGCCCCTTGATCTCGTCGCCGCTGCGCACCAATTTTTGGTGGCCGTTTTCGACAACGTACCGCGGTCTGCCGCTACTCTCCAAGACGTACTGGCACCCGAACGAGGGCAACGAGAGGAGGAAATAGGGCCAGAACCGGGCGGGTCTTTTGAGACCGAAAATGGCGACAAGCGCGAGCAAATTGACCACGAGCGCGATTAAATGGAGTTCCTTGAGCGTCTGTGCGTTCGCCTGGGCGGTTTTTTTGCTGCTTTGAGACGCCATGGTTGTGTTTTAGGAAGAAGTAGAGGTATGGGGAGGGAAGGTGAAAAATCCGGGGAAACGGGCGGGAAGGGGAAATTTGGAAAGCGAAATTGGTTCGTGGGATTATGTGTTTATTTGCGGTATGTAATGGTGGGGTTTGCTGGAATTATTTGGCTGTTTGGGAGAGTTGGTTACTATATAATGCTGAACAGAAGAATAGTTCCAATTGGACCAGTAGAAGTGATATAGAGATAGAAGTTTCTGTGGAATATTCACAGAACTTTGATAGAATTTGTTCATTGACGCTGAATGGTGTTCGCTTGTGTTGGCTGTGGTTGTCTGTGGTTGACTGTAATTGACTGTAATTGACTATTGTCTCCAGTACTCAATGCTGTCTGTTCTATGCATCGTAAACAGTAACAAAACATCAATAATCACAACAGAAACTTATCGTCCAATATCCTTCTCAGAATCTCAAATCCATTCCAGCCAGACTCCCACAGAGCCAACACCTCCACTCAAACACAATCAATCATCTTTATCTTTAACTTCGTCGTTTCCCTACTGGGTCTTTTTAGTGAGCTGCACGGGAGTGGGAAGCAGATCCGTGATTGTCTTCACAAAACCCTTGAATTGCACGCTGTACAATTGCAACAACGACGGCGGAACCACCGGGTGGCTCAACAACGCCGACACCCGCGCGTCCAACTGCGCCAATATCGTCTTGGTGTGCACCGAGTGGACATAGCGCAACTTCAAAAACATCGCCACGGCCACCATGAGCGCCGCCTGGACCACTACATACACTGGATCACGGAAGACCTTGAACAAAAGCGTGGGAACGGCCCACAAAAAGTCGTACAACAAAAACACCTCGTTCATGGCGGCAAAGTACAACGCCTGCTGATTATAGTTGGCCGAAATATACGTGATCCGGTCGCTCCAGGCTGCTTGAGTGGAAATGGGAATAGGCATCACCTCCAAGAGATGCGACTGGCAGTAGGCCATGACATGAAAAAACGAGAAGATCGCATACGAATAGAGCGCCTTCAGCCACGGCCCCAATTTATAGCTGGCCACGGCCAACACTACGGCAAATACAAAGTACTGGACGTTTTCGTCGTGAAGCAGCTGCAACTTCACCGCCGAGCGCCGGAAAAAACCCAGCTGTTTGACCACAATGCCGTACGCAACCAATTCCGCGCCGAGCACGGCTCGGTAGAGGAAAACCGTCCATGGGCGGCTGAAAAACGACACCACTTGAAGTAGAACGAAGAGAAAAACGCTCAAAAAGTGGCCTAAGAACCAGAAAAACTGGGGCAGCCGCACGAGCGTGGAGAGCTTGGCGGGAAGAGGCACGGTTTTTTTGGCAGGAGCCATTTTGGCAGAGAAGAAATGAGTTTGAGTTGGATTTGGGGGGGTGGCTGCAAAAAAGTCGTCACTGAATGCTTCTGCTTGTCTGCAGTACCATCAAAACCACATGGAATCAGAGCAAATAGCAAGACTCTAGAGGTAAGGGGTTCTTTTGTATTTTGTAGGATTTGGAATGTGAGTTTCAAATTAAGGGGTAATTTTGGTTGGGCGGAAACGGGTTTGGGGTGGTGGTGGCTGGACATACCCTGAATAGCAGTTGTGCTTCCCAGAATCCATGGTCTATGACGTTGACTTATGAATAAATTTATTAATTATTTCTTCAATGAAATTAGATTGATTTTGAATCCAATGACAACGTTCTGGTGTACTTTTTAAGTGCTTTCCACGTGCTTTATTGGTCTTTAAGTGTATTCCAATTACTTCCTACAACTCAACAGCTTTCCAGTAAACAATTTAACAAACAATAAATCCCGCCCAATCAAATCAACACTCGCCCTATCACTCACCCAACCTATACTTTCCCCCATCACATTCACTACATTCTCCCATCGGCCATTGTGAAACATGCGTACTGCAGACAAGCGTTTGAGATTGCTAAACCTGAAACCTCCGTGAATTGATCGCTGCCTCCACCATTCCTCCTTATTCCTCTTTTTCCCTCCGTTTACCCTCAACACACCATCCCCAAAAATGGATTTCTGCTTCTTTCTCATTGGATGTATGTACGCTGCACAATGGCCTATTTAACTTACTAACGTCAGTCAAGGAGTTCAACAAGGAATTAGCCGACGGCGGCAAAGTGGCCTGTTACTGTAACAGATGTCACAACCAGTCTGCGTTTGCGGTGCGGACCTCGAATTGGGTGACCCTCTTCTTCATTCCGGTGATTCCATTTGGTTTTCTGAAGCGAATCCGGTGCAATATCTGTGGTGCTTCCGGAAAGTTGGACGATAAGGCGCTCTCGTTGTTGGCGCAGGGCCAGCCGGTGGCGATAATGGGGTAGCGGGGGTCGCTGGTCGATGTGGGACGTGCTTAGAGTGTTACGAGGTTGATCTACTGGCTGCAAATCAGTGCATTGTTTGCAACAGGGTTACGCGAAGGCGGCACGGAAAGACGGAACTGAGACAAAAGGTGACGAAAAGCGATTTAGAAAAGCATTGATGTTCCTGCGGTGGCTTTTGGCCTGCGTTTGCCTTCCCATCATCGATCCTATCCAGACGATGTCTGCAAATCCATTTCTCAGCAGTTCCTGCTTCACATTTTTTTTAACTATTTAATACAGCCAATTCCTCGCGAAATTGTTCCTTCTACACCACCCAACATGGCTCCCAATTTGACTCACCTAGCATTCTTCACCCTTTTGGCTTTGGCAATGGCTGCTCCACCAGCCCAAGTCCGCCAAGACAATGCCTTTCCAACCGAGCAAGCCTACGGCGACTTCTGGAAGAAGTTCTTTAGCAGAATCTTGGATCCGGAGTTTCTCTGGAACTAGGCACCCAGTTTTATAGTGTTAGATATGATCCACTCAATAAAGACTATGACCAGAAAATATATGACAACACGTAGTTACGAATAATTTGAGAAAAGCTTTTTTGTTCTTCAACATCCTTTGAAAGTCGAACCCTCTTATATAAGCCTACATTTCCGAACGGATAGAACACTGGTGATATTGATTAGGAAATAAAAAATTAGGTATGCTCCGCGTAGAGCCCGTGCGGTTCACTCTGACGCAATGTGTATAGGGTGAGTCTAGAAGTTGATCAATCTCATGGTTCCGTATCCAACAGTCACGATGATGGCATATGCAATAACCGAACTTGGAACACCACGCGTGATGAAGGTGTTGACCGTGAGATATGGCTTTCCAAATTCATCGGTCATGCAGATGGCAGTCACGTTGGGGAACCCAGAGGTGGGCAATCCCATGGCAGCAGAACAGAGCAATGCACTGACCATAATAAGAAGTCTAGGGCGCGCTTCATTGAGGTTCTGGCCAATCTCAGAAATGAGAGGAATCACGATGAGCGCGGCCACGGTGTGACTGACAAAAGTGGCCATCACAAGAATGAGAAGCCCAAACGTGAGGGTGACTCCAAATAAGGTGTAATCTTGGACCTCCCTCTGGATCGTGACGGCAATAGTCGACAAAAGACCCGAAGAGGCAACGGCTTTACCCAAGGCAGTTCCTCCCATTGCCAAAACTACGATATTCCAAGGATAATTGTTCAAATCAGCCGTTGTAAGAAGCCCTGAGCCAAAGAAGCAAATCATTGGGATGAGGGCAATGATTCCCATTTCTCCAAAGATTCCTTCAAGACGAGATGCAAAACACCACAACAAAATGGTAATGATGGTGACCGCCACAATGAACCACTGGATGCCTGTGAACTTGTCATCGGTGGTACGAATACTGACAAGCTGCGTGTTCTTGGAGTTGCAGTTGAAAGTGAAAAGAAGGAATCCCCAGATGAGAAGAAGCGACAAAACGCACACCGGAAGTGCAATCACAAACCATTGTCCCCAAGAGGGTTGGGGGTCCATGGCTCCAATCGCAATCATGTTCTGAGGCAGCGCGATGGGAGAGGCCATACCACCAATATTGGATGCCAATGCAATGCCGAGAATCAAAGCATTGATGAATTTAGAGCCCTTGGGAAGGGTACGAAGTAAAGGCTGGATCAACGAGAAACACAACACTGGAGCTGCCACATTGGACACCCACATCGACATAAACAAAGCAATAGACATGATGGTAAGCAAGACCATTGAAGGGCTCGTTCCTGCTTTGGAAAGGACCCAGGTCGAGATGATTCTTGCAATATTGTATTTGGTCAAGGAGGCAGCCAAAGTGAAACCACCAAGCAAAAGCAAAATCACAGAGTTCCACATGGTTGAAAGAATGAACTTCGAGGAGTCGGCAGGGTTCATGATCAGGCCATCGGGATACTTCAAGACTCCGAAGTTGACGATGAGGAGAGGAATCACCAACGAGGTGACAAACAATGGGATGGTCTCGGTGGCCCACAACAAGGAGGCACAGACCAACAATGCGAAACAGTTCTTCTGAGAGAAATCCTCAAAAGGCGAGAAGTTCAATAGAATGAGCGTGATACCTACAATGAGGGCCAAAATCACGATCGTCGGGTTCTGGAACGAGATGTTGAACGAAGCCAAGCCACCGGAAGAAGCCTGCGCGTTTCTGCCCTTCGCATTCTTTGCGTTGGCGGCTTGCGCATTGCGTTCCAAGCCGATCATATCACGCCAGACGGTGTTTCTTTCCCACACGACGTGGTCCCGGAGATGCACCGAGAGCTCGGCCTTGGCGTTGTCCAAGTTGTCCAAATCACAAATGACGGCATACACCTTCACTAGCGAATCCAAGTTCTTGTTGACGGTGGCCATGGTAGCCTCCTTGAAGATGTAGGACCGTTGAGGCAAGCTGGTCATGTAGTCGTCCTTCAACTTGCAGCCCAAGGACTTGTCGAACTTCTTGAGAGCCTTCTTGAAACCGGTCTGGTTCAACTCGATGTAGCTCTGGAGCTCCGACATGGTGGTGTACAATGCAATGACTCTCTTTCTCAACACCACTCTTGTTTCGGAAAACAAGAGAAGCTGCGGAGGAAGCGACGACAGATTGACGTTGGACGACCACGCGCCCGACGTCTTGGGCAGCTTCAAGTAATTATCTATGGACATGGATTTACGCAAGTGTTTCCGGGCGCTGGCACCTTCCTCGCCGCGATAGAGCTGCGTCTGCTCGTTATCGGAGTCGTCGTGGTCAAACTCCGTGTCCGGATCCGTGGTCACCGGCAAGTTGTCGCCCAGCCACTCCAGCTCCGTTGGCGCCGCATTTACAAAGTCCAGCGCACTGGTTTCTTCGTCTCTTGATTTCCGCCGTTTGCGGTCAGATTTGGCACCCGAAACCCGCTCGCGCAGGCCGGACATGTCCAAGTCCTCCTCGAACGCATTGATGTCTGCGATCAACTCGTCGAGCGAGCGGAAGATCTGGTGTTCTTGCGTTTTGTAGAACTCGTCGATCTTGGTGAGTTCGGCGTCCAACGCCTTCGTGAAAACGGTCACGGGGTCGTTCAGCGCCAGCTGTTCGTTCCGCACGAGCGGAGCAGCCTCCAAGTCGTCTTTGTTGCGGCGAACAGACTCACTTTGGAGCGCATAGATGAGTTTCTTGAGCGTAGTATATGCGATATACTTGGATGCCCATTCGGGAACCGCGTTGAATTGAAGCGAGTGGGAGAACTTCATGTGCGGGCGCTTTTTTTTCCGCTTCTGTTTTGGTTTGGGGTGGTGGTTGGAGGAAACGGTGGATTTGAAAAATGTGCGATAAGGTGGAAATTAGATACGGTGATGGGTGCAGCCGATGGGGTCAGATTGTTTATATATAAGGGATATATAAGGGCAAAGGGGTAGATTAAAAATTTGATTTTTTGTGGGTTTGTGACGTGTGATTTTTATTTGTTTTAATTTTCGTCTGTGTGATGGTTTGTTGGCGTTGGTTGAACTGAACTGGTGGATTGGACTCTTAGGGATGATTAGGGTAGAGCAGATTGATAGGGAAATATATATATAGTTTTATTTAAGTTTATTTTTATTTGTTTTTCTTTCATCTAATTGGTTGGCGGACTGAGTCTTGGGCCTGATCTTTTGATTGAATTGGCGCTGTTTTAAGTAACGGGAGGAGATGTGATTTGGAGGCAGCAGTATCTTAAGGAGTCATTGATATTCTCTGATTTGAAAGAGATTTTGTTTATTGTGAAGATGCGTTGTTGCTCACTGTAATTCTCTACAATTTATCAGAACACTATGCGTTATCTATCCTACAATCGACCATCTACCCTTAAACGACAACCTTCTCTGCCCAGTTTACTAGTTTCAGATCACGCATCAGATCTTCCGATACTTTCGGAATTCTCCGATCCTCTCAGAACTTTCCATTTCTGTCAAGATTCTCCAATGCTCTCGGAATTGCAAATGCTCACATTATCTTCACAATTCCCTAGAAATGAAAATTCAACGTCCAACCATAAATCCTCAATCCCAGATCCACAAACCGAAGAAAAAATCCGTCAATTTTTCCAAACCTTCCCCTGAAGTTCCCTTCCATCTTGGCTTCCATGGAACAATCCATCCCAGGGCACATATCCCGCCCTCAGATCGCCCACCGAACAATGGATCAGACCAAAATCCACATTGGGAAAATAAATCTCCGTAAAAAATCGCACATACAGGAGCGGACCCCCAAACGGACCCTCAAAAAACTATTTAATCCCACCCCGTTGAAAATTTCCTCACCACTTTTTCCGATCTCCTACTTCCCACAATTATTCCACCGCCGCCGCCCAATCTAGGGCCACCTCCGCCCAATTACCCTCAAAATACCCTATTTTTCCGCAGTCCTCCATATATTTCCCCGCGCTCCATACAGATCGGGCCGATGTTGCGTGGGGCCACCCTCACCGCGACCAACCGATTTTTTTTTTCCAGGGCCTTTTCTTTCGCATGGACTGGCACCAGATCCTCCGTTTTTTTACTCCTTCGCCATTGCTCCCACCTGAAACAGTCCTTAAGTCCGGTTCTTCTGCAGGAACAACCGTCGAATTGCACCCACTCGAATACCTACTCAATTTCGTTTCCCCGGAAAAACCTCGTTTGCCGGTTTCTTCAATTGGCCCCCGTCGTCGATTTTCCCCCCAATTGGCTGTCTCTGCCATTGCCTCGATACTAGTTACGCTCTGGATCCTCACCCCCACTCTTTTCACCAAAAAACAAAAACCAATGTTCACCAAAAGACCCGACAAGTATGCGGCCGGGTTCATCAACATGCGCAACGACTGCTTTGCCAATTCGTCGCTCCAGGCGTACTCGTCGTTGCCCAGCTTCACCGAGTACCTAAATAAGATGTTGGAGGTGTACCACCATACGATGGAGTTGGTTGGGCAGCTCGAAATCGACCTCGACGAGGTGGTGGACTTGGACAAGATCCGCGCCTTTTCGCACTCCAAGTTCAACGCGGCCGAGCTGGGTCAGACCGCGAAAACCGCCCGCGACTACTTCAAAGTCAACTTGCACGTGGCCATGGCCAAGATGTTGTCCAAGTTGAACGACACCCAGATGCTGACCAAGAACTTGTCTGTGTGGACATTTCTCCACGAGATCGAGAAGATCTACAACGCGCGCATCTCCAAGTCGCAGCACGATGCGCATGAGTTGACCCAGCTCATCAACGAGACCTTGGAGACCGAGAACATCATCTGTATCCGCGTGCTGAAGCTGATCTCCGAGCACTTGCAGAAACTGCCCGAGTTGGCGCCCTACGTGCTGCTGCTCCAGGAGTTTCCCGAGTTCCCGATCGGCGGGTTGGTCATTCTGCAGATGAAGTGTTTGACCTGTGCGTCGGTCTCCAAGCCTGGTATCCTGCCTTTCTTGATGTTGACGCTCCATCCGCCGCAGGAGGCCACCACGGATCTAGATACGTTGTTGGCGAAGAACGGCTCCGAGACCATCACCGAGTACCACTGTTTGAAGTGTCGGTTGTCGAAAATCATCATCAATGAGGACTACATGAAGGAGAATGGCCACACAAACGCTCCAGAGGAAGAGGAAATCGTCACAAAGTTGAGAGAATGCAATAATGACGCCCACTTATTCATCAACGAAGACTTGCCAACGGAGCTCGAGAAGTATGTGGCTACCTATAAGAAGGGAGGCTTGGACATTCTGACCATCACCTCTGATGTATTCAGAGAGACTCACATCTTGAAGCCACCCAAAGTCTTTGGAATTCACCTTTCTCGTTCCGCTTTTAACGGTGTCACCCTCAGCAGAAACCCGTGCAGAGTCAGTTTCGAGGACAAGCTCTCGTTGTCCATCGAGGATGACTACGTTGGGGACTTGCAGAAACTCAAGCTGCAGTTCAACCACGAGGCTAACTTGGACACCCACAAAACGGGCGTTTTGACCACGGATGTCAATGACATGGAGCATGTGTCTACCGCTTCCGAAGACTCCAACTTCCGCGAGGAGGTGGTCAACGAGCGCGAACAAGATCTTTTAAATACCGCTAGCAGTGAGAACGATGATGTGGAACTGGAGCTTATAGACAATCTGTCACTGACATCCGAGACCTCGCTCAATACCACCATTGCTCCATCCAAGCAAGAAACACTTAATAGCGCCCCCATTTCCGAGGACCAAACAAAGAACTTGATCAAGCACTTTGGACAATTCAAGTTTAACGAGAACAACGTTTACAAGTATAGATTGAGAGCGCTTATCAGACATAACGGATCGCACATCCAGGGCCACTACGAATGTTTCAAGCGCAAGCCATTATTTGTCAAAGACAGTGAGGGAAACATCTTCAAGCTTGCGCCCGAAATTGATACCAATTTGGTCGAAGAGGTTCAGGAACTTGAGCCCCAAACCGGCGACTCCAAAGACGCTAGCGCCCGCAACCCGTCGGCCGATTATAGCTCTAAGCCCACCTTCCGCAACAGGATCTCCAGTATCATTGCACGCAGACCCTCGATCATGCAAGCCACACCTACAGACTCCAATTTGCAAGAGATCATTGACCTGGGCATTGCCACACCCTCGGAAGTGCTTTTGGACGGCGCAGACTACTTCCAGCCACCAAGCGCGCTGGACATCCAAAATCTGTTCGATAAATTTGCCAAGCTGGGATTTGCAGAGCCCGCTCCAGCGGAGAAAAAGGCGCCTGTGATCAACAACCAGGTCAAGATGAAGAAGATCCCATCGCTTCTCCGGTACCCATACTGGCGCATTGGCGATACACAGGTGCAAGAAGTGTCACGGTCGGCAGTGATGTTCGAAACTACAAGTGTCTACATGTTGTATTACGAAAGAGTTGACCGCAAGCAGATCAAGCGGTAGCGCGGCAAAATGATCGGCGGTACTGCAGACAATCTCCATATGCCATCTCCATCTCTCATCTCCCATCCCCACCTCTCATCGCCATCTCATCTCTCATCGCCATCTCTATCAGGGGAACAACCTATAGTTGACAAATAGTCCAATCAAATAACAGAATTCATCTCATAACTTCACAATATTATGTTTCCATCGGCCAATTCGTCGCAGAGAGCCGCTGGATCACTTTCGACGCCTTCTGCTGCCAGCACCAGGCGGAAAGTTGCCCTTAAACCTGGCCATTCGCCGCTAGATTGGGCCGCTTTGACCTCAAAAACCCCCAAACATAAACTTCGAGGTGTGGCACCCAGCACGCCGCCAGCAGCGTTTGTTCAGGTGCCCAAATCGGAGTTGAAGCTCCACAAAACACAAGATGATTGCTGGACCTGTATCAATGGAAAAGTGTTCAACATCACACCATATGTGGATTTTCATCCCGGCGGAGTTGATGAGATTATGAAGTGTGCGGGACGTGATGGCACTGCTTTATTCAAAAAGTATCACTCGTGGGTGAATCCAGATCGATTGCTCGAAAGTTGCATGATTGGAGTGATTAAGCCAGGAGACGAATAATGAAAGGGTATTTATTATGGATGAGAGTATATCTCACGCTGTGTATAGACGATAATGAAATAACGACGGGGCTGGACCACGAAATACAATGAACTTCTACCAAATTTGCCTTCTACACTGTAGCTTGAAAGCACTATGATTTTGCTCTGTCGGATTGCAGACCGTTTATTGTCTTGTGTGCAACGTACTTCTACAATTCGATATACATCATAAATCGTTATTTTCTCCACGATCAAGTCTGAGTGACCTTTACCACCTTCTCATCAAAACGAACAGACTTACGGCGCTCGCCATTGAAGTCCAAAGGAATCTCAAACTCACCGTCGGTAGCCTCGGTTGAGTTGGCAAGCATGTGTCTGATCTCAGCCTTTTCCTTTTGATGAGCGGCAGTGCTCGACTTTCGGCGGTGCTGTATTTGTTCATCGTCCTTACATTTTTGACATTTACAAATGAATCCCCAGTTTACCCTCAACTCTCGTTGGCGCTGCTGCAAGGTATGCGATGGGTTGACGTACGTGGTGGTGAGTTCTTCACCACTCTTGATATCTCTCGCAGCAACGACCTTGACACCTTTGTACTTCTGCAATGCAGTCTCAACCTCACAGTTCGGAGCACAGTTGTGGTTGAGATGCGACTGAAGAAGAAACACACTCAGATCAAGATTGTTGATGTTGTATGTGCCCATCATGTGCAAGAACTCGTCCATACTGACCGTTTCTGCTGCTTTGGGGAATGCCCTCAAAAAACGCAGGTAGCCGTCCTTCCACAACTCTTCCTGTTGTTCTTCAACAAAGAGAGCCCCGCCTTGAAGGGAGTCAAATGCACCAGCGGAAGAGTTGAGGGCCTTGTAACGGATCTTTTGAGACACACGGGCCATGGCCTTGAACTGTTCTCCTTTCACACCGGTTTTGTCAAGAACTATGAAGGCATAGATCATGGCAATAGCATACAAAGCATTCCATTGCTCTTTGAGGCAGTACTCGGTCAACGCATGGAAAGCCTCCGCATCAATCTGCTTGGCGGTGGCACGCAGGCCATGTTTCAAAGCACTATGGAACGTCTGGTCCATTTTCTTGCACGTCAGAGAGCACCAGATCTCAGAACAGATGTTACAGTCCAAGCCTCGAAGAACGGTCTCGCCCGCACTAGACACACTACCGCCTAGCTTTCCACAATGCGTGCACGCCTTTCCGCTGGCAATCAACGAGTAATGGGCCAACAGAGGAACGGCAAATAGCGGCTTCTCTTCCCAGATCAAGTCACCCTTCTTAATGGCCGTCTTGGCATACAAACACTTACCTCTCTTGGAGGTCATGACGATCAGCACCGTCTTGGGAAGCGTCACATGCGGCGTTGGAAGCGATGTGATGTCTTTGGCGTACGAGAAGGCGGACTGATCGCCCGATTGGGCCAACCCGTACTGTTTTAGAAGCACTTTGACCCGTTTTTCTGAGAGCTGCCAATTGGGGTGTTTCTTCTTGACCAACCCGTGAAGCTTGCCGAATCCAAGCGACTCTGTGGACGCATCTTCCTTCCAGAGAGCGATGACGGCCTCGACCACCTGTCTCTCGTGCGGAACGACCGTCTGTTGCGGTTCTTCCTGCGCATCGTTGATGGCCACGACCTCAATCTTATCAGCAGGCATTTTATTTTTCGTTTAGATGAGCGTGGGGACTAGAACGACGACGTCTCAGATTTTGGGGATGGAGAATTTCCAGTCACGTGCCGCAGCACGTGATCCTCTGCCGGTGTTTCTTAGTTCCGCTTGGGCCTTCACCAAGACCTTCCCCTGCTGCGACAAAAGAGTCGATTTTAAAAAACAGACATTTTTGTCGTATCCGGGAGCGTCTACAACCTCGGTTCGTACCACGAAAAACTGGTTGGCGAACGCCGGCGCCTTGTAATCAATGTTCAATGTCTCCACCTTGTAGTCAGTCTTAAGAGAGGACAGTGTAGAGCTCGAAAGAGAAGCGTTTCTTTTAAAAGTTTCGTTCAAAAGCGTGGCGATCATTCCGCCGTGCACAATGAACGGATACCCGCACAACTTGTAGCCCAAATGGACAAACGTGACCGTTTCATCAGTCTTTGTATTATGGAAAATCACCGGTTTGACGGCAATTCCGCCCGCGCTGGCGAGCGTATGATTGGTCAACTGCTCCACCTGGTACTCGGGCTGCAGTCGGACCACGATGTTTTCCAATTTGCCGTCGAGAACGTTTCTGTCCAAGTTTTCCCACGAGCTAAGTTTGACCCAGTCCTGGCCCAGAACAGCGTGCGAAAGCGTCTCGTAAAGCGGCATTTTGCGCAAAAAGAACTCGAGCTTGATCTGGGCCATTGGGTCGGTGTCGATTTCCGTGAAATCGGCGTATTTTTCGAAGAGATACTCGGAATATGAGAGCATACACCCGGATCCGAAGAAAAACGCCATGACCTTCCAGTTGAAGAAGCCCTTTTTTGGGGGTATGAAGCCGAACTGCGGAGGCACGGGCCTGCGTGTCGATTGCGCCCGGAAAAAGTGCTTTGCTGCTGGCGGAATCCGTTTGGAGAACATTTGAAGTAGTAGTTATTAGATAGAGGGACTGTGTATATGACTGTAGGTATACAACGTGGAGAGTGGCGGAAAACTGGGAAGATTCGTGGAAATATAGTATTGAAGAACTAATGGCGGTTTTGGAAGACGAATTGGCTAAATATTTGGAAGAATTGAGCTTCATACATTGCGTAGTTGAGGTTCTTGCCCTTGAGTGGCGATGAGTGGTAGTCTGGACTTTACAGAATAGAAATTGACGAACATAAGAATCTTTCGGTTTTTCTTTCCTTTGAAGTTATCCTTGAACCTTTGGTTCGGGTGTTGGTTTGGGCGCTGGTTGAGTGCCAAATGAACCGATGTGATGTGTCTCGAATTCTATACTGTGGAGCCTCCAATCCTCGTGCTGAGTAGCACACATAAATGCTCGAAATTGCGATTCCTAATGTCTATATGTAGATATCAGCATTTGTTACTGGCATAGACGTCATGACTAAAGGCAGCATAGAGAGTCTCCACGAACAAAAGACATCGTAAGTTCGACCAAAAACGGGTGCCTAGCAATAAATAGGCCTTTGATTTACATTTGCAATATCAACAGTTGCACTGACAGAGTATCGCCAGTTTGTTGTTGCCACAAGTTCTGACATTTAGCCTGTCCTCTCTTGGTACGTAAATCCCTCAATTGAATTGTCAAAACTCTGCGAAAAAGTACCATTGTATCAAAATCAAAGAATTCTCGCCTTGTGATACGTCTCCCCATCAATCGGACCAATATACGCCC
Source organism: Australozyma picinguabensis (assembly GCA_030582875.1). Classification (NCBI taxonomy): domain Eukaryota; kingdom Fungi; phylum Ascomycota; class Pichiomycetes; order Serinales; family Metschnikowiaceae; genus Australozyma; species Australozyma picinguabensis. The sequence continues at coordinate 45,657 of JAJMHD010000007.1, forward strand.
TATCGCCAAATCCTCCAACCATGTACACATCATGAACAATGATCTTTGCCCAATGTGTCCGATGGGGCAGCACCAAATTGGTGGGAAGCCACCACTTCGAGTCCGGATGCCTCTCGATGAAACATCTCAGCAATTTCCCCCATACTTCTGGATCGTGTGCAATCTCCTGAAGCTCCCCCATAAGATTCACTCGAGGCTGCCCCATGGGCGACAGCGGAACTCCACCAGGATACCTATCGTCTACTTTTTCATTTTGCGGATGATCGCCTGCTCTCACACTCACACTGAACCGAGATCCTTGTGATATATGGCGATAAGGTGAACCAATGTCTACAATCAACCAATACGGATTTCCGTCGCCATCACAATCAACATAGTACTCCACAGACGACTTGGGGTATCCCTTATCTGCGCCGCTTTGACTGATGGTATTTACATTCATCATTGATTCCCGATTTACTAGTGTTCGTGCTACTACAGCACCCTCTTCCATCGAGGGGATTTTTTCCGTGCCAACATCAGAAAGCTGATGAAAGGTGTCGATAAACGCAGCGTTTGCAGCGGCAAAAAGCGTAATTGCTGAAACAATCTTCATTGGTTGAAATGCAACTTTTGGCGCCAGAAGGTGAGTTTCGAAGGTTTTGAAGCAGAAACTGCACAAAGAGACGAATCCAAGCTTTGAAAAGTCTACTTACAGTGATAACTATATGCTTTTCTTCTTTTCAGATTAGAAAAAAGAAGTAGTACTAGTTCAACCGCAATGAGTATATCCAGGATGACAGTGGTCATTCTGCAGGCTATCTAAACCATCAGTGATTATCAATAGTGCATGAAGATATAAGTTGAGCAAATATTTATTGAGTTTTGGTCTAAAAAATGTCACCGCAATATCAGTCTGAATATTGGAATTTACCTGAGCGGCAAAAAATAGCAATTTTTAGCCATAGAACGATGCTTCTGGCACGGAACATACATTAATGAACGAATCCTTCGAATTGAACGTAAAATATGTAACGGCCAGCTTCCAAAACATTCCAGTTTGTTGAAGATCTTGAGCCAGCTGTGTGGCGGAGTCCTTGCATTCGGTACAGCCAATTGAAGCATAATTGCAGACGAACTCCCAAGAAAAAAGAATACTCAAACGCTTTAAATAAGATGCAACCGGAAAAATAGCTTGTCGTGATATTCTTGCCGTTCTGGTTGCAAATCTGTCGTGGCCAATGACTTACGTATTATTCAACTTCTCGGAAGCCTATAGATCGGCGATCTTTGGTCACTACGAATCGGAAATAATACTTGGTGGATTCATTAGTAGTTCTTTTTAGGGTAGTCAATAATTTAGCGAAGCATGAATAGATACTGATCTCAAAGCGCATTTGCCCAAGCTTAAAGAGCATTTGCCCAAACTCGGAGCGCATTTGCGCAGTCTCTGGTTCCATCTTGAATTGAATGTATGTTTTCCAGTAGCCCTTGGCTATATTTCGATGTCTCCAATCACATCATCGTCTCCGTCTCGAAGAGAATCCATATCAACATCTTCGTCCATGTACTCATCGTCAAACTCATCGTCGTCATTTCTTTCATCCTGAGACTGCAGCTTGGCAGCATCCAAGCCATTGGAGGCGCTTCTTGTATGCGTTAGGTGAGAACGGTGCATGTGGTTCAAGGCGCTCAAATATAAGAAACAAACGCGCTTCTTTTTCTTGTTATAAATGAACCAGTACTTGGACCACATGGTCTGGTGAGGAAAATTCATGTCCTCCAAAATGGACAGGTCCGAAGGCTGGAACTCGTAGATGCGACACTCGCGGTCACGGTCAACAGGAGACATGGCGCCGTCACCACGAGGAGAGCCCAGAAACCCGTTGGCATAGCTGTTTTTCCTGGAGCCTCCGTCGAACTGTGGAGTCAAGGCAGGCGAGCCTGTCGAAAGAATATCCATGTACATGTTGATTGTGTCCCAAATCCAGCTCAACAACTCGTCTTTCTTGCCCAAAGAAGTCATGAGGCTGTTGAAGTCGTGCATGAGCAACTCCGGATTTTCGATCTTGTGGAAATTGTCGGTTGTGGGCTGCAAGCTCGAAAAGTCATGGTCCGGGTACGTGATATTTAGAATTGCAATGAGGTATGCGAACGTGCGGCGTGTAGAGGCGCTTTTGAGAGGCCCAAATGGCGACTCGTCGATCGGATACTCATTCTCACCGCCTGCATCGCCACGGACACCCTCCTTCTGCATCGACAGCGACAAATTCGACGCCGCACCCGCACCTCCCTGTCTATCTACGAGTTTACCATAATCGCCGGATTTACTGAACAGAATCAGCGCCAGATTCTCCCGCTCCCGCTCCGACGCCTCCGCAAACGTGCTTCCCCGCCGCGGGAATTGCAGATGCGACAGCGAGGCGCTGCTGCCAAATAGACTTACAATAGAGTGTTTCCTGTCTTTCTCCAACGACTGCGACAACTGGTGGTCCTCCAAGATCTGGTCCAAATGCTTGTCGATGGTCTTGAAGAGCTTCCGATCGGTGCCAATTGGCTTGGTGGTGAAGAGATCACATCCACCTTTTATTAGTAGATTATTGTTCAGACAGTGGAAATTGAGTTCCTGGTTGACTAGTTCGATGTCGACCTCGTCAATAAACTGGGTGGTTAGTATGCAGTCGCGGCCAGTGTGATGAGCGAAGATTCTGGTTCACGTACTTTCATTTTCGGTTCTTGTAGTTGTAGTTGTAGTTGTAGTTATGCCACTAATCAGTTTAGTGGGGGTATATATGGATGGAGTGCTAAACCACGTTTGTCACGTGACCGGTGTCAAGCCTTTCTGCAGGAGCACAAATTCCACCGGCGGCAGCAGCGGCGCCCACCCTGAAGATAACACTCTGGCGAATCTTCGAGCGTGGAGCTTTCGTTTCGGTGCCGAATCCTCGTTTTCGCTGTCTTCTTCTGCCGTGCGTGGCCGTTGAGAAATGTCGGAATTGGCGTCGCCCGGTCCTGCAGAATGCCGTTTGGCTGGCTGCAAATTACTCCATACATACCGTTTCCAGAGTAGGATTCGGTGAGAAATGAGTTTGGCCCATGTGTAGCCGAGGGCCGGGATGCAGCGTTTTCTATTGAGCTCGGCACCCGAAATACGCACTTCTGTGTCTGGTTGAGTGGTGGTTTGTGTTGAAGTACCCAACAAGAACATCGTGTCCTGGGATTGATACGCTGGCGCGTCCCAGCCGCTAAATGTTCCTACTTGGAAGTCAAAATTTAGCGGATCGGCGAGTTCTTCTGGTGGAACGTCTGACGGGGTAATGTCGGAGTCCATCATGTCACTCACCTGGTTGCTGACGACAACGGCGACCTGGAATTTCCGTGCCAATGTCTGTAAATACCAGTGTAGTTGTAGAAGATAGTATTCTTTGGCCGCGCGTAGACGGTATGATCTGTCTGCTCGAAAAAAGAGAGACGACATGGCATCAAACTCCAGTTTGAGCTTGAGGTAACTTTGGTCCGCGCCAAATTCGAACTCTTGGTGTGCCAAGTGATCTTTCAAGAACTCTACGCTATTCAAAAAGCTGTCGTTGGCTCGCAAATGATGACTAATGCTATCGATGAGGACCGTTCGAAAACTGCGGCCAGAGGTTTGTGCGAGCGCCAATTTGGCCGGAAGCTGGGTGAATATGATATGGTCTTGGTTTTCGGTATCGCTGCAGTGTATGTAGGCGATATTTTCCATGTCTGTTCCCGCCTGAGAGAAGTCGGCGAGTCTACGGGTTTCTATGCCTGCCTCGGTGCTAATGTATATGCATCTGGCCGGGCTTCCTGTTTCGTCGAGTATTTTCTGTGAGTTTATGGCGAGATTGAGAAGAAACTGGGACTTTCCAGTCCCGCTAGCTCCAAAAATCTCGGTCACTTCTCCTATGGCACAACCTCCATGCAACTGAAGATCTAGGGAGGGAAGGCCAACTTTAACACATTCTGGTGATAAAATCGGTAGTGCTGGTGTCAAACTTTGCCCCACAACAGCTTCAAATGCGTCAAGAAGCGGCTTGGTTTGGCCAATTGGTTTGCCTAGTTTAGAGGCAAGTAAATCGGCCGTTTTCTCTGAATTTTCTCGCCTCATAATCATGATGTCAACAGTTGTGATGCCAGCAACTGCCAGCCATGCTTCTAGCAAATGTAGCTCATTGTTGGCGTAGTCAATGTCGAATTGTTGGCTAAGATCCATGTAGTTGAAAGAACGACGCCACCGAAGGTTCCAAGAGTGTAAAATGAGTGAAAAATCGAAATCTGTAGATTCCTGTTAGTTGAAATTATCTAGATTTACGTCATACAATGTACATTTTCATATTCGTGATTCATTACCTCGTTATTGAATAGTATCCGAAAGCAGCATTCCCAATAGGGCTCAGTAGAGATAAGGAATAATGCAGTACCGAGTTCTATAATCATCAAACTTTTTCTGGTAGAACATTTGCGTTTCCCGCGCACTAATAGACAAGTTCACCAATACAAATAGCCACGCTGATCCTAGAGCCATGGAGAGCCGAGAATTTCCGCTATTGAGCGACAAAAGGGCTATGATTCCGTACAAAATCACCTCATCCAAATAGTGCGCACACGCCACTACCAGAAACAAATCGGCAGTAGGCGCGGTGTACTTTTTGAGAGACGATAAATGGAGATGGTTACCCAATTGATCCATGCTGAAGTATAGATACAAGAACACTAACGGACCACTAAGAAACTCGCTGAAATTCTCACATGGCACGCCAAGCACATATTGGAGTCTCACGACTGCCAGCTGCTTGGATGGTATTTGCCTTTTAGCTTCGAGCCCCAGAAACACAATTAGAGAGATCAAAACGTAGAACAAAATACCTACCGCATAATGCGAGATGTGCATACGTGATTTAGTGCCCCATCTCGTGACAAAAACGCTCTCGAGCGATCTTCTGGCTGCCTGTATTGTAAGTAACAACCAAAGTAGACGCGTAGCATCGTTTGGGGCATAATCCCAGCAGCTACAACTAAAAAACAACATCAACGCAAGAAACAAAAAGTAGAAATGCGCAAACCACGACTTTGGCACGGAAATGTTGCCCAAAGCATCCAATGCCCAATGCGACTTAAGATTCCCGCCGCCAACAAGCTTCCCGTGCTGAAAAAAACGCTCCAATTGCGGAGCACAACTTGCTGCGACCAACGCCAATGCTGCAGACACGAAATACGCCGTGGCTAGCGTTGGGATTTGCTCCATCCACAGAAAGAAAGTAGTAGTTGAAAGCATAACATTGGACCTGCAGCGAGACCGTGGGGCAGATAAGAAGAACAAGAAATAAAATAAACACATAAAATTAATATTAAGGAGAAGGAAGGTAACGTTCGTAAGCGGGCGGGCCCTGATCCACAAGGAGGCGCTTGCATTAGCGGCCAACGTACTTCTTTTCGAAGAATCTGACGGTGTTGAAACCGACGGCTGCAAAAGCGGCACCAGCCTCGAAACCAATGTCTCCTCCAAACTCTCCGATTTTTCTAGCAATGACACCGTGGTACCAGACTTGGTTCATGCATAACACGACACCGGCGACACCGCAGCAGAAGCCGAACACACCGGCGTATCCGACCGGGTACGACCTCTTGTCGTGGAAGTTGAGGTAGTCGTACGCGGCGAAGTTGCCCCTGTTCCAGATGAAGTGCTCTGACAAGGACATGGACTCGTAGATGGCCAAGTAGTAACCAATCAAGTTCATGAAGTTCTCCATGACCTCCTCGAACTTGTAGTAGGCAGGGATGCAGATGGCCAAGGTGACGAAGTTGCCGAAAATGGTCCAGAACACTCTGGGGATCTTTCTCAAGGGCGACCAGAACGCTTGCGCACTCAAACTGGCAGAGTACATGTTAGGGATGTTGTTGGCGACAGTGGACAAGGCGAGAAGCACACACAAGAACTGGCCGAAGCCGTGCAAGGAGTCGATCACAAGGATGGAGAACACCAAGCCACCAATGCTGTGCTCCTTGTACTGTGCGGCCCAGTCAGTGTTGGTCAAGGTACCGGTAGCACAGGCAGCACCCAAGGTCATGGTGAAGATCAAAGGAAGGAGCAAACCGCCGAGAATGCCGAAGAAAATCTTCACGCAGTTGGCGTTTCTGGGCTGGTACACAGTGTAGTCCGAAGCGTAGGTGGTCCAGCCAGTAGCGAAACCGAAGATGGCACCACCAAAGGACAACACGTTACCGGCGGTCGTTTGGCCGCCCACGGTCTCGCCCCAGGTGAACTGTTTCGAAATGGCCATTCTGGCGATGATAGCAATGAAACACACCAAGTTAGGAATCCACGACCACTTCTCATAGGTATGGATCACGTTGTAGCCGAAAAACGACACCACAATGGTACAGGCCACCAAGATCAAGCAGCCCGCCCAAGGAGGCAATGCACCATTGTTGACGATGTTAAGCAACTGCGCAGACACCATGATGTTCACCGCACCCCAACCGACACAGGCAATCATGTTAATAAATGCAAAGATCCTCATACCATAGTCTCCCACCAAGAACTTCGACAAGATCATCTGACGGAGACCCAACTTGACACCGAAAATGGAAAAGAATGCCACGGGCATCGCACCGAGCGCATTGAAAAACACAATACACATGATACACTGGAACATCGACAACCCGAACACCGTGATACCGAGCGCTCCAAGCGAAAACGTCGCAATCACCATGTTGGCCGACAACCACATGGTGGCCGCGTTGGAAAACGACGTCTCGGTCTTCTCCTCATCGAGCACCAACTCCACACCCTTCGTCTCTGCGTTCAATTTGGCAGCGAGTCTGTTGACAAAACTCAAGCCCACAGCGACGGTTTCTGCTTCCTTAGGTTCGTACGACTCGTCGACAGAGACGTCTTTGAGAGAGTCCACACGCTTTTCTTCGTCGGACATGGCACTGTTTTTTAGAATGAAAAATTTGAGGATTCCAGAAATTTCACCGATGTCTTATATGATCACTGATGGTCAGCAGACGTCGATGACGGGCAGCGATGAGTAGGTAGAGAGGGAGATAAGGCGATGAGATGGCGTCCTGCAGGGGAGGGCTTTTTGCAGCCAGTGGATGTGTTTCCTGCAGGCCCGAAGAACACTGTCTGCGACCTGATTGGCTGGTGCTCGCAATAGATACCGGCCAATGCCGCATGGTTTCCTTGTAGGGCATTGATATGCATGGGGCCAGTATGTAGGCGGGATTGGAGAGGGAAGTCCGCGGCGATCCTGTCTTACCTGCAGGACAAATGATTGGAGATGAACAGAGATTAGAGCGACATCCGACGGAGGGAGTGGGAGATAGGGATGTGTTTTTTTCGTGTTTTTCTCCTTTTGGTTCTCTGGGCAAATTGGGTCCCGCTGGATTCTGTGTGTTTCTGTTGCTGCTTCGCTTCTCCGCCATCACCGAGCACTGTGCCGAGGAGCCGCCGTGCATCCTGCACCATGGCCGTTGCCTCCTACAATCCATGCCATTATCTCTGTCGCCAGTGATTTTGGGGCAGACATTGGGGGACATGGAACGCATTGAACGTCGGAATTGGGGAGGTTGGCGATGGTTACGAGTTGTGCTGCAATCTGATTGGTTGATCCCGCTTTCTTCTTTTTCTTTCGCCAATTGTGAATGAGGACGGCCTTTCGGGGTTACGCTCACTAGCGCATAGGCGGCGACGTCATGACCAGTCGTACGAGAACGGGAGGGTTTTTTGAGCTGCTGCGCGGCGATGTGATTGGTCAATTTAAAAAGAAGTCAAAAATGTTTAGGTTAATTATTACGGTGCTTGGTTTACTTAGTATGCACTAGTTCCTATAGTGTATTGTAGTGGGAATAGGTACTGGTAAGCAACTGGTATGCTTAAGAAATGGTCTATGCTCTCAGTGAACCACGGCGTTTGACATTGCATGAATGGGGTGGTGCAATTTAAAATTAAAGTGTTTCTGGTTTTACGCAGCTCGAGTTGACGTTTTTGGTAGTGGGCGACGTTTACCTGTCAAAAATGGCATATTTCTGGGCAACCTTGCCCACTTGAGGAAGCTCAAATTGGAGATTTTGAGTGTTTAATTTGAAAAAAAAAAGATTGCAGCACCATAATTTCACACATGGTCTCCCACTGCATTACTCAGTGTGGCTCTAAGTGGCTTGACTAACGTTGATCGGACGGGAAACAGTATTTTCCGCTTGATATGGCCGCAACCGGGAGATTGTGTGTTTCTGTGTTGTTGAAGTGGTTTTTCTGGAAGTCTCTCGATACCGAAATTGTCTAGTACTGATGACGATGGATTGCTAATCACGAACTCTTACTGGTTCAATTGATTCGTTGACCATTTGAAATGCTGTTTTGGGTTAGCATTTTCTACCTCTCAAAGACTTAGTTGGATGATCTTTGAATACTCTTCGTCTGATAATCGTCGAATATTCCAACTACCTGCTTGGACTACATCGACTTTCGAGACCTTTGTATTCTGGATTCCTGAATTATTGAATCTCGTTGTCTTTAAATATTTGATTTAGTGGCTTTGGGATCCTCTGAGTTGGCGGGCCTTGGACGGTGTTAGTTCCGGGTTATTCAATTAATTGTACGAATACTTTGCAGATACAAGAAAACAAAACACTTCTGATTCTGCCGGATACTTTTATCTGGGTCTCTTATCCTATTGGTATCTGAGCCCTCAATTCAATGCTCTTCAATATACACCTGATTTGTTGTCTGTGACTTAAACACACTAGCGCTCTCCAAACCAATGGGATCTAATAAGAGCTTGGAACCAAACGGAAATCATGGCCGAATCTCAACTCATCCAAATTCGTTAGAAAAGAGATCATTTCTTTTGAGAGTCTTTAGTATTGCCCTTTCGTTATACCACCGACCAAATATCAATGATACCCACATAAACCTGGCAACAATCTCCTAAATATTATCAACAGCCGAGAAAATACAGTCCAGTTGCTCTGGCCTTTCTCAAGTAGTACAGAAAACTCGGTCCTAACACACTACATCCATCTATGATCTAGTATATTAACAGATTTTAAATTAAATGAAAAAGATAGTCAAGCGTCGCACGCAACGCAATTATTTCCGGAGTCCAAAGTAAAGACCAAGAATAAGACCAAGAATGACAAGAATGAGAACACAGATGAAGAAACACCAGATCTTCTTCTTACGCGCCTTCTTGGCGCTCACCACAGCCTTCTGCGTGTGGCCAACACCCTGCTCAATATCATACTGCGCAGTGTTGATCTGCTCCTCGATCTGTTGAATTGGCTGGTCCTGCTCGATGACCAACTCCTCCATGTCATGGAACAATTGCGTCAACTCAGCCATGGTCTTCTCCAACTTCAACAACTCGCGGTGACGAACCTGGACCTCGTTCAACACCGTACGGGCCTCACCACGGCGGTTGGACTGCATCATGGCCTGCTGGAAGATCTGCTGGGCTCCGCTTCCATCTTCTACAACTGCACGAAGCTCCTCTGGAGTGGCGTCTGGCTTGACGATCTTGAACTGTCTCTCGGCATGGATCTTGGTCTGCTCACGGTTGTTGCTCTCGGCCAATCTGAAAGTCTGGATGAGCTCCAAAAAGCGCTTTCTGGTGCTCTCGGCCTGGTCGGCCTGCTGCGGGTTTCTCAGCTGCGCAGCAAGCTGCTGTGCGTTCTTGATTCTGTTTTTCAACAAGCTCTGCAAGCTGCTGGCCTCCAGAATCAACAGGTCGATCTGGCGCGACTCGTAGTCGGCCTGTTCTTCGTTGAAGTCCAAGTCGTGGAGGTGCAGTCTCTGTTTGCGGGAAACCAACTCCACAAGACGCGCGTATTCGTCCAACTGGTTGTTGATGTCCTGGATCTCGTTCATGAACGCCACGAAGTCGTTGCCGTCGTCGTATTTGTATGTGTGCATCTCATACGAGTCGCCTTGGTTGGCGTTGTTTTGTCTTGCGTAGGGATTACTCATGGCGGCTTCGGCGGGCTCGGCGGGCGCGGTGTACTGGTGTCCAAAGAGGGTTTTGGCGGTAGAGAAACGGCGGTTTGATTCGGTGGAGGAGGAAGAACACGGAATAGAGAGTGTGTTTTGGAGGGAAATGGTGGATTATATGGGAGTGGGTGGGTGCGGGTGTATGCAGGCCGGTGCGACGACCGTAGAAAAAAGAGTTTGAAAAATAGGCTGTGCTTTGGGGAGAGAAATGACTTTTTTTTCCATTTTTTTTTTTTGAAGGTGGTAGGCATTGATTCAGGAGGAAATTTTTTGGCAGAAGTCTATTTTTGGTGTGATGCGCTGGTCTATTTATAGCCTTTGTCTGATCGAAATCAGCCGTACCGATTCGGTCTGATAACGGGATGGATGTGGGGATGTCACCATGTAGAGATCTAGAAATGAAATTCAATTTTGGGTTGTTTTTTTTGATATGTTTCTTTTTTTTGTTTCTTGGTGTTGTTTGGTGTTGTCTGGTTGTAGTGTGGTGGAATTGAGGAATCGAACCTGGACGAGATGGAGTGGTTACTATTGGCCAGCGCGTAAGCTTTTTAATTTCTATTTCATTTTCTATGTTTCCAATTTTGTGTTGACGAGAACTCGGTGATCGAGAATCTTTCTGGCTACCGTTATTGGCGGTGATTCTAAAGAAGAAAGTAGAGTATTGCCGTGAATCTTCGGTACAATACTTAACGCCTTTTTTCTTGAAAATTTCTGTTTACAATTTTCTTCTCCATTCTTTTCTTTCCAAAAAATACCTGTTCCACTCATCCTACATCATTATCTTTGATCCCTGTATCTCTTATCGAGATCACTATTCGTCTTCACGTACGTACCGTCAAACTTCGACTTCTGCAACCAAAGATTTCAATTCAATAGGCCAATTACTTCTCCTAGTCCTGTAGCTATTCCAAATCGACGAATCTGATTCGCTAATCTCTCTTCTTTGCCGATTTTTCACTCTGGTTCATGAAGTTCACACCGTCTCCCCATCAGGCCGCCGGCCACGCTGGAATTTTGGAGGCAGGCCCGGTGTTTGCCAAATTGACCGCCCAGCAGGAGATTGACTTTTATTCCGAGGCCAGATCTCGCCTGGACGACTCGGTGGACTTGGGTGCAAATTTGTACGACTGGATGCCCACGTTCATGGGAACGTTGACCCAGGGCGCCGTCAATAGTCCCGACGCAACGGTCATCAATCCAGATCAAATTTTGGTCGACCAAGTTGCTGAACAGACTGCTCTGGAGGAGAAGTACATCGTGCTTCAGAACCTACTCTATGGCTACAAAAACCCATGTATTTTGGATATCAAACTCGGCGCAGTTTTAGTAGACGACACCGTCTCCGAAGAGAAGAGGTTGCGTTTGGCAAAAGTTAGCGCTGAAACCACCAGTGGCTCTTTGCATCTCCGGGTGTGTGGAATGAAGGTGTACAACGGCCAGAGCGACGAAAAACCTCCTCTTTTAAACGAAACCATCGCGGTGGAGTCTACGGACTCTGGAAAGTACTTGAAGTTCAACAAATTCTTCGGCCGCAGCCTCACAGTAGAGAACATTCAAGAAGGCCTTTCGTTATTCTTCGTGAAATCCATTGCGCCTGAGCTTCGCAAGGCACTCATCACCACGTTCTACCAGCGTCTCCAGCTTTTTTACAATTGCTTGGTGGATGCTGAGGTCCGTATCAAGTCTGGGTCGCTCTTTTTCTGCTACGACGCCGATCCTGCCAGGTGGGACCAATTACAAGTCGAGCTGTATGGCGAACACGATCAGATATTCGATGAGGGTATTGCTGGTGTGGACGATGAGAGTGACGCCGGGAGCGACGACGAAATCACCGTGGACTGTCCGCTCTCAAGACTCAAGTTCATCGACTTCGCCCACTCCAAATTCACCGATGGACAAGGATGTGACGAAAATGTCATCGTCGGAGTCGAGAATCTCTTGAAAATATTCGAGCAGCTCTTACAGTAGTATATTACGAATACACATGACCCTAGAATTCTTTATACACTTACAACAACTTGGTAATCTTACCAATGGCAATGGTGGTACCTTGATCTCTCAAGGTGAAACGACCCAATTGCTGATAGTCAGCGTAGGTCTCAGCGCAGACAGGCTCGTTGACCTCCAACACAGCGATGATCTTCATACCCTTCTTGGCAAATGCAGGTGGCTTCTTCGACTTTCTGTTTGTTCCCTTCTCCAACTTGTGCTTCAACTCGAGGAAGGACACCTCCTCAATGGCAGTATGCAAGTGCATGACACAGGAGAAACCGGTGGACAAGATGGACTTCAACTCGACAATGGCGATCTGGGCCTCGAAACGGGTCACGGTCTTGACTGGGTTCTTTGGAGAAGTCAACACGTAACCCTGCTGCACATCTTCTTCTTCAATACCTTTAATCTTCAATCTGATTTGCTCACCACAGAAGGCGGCCTCACACTCTTGCTCGGTCTCGTTGAAGATAGCAACAACGTCGACAGGGGTTCTGTTAGGCATCATCAACACAGTGGCGTTCTTTTTAAGGTGACCGGACTCGACCTTACCTTCAACGATGGTACCCATGTCCTTCATTTTACCGGAAATTGGCATCATGAATGGAGCGTTCATCAGACGGTTCAAGGTGTCCATGCTGTCCAAGTACTCCAACAAAGCTGGGCCAGTGTACCATGGACACTCTTTAGCGTTGACTCTCTCCTTCAAACCAGCACCGGAGTAACCAGAAACAGGCATGAAAATGACGTCGTCCTTGGAGTATCCGACACCCTTCAAGAAAAGACCCAACTTGGTGATACAGTCCTTGTAACGATCCTCAGACCAGTTGACAGTAGGGTCGTCCATCTTGTTGACAACAACGACAATCTTGTTGACACCCTGGGTCTTGGCCAACAAGGCGTGCTCTCTGGTCTGACCACCTTTCTCGAAACCAGTCTCGTACTCACCCTTTCTGGCGGAAATGACCAAAATACCCACGTCGGCTTGCGAGGCACCTCCAATCATCTCAGACACGTACATCTTGTGGCCTGGAGCATCCAAAATGGTGTATCTTCTCTTGTCGGTCTCGAAGCAGGCCTTACCAACCTCAATGGTCTTACCGTCATTTCTCTCCTCTTTGTTGGTATCCATGACCCAGGACAAGTACCAACCCTGTCTACCGGCGTCCTTGGCCTCTCTCTCGTACTTGTCGACGGTACGTTTGTCCACAGCGCCAGTCAAGTACAAGATGTTACCACCCATGGTGGATTTACCGGCATCGACGTGGCCCATGAAAATGATGGAGATATGGTCTTTTCCACCATACATATCCTTGACAACCTCCTCGTCGACCTCGTCTTCCTGCTCTTTGGCGACAACATCGGCAGAGGACACTGGGGTGGACTCTTTGGTAGAGGCTGGGGTCTTGTTGGCAGGAGTAGCAGCCTTGGCCTTAGCGACCGGCTTAGAAACAGCAGGAGCAGCGGCGGCGGCAGGACTAGCGGCCTTTGGCTCCTCGGCGGCCTTTGGCTCGCTCTTTGGTGCAGCCTTCTCCACAGGGACAGAAGCTGGTGCTGGAGTAGACTCCTTGGACACGGCGGCTGGCTCAGCAACAGGAGTCTTCTCCTTGGCGTCGGCCTTCTCGGTCTTATCGGCGGGCTTGGATGCGTTGGCCAACTTGATTCCGGAAGAGGAGGCCAACTTCAAGGTCTTCTTTGGTTTGTTCAAAGAGGCCAGTGCAGAAGCCTGTTGCTTCTGGTAATCGGCCAAGGACATGCCTTGAGCTTGTGCAGGTTGGGCGTTGTAGCCACCGTATTGGTTTCCGTATTGGTTGTTGTACTGGTTTCCATATTGGTTATTGTACTGGTTCTGGTACTGGTTCTGGTACTGGTTGTTGTACTGGTTACCGTATTGGTTTTGGTTGGTGTACTGGTTATTGTACTGGTTGCCGTATTGGTTGTTGTACTGGTTTTGGTTTTGGTACTGGTTCTGGTTTTGGTACTGATTATATTGATCATTGTAGTTTTGCTGGTATCCCTGGAATCCACCCAGAGGAACGAACGCTTGGGAGTTTCCTGCATTGAAGTTCTGTTTGTCGTTCAACGAGGCATTGTTCATGTCCTTGGCCAAATCGTTGGCATTTTGGGAAGGGTCCGACATTGCTGATGGGGAATTGGGGTATTGAAAATGAAGAAATGAGTACCCGATGTGGGTCACGTGACCTGGCTGCAAAAAAAATGGAGGTTGTGTTTCCAACGCGGCCGCAGAGGATTGTAGTTTTGGGGGTTTCAAAAGTTGTGATGCTTTTTGCGGTGGTTTTGTTGGCTATTTTTGTTGGTGTTGGATTGGGCGGTTGGTGTGTGAGGTTAGGCAGCACAATTGACTAGGCGATGGAGAATGAGCAACCCGATGAGTCGACCAATTAATTGGAGAGTCGGTGAATTGTTGTGAGGAAATTGAGGTGTTCTGGGAATTGTTCATTTTGGAATTGCAGATTATTAGAGTTCTAGCAATTCAGACGGTGGTCTCTGTGTAGTAGTCCTGATTAGGTGTAGAGAGTAAGTATAGCGAGCGATAAACTCAAGACCATCAGTAGATTTTATATTTTCGTGAAAGTATAAATGTCAAATAACTATCATTTATTTCTTTTTTGTTCATATTCCTCCTAAAAACCACCCCACTCAGTACCTATACCTACAACCAGAAGTACCTCTCAAGACCATATACAATGAACCAATTTTAACTAATCAACCCACACTCCACAACAAATCCTTGAAATTCCCAAAAATGTACTTGCCACCAAAAAAAAATCTAAATTACACGTCAATACACTCATACATTACCGGTCCTCATCACGTGACTTGTGTATACCTGTACTGAAATTTGCAGCCCAATTCAAACCAAACCAAACCAAACCACAAATGCTCGCCGATCTTTTTCTAGCGACGCTCTGGCTCCTCGGCCTCGTCGCCGCCCTCGACCCGTACCACGTCCTCGGCATCTCACGTGACTCCGACGACAAAACAATCAAATCGGCCTATCGTCAATTATCGAAACAGTACCATCCAGATAAGAACCAGGCGCCCGGAGCGCACGACCGATTCATTGAGATCGGCGAGGCGTACGATATCTTGAGCGACGAGCAAAAAAAACTGAACTACGATCTCTATGGCGACCCCAATGCCGGTCAGGGCCAAAATGGACACGGGTTCCAATTCAACGACATGTTCAACCAATTTTTCAACGGACAAGGTGGCCAGCAGGGTGGGCAGGGCAAGAAGCGGTTCCAGGATGCGCTGATCGACTTGCAAGTTGGCCTCAAGGACTTCTTCAACGGAAGAGACGTTGACTTTACTGTTCAAATGAATAACATCTGCGAGTCCTGTGAAGGGTCTGGCAGTGCGGATGGGCAGAGACATCAGTGTAGTAAGTGTAATGGAAGCGGAGTGGTGATCATTCGCCGGCAGATTGGGCCCATGATCCAGCAGTTCCAGTCCCATTGTGACCAGTGTAATGGACAGGGCTCTACGATCGCCAACTTGTGTCATGAATGTGGTGGAGGCGGCACAGTGCGGAAAACAAGGAAGGTGAATGTGTTTTTGTCTGCTGGAACCCCTAGAAATCATGTAGTTACTCTTGAGGGTGAGGGAGACCAGCATCCCGACTATCTTCCCGGAAACATGAATGTGAAGTTTGTGGAGACGCCGCTGGAGAACTGGGGCTTCTATAGGATCGGCGACAATTTGTACAGAACGGAGCCTCTCACGTCGAGCGAGGCGCGCAACGGAGGCTGGAAGAGGGAAATCAAGCTCTTTGACGATGAAGTCGTGGTGATTCTGCGGGAGACCGGGGTTTCCGTCATGGATGGCCACGTTGACGTGATAGCTGAACATGGAATGCCCAAGCTGAGTGATAATACCGAGTTTGGTAACATGTTTGTCACATACAAGGTCATTGCAGTGGGTGGTAAAAAGTTGGAGAAGGATGAATTATAGAGATACATAGATATGTATACACGAGAAGGAATAATAGAGATGCATAGGTATGTATACATGAGAAAGAATAATAGAGATACATAGGTATGGATAAACGGGAAAGAACAGTAGAGATACATAGGTATGTATACCCTAAAGATTAATACAGAACACCACCTACTCTGTCTTCTCCTTTTTGCGATGGAGTCTGGTGAATACTGAGGAAAGTACGATGAAGATACCAAAAATAAGAGCCGCCGTGGTGGCCAAATTGATCATGGTCGCACTTCCCTCTAACGTTGGAATCTCTACGGGCAACGTTCCTCTATCCGACAAGTGATAGAACACGCAATCGTCGGTGAAAAAACCCTCAAAAGAGCCACCTATGTTCTGTTTGTTGTCAAAGGCCGACTGGCTCATTATGTGGCTGTCGCTAATAGCATCGCATGCGTAAAACAAGATTGCGTTGTCAATTCTCTCTGTGACGTTCGAGGCAGACTTGTTTGGAAGCTGGTACCGCGAGTGTAGCGTCAAGTCTAGGTCTGAAGCGCTGTCAAGCTCCAAAAGAAGCTCTGTTCCCCATTCTTCGAGCGAATAAGCTGGTAACTCGAGGTCTTTGGTGCCGTGTTGGGCCAAAATGGTGACGTTCTCTGGGATCTGGTACTTGTCAAAAAATACAGATTTGTTGAGTGTCAAGTAGGCGAACAACTTGCAAGTATCGATGTCGTGGTCAGCGGGCGCTTCTGGAATCAGTGAGATAGACAATACAGGGTGTAGACCCTTGGGATTGATCAGAATGTTAGCGCTGGGCGCAGAGAGGTATCTATGGCGAGGTTTTGTGTGGAAGACCGTGCGCTGGATTTTAGGGTCGCTACTCTCATCGCTCTCATTGAGTATCACTCTCACGCCGGAAAGAATGACTTCATCCCGAGAAGAGTGATCTTCTACAGTAAATACACCCACCTCCGCGTACTCCAGGATGTCAGAAACATCGTACGAGGTGAATGTTGTATTGGGATTGAACAATTTAAGGGTGGTGGAGTCAGAGGTTTGCACGTAGTCCAACGACGTCCACAGATCTGCCACAACAGAGTGAGAAGGCAAAGTGGAGAGAGCCGGGATCTCGGAGCTATGATAGTACAACGAATTGAGCGACTGGATCCAATTTCCAGGCTGCACGGCCATCCCCAAGAGGTCTTTTAGAATTACATTAACCTCATCATAAAACCGCTTCTGATGCTCAATTCCGGCTGAATTTGGCTGAGCATATACATGGAGCCCATACTGATACGAGTATGCAAAAGGCATGGACCAGTTGTGTAGTTTAGGGTCGACTTCGTGGGCCCGATTGATTTGGACTCGAAGTTGAGAGATATAAGAGCCAGAAGTCGACGACCACGAATATTTTTCCTCCACGGCGCCGTTGACACCTGCATCAAAGACCAACCTGGACGATGTGATATCATTTACCGAGACTTCATCTGCGTTGGAGTGGATTAGAGTGATTCTTCTTCTCATAGTAGTAGTAGATAAGAGAATAGTATGGGGGAAGAGTATATGGGTGAAAAATTCGGAGGAAAGCAATTTGGAAATTTTTTGCGAACAGTTATTTTGATGTAAATTAGAAGTGTTTTTTTTTTCTTTTCTTCTTCTGCTTTTTGGCGGCTGTTGTTCGTTGGGATTTGCTTCTTTATTAGCTGTGTAAGAAGGGGTGGTCTAGTGATAGCACCATAAAAGAATCCGATGAATTTCAAAAGCAATTAAATTTATTGGATTATAAACGCGTTAATTTTATAGACATTGACGCGTCAAAACTCATGAGTTCAGAAGAGACTGTCATTCTATAGACTTACTCCAAACTCATCAAAGATCACATTGGCCAAAACAGCCAGTCTGAGGAAAAACTCAATTCCCAAAACACATACAAATATTCGAACAAAAATAATGTATAATTTTCCAGAGGTTTCTCCACCGACTGTTTCCCTCTATTTCACGTCTGTTGGGATATCCATTATCACATGCATATCTGTCGCACCTATATAAGTACTGGATCTCCTATCATCTACACCGTTACTTGTAAATGTATGTTTATTTGGGGTCAATTGTGGCCAATCACTGAAATATTAATGTTTCCATAGAATCAGGCAAAAGCTTCAATTCTAGAAAGACTTCTTGTTCGAGATCGATTGAACTTTCGAGCTGAAATTTCCACTGAACTTTCAATTCCAACATGAGATCGTAATTCGGCATCAATTGATCTGGACATCTGTCGAACTATCAATGCCATATCAGAATCGTATATTGATACCATTGACTCTTCTAAAGTTGAGTATAAACACCGTCAATCAATGACTCTACAGATTTCATGAATTAGTAATGATCCTACCACTACAACCCTACTAACGCCAGATGTCGCCCGACCAACTCACCCATCTCCTCCAGAACTTCTCTCTGTACGTCGACTTCTCGCCAAGTCTCCACTATGCTCTCGCTACCATTGTCTTCAACCCAGTGTTCTGGAACATTGTGGCCAGACTCCAACACAGAACTCACTTTTTGAGTGCTGCTGTGGGCGGAGCTTATAGAGGCTGCTACCTCTTGGCACTTACCATCTTTTCGTTGGGTATTTACCGTGACCACGTCTACCACCAGGCTTTGCTCGAACAACCTACATATGCTCCATTGGTGGAATCTCCCCTTGTCCAGGCCTTGGCCGTGGTGACCTTCTCTTTTGGTAACATCCTTGTGTTATCGTCCATGTGGGCATTGGGCGTGACCGGAACCTACTTGGGTGACTACTTTGGTATTTTGATGAAGGAGAGAGTCACATCGTTTCCATTCAACATCAACGATAATCCTATGTACAACGGCCTGACTTTATGTTTCTTGGGCACTGCTTTGTGGTACGGTAAGCCTACTGGAATCTTGGTTTCTTTGTTCGTGTTTGTAATGTACCGCGTTGCATTGTTGTTCGAGGAGCCATATACTGCCAAGATCTATGCTGCTAAGGATATGAAGGCTTAGAGGAGGACGATTTATTCGCTTATATTCAAAATCGAAGATGATGTGTGATTGTCTCTGTATTTTGTAATCTGATGGATAGATCCAAGTGACTGAGAGAATTTGTTGTAAATACACTAGTTATATAATCGATTGATAAATCATACGATATTCTTGAGTATAATTTTCATTTCTAGTTTCACTATCAATTGATAAATAGATCATTAGATGTTTTTGAGTATACTTTTCATTTCTAGTTCTACTATCAATTGATACATAGATCATTGTAGCAAAAGCGCCCATTAAAGATACTGCAAATTGCATCTACAACCAGACAGTTACGCGGATAAATGTATTCAAAACACCATTCCAGATGGTGCAGCCTATAGAAATAAACATGACAACGTCACCTATGCAAACGAATAGGGCGGCGGAACGCCCCTCTCTTCAACATAATTCAACGACAACGACTGGAACTTCTCGCTCTGCGTATAGAAATACAACCCGTTCATGGTACCCGGGACGAGCTTCTGTTCGGATTTCAGCACAGCCATATCGCTACCACCTCCCAGGCCGATGTTCAAGACAATATAATAGAAGCCCTCAAAAGAGGCGCCAGTGAGCAGCTTCACACGGGAGTCGGGGAGCAAGAACTCCTCCTTCCAGCGCATGTAGATGAGCAGCGGATCGTCGTTGCCGGACTGGATCTTCTGCAACTTGCGCCGGAGATCTTCCTCGGTATAGTTGCTGGGCGAGCCAGTAAGTTTTTTCCAGTGGTCGAGGTCGTTTTTCGGAAACGAGGACCAGTTTTTTTCCTCGGTGATGAACGAATACTTCTTCACGCGGTTGGCATACATGCCGTGTCGACTCAACGGATTATTGATGATCTCGCCCTTGAAGCATGTGGTGATGAGAGGGTGCTCATCGGTGAGTCCGCTGATGTAGAAAAAGCCCGTCACCACCGACGACATCAAGTCGACCGACTTGAAAACCACCCGGATGTCGTACCGCGCGCATCCACTCTGCTGTTCGCCTTGGAACTGCGCATTCGACCTCAAATACGTATTGGAAAGGCCACCAAAGTGCTCCTTGACGTCCAAACCCCGCGCAAAAAAACGACTATATGCGTCGAGATGCGTATACAGCGTATGGCCGCTGCAGCTCAGTCTTCGGCGACGCAGCTGCGTTTTGGGAGACTGTGTCTCGTAGTCATCTCCGTCTGCATCATCGACAGAGGGTAGAGCGACGCGGAATTTTCTGTTGTGGATCTTGAACGGGATGTGCGGCTCCGCCGAGCGGCCGTTTTCGGGCTGCTTCAAGTTCTGTGTGAGTTGAGTGACAGGCATGTTTTTTCACCAGGAAGCAGTAAGAAACGACGGGTTTTGCAGTTGAGGGAATACAGGTGCACGTATGTAGACAAGCGGCCGTGCAGATAAATTTTTAGATTTGAAAAGACTTTCTTTACTTTTCTTTCAAGGAGAAAAGTGGACTGGTTGCTGCAATCTTGAATGTGGCTGTCAGTTATCAGTATCTGCAGCCTTATCCTGTGGGCGGAGATATCGGGGCTGCGTATGCACCGATGCGGATAATGGGCCATCGGAAATTTTGAGTGAGATGAGATTGTTTTTTTGATGATTTCTTATTTTTTGTTCTTTTCCATTGTTTAACGTTTGATTGAGGAGCGCTTTCTTTTGTTTTTTTTTTCTTTTGCAGCTGTGGCGCTATTTTGGGGGATGGTGGAGAGTTCTGGTGAGAGGTGGGATGACCTCACAGTCGGGAGATCTGGGAATGAGCAGATGGGGAAAGATGGGACAGTTGAACAAAGTGTGGTGATTTTGGCGTGGAATTTTTAGATTGTGAATTTTTTGAAGGTTTGGGTTAGTAAGTTTGCGATTTTTGTAGGGGCCGTTTTACGAATGGTAGAGATCTGATAGTTGGCGATGAGATCTGGAAATGAGTTGCGAGATCCGGAATTCGGAATAGACCAACTTCGCTTTTTCTATTCTTTTTTCTTTTCATTTTTTCTTTCTTCCTTTCTTATTTTAAACATACAAATTGCACAAGTGCCAGGTACCTAAACTGAGTGAGTGCTATAAGAGAGAGTGTAGTTCTTCACTAATGGATACTAGTACACCATAGCCAAAGGGCTAGTATCGCATCCACCAGTTCCATTCGAATTCCTCAATTTCTTTAATATTTTCAAAATTTATTCATTTTCCCTTTTCGCTGCTTCCTATCTGCCTCAGTCCTATAACTCCACACTTCTTAGACCAACCAGCCCATAACCAGCCATTGAGTGGAAAAAAAATCCCGCTTTGTCCAATTAAATATCGTCTATTGTCACAGAAATCATCTCGCCCCAGTATTTAGATCTCGTAAGCCCCAATTCTCCAATCTCATAGCTACTCGTAATTCAAAATGAACGATACTCAAACACCACAAACTCCGCCCCATGCCATGCCCGACGAGGAAGTGACATTGCCAGCGGAGTCGTTTCAAGCTACAGATATGGACCTCAATCCCGATCTCGACGAGGAAGACGACGACGAACAGGAACCTGAAATAGAACAAGAACAAGAACAACTCCAAATTCAACCCCAGCATCCGTTTGATCTGTGGACCGTACCCTTTGACGAAGCTTTGCTGCAATTGAGTAGCTCCCACCCGCGCGAAGTTCCGCTGTTGTCTATGGCTCAGCAGAGTAAGCTCATTACCTTTCTAGATGACAGGATCCTTCAAGTTCAAAGACAATTCATCAAAAGTCAATCTGAGTCGGAAGTCAGTTATCCGATCTTGCAGTTGCTGCAGGATGTGCGTTCAATTGTCGATCTTATCTGGTTTCTGGTGGACTTGAACGGTCCCTTATTCGGCCAAGAAGAGTACTTGATCCGTCTTTTGGGCGACTTGGAGGATTGGATCGCATACTACGAGTTTCCGCTCTTGGACGCGAACAATCCCGACGTGTTGAAGACATACGAGGCGCTTTTCCAACTCTTCCAGGCGTTCGACACTCGCATTTCGTTCTTGATCGATGGCTACCAACTAAAGGGATCCACCCACGGCTTGAGCGGCACGGAAATCGTCCGCCTCGGCCCAATTGCCAACCGTCTTCGGATAGAAATCGTAGAGAAAATGGAAAGATCCCGCACACATCTTCTTCAGAAGAGAAACGATGGCCATGCCTCTTCGGTATACTATATGAACGTATTGGAGATCGAAGTGGGCCGTTTGTTGGAGGGGATCATGGAGAGAGTCTAAGTATTAAATGAGTTTCTTTTTTTTTTTGCTTTATCTCTCTCTTTTTCGGGTTTTGGTGCTGCTCCCCGGATTTTTCATCTCTCTTCCTTCCTGTACCCATATCCACCAACCACACCCAAAAACAAAACCGCAAATGTGGCCCTTCACCTCCTCAGCTCCGTCAGACGTGAAAGATGAGATCTCACCGAGCCTCCAAACGTTTTTCGATGCCGAAGATCGCTCTGCTCGCAGCATGAACAGAGAATCCGTCGATGTGCCCTCGAAACCCGTCTCCCGATCCGAGGGACAGACGCTTATGGATGTGGAATTTGCCCAATTCAAACAGAGCACAAAGAAGGTTGCCGCTATCAACTGCGCGGAGCTTCAGGAAGCAGCATTGGAGTGTTATAAGGGATGGCTGTACTTGACCGGGACTGAATGTTCGCGCAAAATGGTTAGATCGAGCAAGTGTATGGAGGTGCAGCAAGACGCTCTCAGAAGACTCCGATATGAGGACTGCTCCAGCCGTGAGCAGTGCGTTGAGATCCGGATGCTTGCCGATGAGCTCTTCACCAGAAACTTTGGCCAGTTTGGAGAGAAAATGGATGAAGACACCCAGAGAATCTTTGAGAACGATTTGCAAAGAACACAGAAATACTTGTGGCAGGATACTTCCTCACTTGGAAGCGACGTCGGACGCTAGTTGCTCCCATAACTGTAGCTTCTGTGGATACTTCATCAGAGCCACCAACCCCGAGGTGTTTGGAAACACGTAGATGGCCGGTGTGTATCCGCAATTGTGATGGATTGCTCGGATAACCGGGCTTTCGGGGTTTTGCCTCCCCCATTCGAAGCCCATTAATTTGCCCTTTCCGTCGATGAACTTAACAATGATCTCCCAGATGCCCTTTCCCACAATGACAACGAAGGGCGCTCTCGACGCCTCGAATTCTGTAAATAGTCGCGGGACATTGGCGAGCTTTTCTTTGAGGTTTAGCTCTTTGGCCTGCTTCGTGCATCGGAGACACAAGTCTGTGAAGCCGACACCAAGCTCGGCAAGTTGGTAGTCGTGGTAGGGCCGCGCAATGCATGTTCCTGTTGCGAAG
Organism: Australozyma picinguabensis; assembly: GCA_030582875.1. Taxonomy (NCBI): domain Eukaryota; kingdom Fungi; phylum Ascomycota; class Pichiomycetes; order Serinales; family Metschnikowiaceae; genus Australozyma; species Australozyma picinguabensis. Next base: position 68,940 of record JAJMHD010000007.1, read on the forward strand.
ATTTCTTTGTATATCCGCAATTGCCTATCTTCAGGCGTGTCTCTGCAAAGGACTATTTGGTTGAGTAAAGCCAGAGCTTTGAAGAGTTTCCAGAAAAGATTGGTCGGATGAGCATAGTGGTGCTGTTTTCGAGAAGACTCTTCTCCTGGATTGAAACCCACGAACACCACAGTGGCATTTTTTGGGATCGACGGTGGAAGGTCATTGAGGACTTCATCCTTTTCCACGCGGGGACTGCGATCGATTTTTTTTTTATTTTTCGTGACCTTGTAATTAATGCTATGAATTTCGGACTCTTCACACTTGAATGCCTTGATTTTGTCACGTAGCTTCGAGTTCATGTCTTGTAGTTGTAGTACGTAATCGTTACAAGCAAAACTGAGAATAGTAGCCTGGAAAAGTAAACGAGAATTATTTTGTGAAGAGCGAAAATTGAACTTCCCAAAAATCTGTTTCGGTCACCGTATCCTGAAACGCGGAGCACTCTCTAAAGTGTTTTATCAATAGGCTCAATAATTGATGTCTTCACGCCAGAAAAAGCAGTGTAAAAGGCAATTCTTCGATTCTAGATGGTCGATACTCGAGCAGAAATGAATTACAGACTGCAGCACTTCGTCTATGGCGAAAACACACAGATCGAGACGTCGACTCCACTTACACGCAATTTATCCACCGACAAGGATTCAATTGTAGGTTTGGGCCTCGCAGACGAATCTCCAGCTGAGAGAAACAAGAATCAAACGCAAAATACACAACAAACGGGACTGTTGGGTGCCAGTTGTGAAGATGACTTGAGAAGATGTGCAGAGAACCTGCGACAGGAACTCTATCAGAGGAACAATGAAGCAAAACGCAATTCCGGTGAATTGAGCTCAAAAATTCAGTATGAAATCCAAAGCACACCAGGCGGAAACGGGGGCAACAGAGGGTCCACCGATCGGAATTCCACTAAAGATGCATCTCGGGGCTTTCTCAGCGATCCCTGGAAACCGTATGTTCTCCAGTTGTACTTGCAACTCACTGTGAACGTCGTTTTGGTGGCTGTGGCTGCATACTTGGGCTACTTGATAGTTTCGACGCTCAGGGCAGATATCCACAACCAGGTAGAGCAGTGTGTCTCGGACGCTCTACATGAAATTTCGCAGTGTTCCAAGGAGTACTATAGAAACAAATGTCACAACGACGGCTCGCACAAACGGGCTCCTCTCTTGGAAGACGCATGTACCAACTGGGAACGGTGTATGAATAGAGATCCACAGCTAATGGCCAAGTCCAGGGTGACCGCCGAGATGCTTGCCGAAATCCTCAACGCGTTCTTGCACCGGCTCAGCTGGAAGTCTCTCTTTGTCATTGCGGCCATCGTCTTCGCGAGCTTTGCAACCACTTTCCTTTCCATAGAGAGACTACAGCAGTGGCCGACACAGCAGCAGAAGAGATCTACTTTTCAAGAGAGACTCATTGAAAACGATCACGAAGCTGAAAATGACCGAACGATACTATTGACCGAGGAGCGGTCGTCTGAACTTCCCGTTTTGAACAGCAGCATGATTTCTCAGGACTCGCCGCTCTCGAGAAAAAGCTCGACGCGGATCAGCAACAATCGAGATTGATTTATTCAGGATCAAAGTGCTACGATTTAATGCCGGGAAATTACGGTCTGGTGCTCAATGGCTGTTGGTGGCTGGCTGCAAAATCCACTGTGTCACCCAGTTTTCTGTCGACGCAATTTTTTCCACAACGCCATACTTTCCAAAATAGGATCTCGCAAGGTTCGCCATCGAACTTGACGCTTTTCGAGCATTTAAAAAAATCCTCTACACGAGGCTTAGAGGCCTCTCTTTTAGTCATGAATCGACCATCTCCAATACTAATACACCACACAACCAGGCAATTGTAGCACAGAACTGTACATACAACCTTCTCTCCCTCTAACCAACTATTCCTTAATCGTATATAATCTATGGCCTGCGCACTGCTGCCACCTTCAACTGCAATTTAATGTTTCTAGAACAGTAACGAACCAATGCATACAAAACCATCTACAAAGAAAACCATCGTGAAAAGACAGTACTCGCGTGCCGGCTGCACCGAGTGTAAGCGGAGAAAAATCAAATGCGACGAGATCCAGCCCGCCTGTAGCATCTGCGTCAAGGCGCAAAAGGAATGTACATATCCAGCCCCCACGCACAAGAAAAGACGCAAACGGAGGTCGGCCGAAGGCAAGGAGACCCTGAGTACGGCGTCGCCTTCCACTGTTTCTGGTGGCGAGCTCCTGTCGGTCAAAGTGGTCAATGAGAGACAAGACACAATGAATGCAGATATGCTGCTATTCGAGAATGTTTTCGACGATGCGAGTAATCTCGTGCACGGGCTTATGGACTTCGAGAGCTATCTTTTTGAGACAGGAGCTACGAGCCCGGACCGGCAGATCGATGTAGGTCGAGACTTGAAACCGTTCCATTCCGATATCATCCTCAACGAGAACCCGAAGGCTGATTCCGAAGCGTCGAGTCTAGAATTTGAAAGCTACTTGAAAGGTACTGACATCCTCCACAATCCTGAGTTGGCCAAATCGTGGTACCACTTCGACTCGTCCATGCGAGAGAAAAACGAGATGGAGTTTGAAGAAGAGACCTCGAACGTGCAGTTGACCAGACGCATCGTGCAGATCCATGGCCTTACGCCGGTAGAGGTGAACTATTTCGAGGGCATAGCTGTAGGTAACTTTGTGCTCTACCTCTTTCCATTCGCATCTAACACTGAAAACAATGAGGTTATGAGAGTACTCTTAGAGTATCTGATGGTGTTCAAATACTTGGTATATGCGTTAATGTCCGTGAAGGCATCTTGCATGTTTATTATTACCGGCAATCCGGTCCATGATCAACACCAACGCAAATACACCACCATTTGCATGAGACTTCTTGTTGCAGCTTTTGCGGACCTCCGCAACAACGAGTTTTCGCTCTGGCACATCGAGGGCTTGGTCCTCACTGTTCTATTGCTAACCATGTTGTACTCTGAGATGAGTTTTGTCGACACAACCAAAGCGCCCGTGTCTTGGATTCTGCACTTGGAAGAAGCCCGCTCCTTACTCTTGAAGTACAACTCCATAAAAACACAGTGCCAGCCCCACCGCCCGGACTCGCCCGGGATTGTTCTTGCGAAGCAGATTTTTTTCTGCTACGACTGGAGTTCGAAGATGTCTCTTCCCGTGTCCAAGATTACAACCAAAGACCTCAACGACCTACTACTTTTGGTTGAAAACTCCGAGTTTGTCACCGATGATCCTGCGAACATCCGAACGCTCACCAAAATGGGATTGATCATTCCCGCAACAAACGCCCACGTTGACTTCCATACATTCACTACCATCAATTCTGTGATTTTCAAAATCATGTATCGTTACCTAGAAATCATCAGTGCGATGAATCTGTCAAACACCAAGCAGGCCACGTCTAGCCAGGTTGCTGAGATAATGAGTCTCATAAACGATGGTTTGTTGCAGAAAATAGTTCCAGGTCTTACTCCCGAATATCAAATCCCCCTCGATAGCCCGGCGCATCCATACTATCTGAACCAGCTAGACAAGATCTATCTTCCGGACTGTGCCTATGGTAGAGATCTCGGCGGAGTGATGGAAAAGTATTACTCCTGGTGTGATGTTGCCTTGGCGCTGCATGCCCGGTTCATATTCCTCAAGATTCTCACGTCACCCGGGCTTCTATATTCTCCCAGGAGCCACCCAATGATCAAAACGCTTATTAGAGAGGTTATGAGCCTCTTGTTTTTCGTGAAGCCCAAATCGGATCCGTGTTACATGCGTCACGAAATACTAGAGGAAACAGAAAACTTCTACTTGCCTAAATCTCTATTTGACTACAGAGGAATCATGGTCCAAATGCCGTTGCGGTTGATTATTGATTTGACCGACGAAGAGACAGATTTCGAAAAATTGGACTTGTTCTTTAAGGGTCTCCTTCGTTTGGGCTGTGGAAGCAGCAGCAGCGCCGTTCTGCGTATTGAAGAAAAGAGAGCCGCAGCAAAAGCCCGCGCAAATAATTTGACAGACAATCTGCCGGCAAACGACCTCAATTACGAGACCTCGGGCTATCCACTCTACTGATTTGGTTCATGTGGTACTGCAGACAGAGCTGCAAAATCCTCAAATTGAATCTATGATTCGCCCAATTAGGCAATATTATAGATAGGCTTGAAACAGATGGATTCCATGCCAGATCAACTGCGATGCTTAAATAGTCGCGAGCATCCAATGATCACCATTTGTTTGAATCATTGTGTTCTTTTCAAGGTAAAAAATTGGTACCGAAAATGAAACTATTCAAACAAAGCGGCATTTTCCGCTTCACCGACCGGTCAGACACACCATTAATCATTGCAAGTGCAATATGTTTGGTCATCGCTGCATTGGGCGCACCGCTTGAAACTTACTTATACGGCAAAATATTCACTAAGCTTTCGGAGTTTTTGCTTGGAAGCACACAATCGAAAGCACTTCTCGGAAAGGTCAGATTGATATGCGGCGAGATCATTGTAGTCGGAGCAGTTCGGATGGTTTTCACTTGGCTCGGCGTTATTGGTTGGCTAATGATTGGCGAAAGGTCACATGTCAGAGGAAGAAGAACCATGTTCAGGTGTCTATTGGATAAAGATCTTCAGTCAATAGAAAGGCACAAAAACCTCATGGGCTCACTTACGCAGGCGTACCGGTGTATGGAGGAGATCCGAATTGGTGTTTCCGAGAACTTGGGGATTCTCATTCAGACGTCCACCTCGATTGTGTTTCTTTTCGTGACTTCGATGATTTCACTGTGGCTGTTAACGTTGGTCATTTTGGCCTCTTCGCCCTTGATGGTGCTTTCCAGCTATGGTTTTGGCAAGCTTGCACGCCAATACTCGATGAGAGAGAATCGAAGCAGCGCGATTGCGTCGAGAATCCTTGAGTGGTCTTTTGAGTCTGCAAAGATGGTACGAAGCCTACATGGGAAGTATTTTGATATGGCTCGCTTCGGGAAAATTGTAGATCTTTCTGCGAAGCAGTTCACTTTTTTTTTCATCGCTATAGATGCGAATTCTTCCATTATGAGAGCGCTAGGAAGTTTGGTCTTTGTCCAGGGCTTGGTCTTCGCTCAGTATCTTGTTGCCGCAGGAAAGGCCACTTCGGGCCAAGTATTTACGTCTTTCAGTGCATGTCTCCTTCTTGGGTCCCTGATTGCGTCTCTCTCTGACCTTCTTGCAATGATCAACAAAGCGCAAGCTTCGGCGCTCTCTATGGATGAACTAGGAGTCATTCAGGCTGCTGAACACTCTATGTCAAATGACTCTTTGCCCCAGTTGATATCCAAAACGTACTCAGTCAGTACAATTCTGGTCGAGGACATTAGCTTTGCCTATCGAGATGTTGAAACCCCCATTCTCGAACGTGTGAATGCGACTTTCAATACTTCAGGATTCAACTTTATAATTGGACTCTCTGGTTCTGGAAAGTCCACTCTCGGCTGTATTATAGCTGGTTTGTATGAACAATCCGAAGGCCACGTACGAATAGACGGAATCACGCAGCCATTCCGTGGCTACTCCAATGAAAGCATCTTGCTTGTTCATCTGCACCCATCTATTTTGGAGCAGCTGTTGAAATCGAACATTTCGTTGGGATGTGGATCTATCGACGAGTCTCGATTGGTCTCTGCCATCTATTTGGCTGATCTCCAGGACTTTGTAGCTTCGCTTCCGCTTGGCCTCAATAGCACTGTTGATGAAAAAGAACTTTCTGGCGGCCAACTCCAGAAAATAGGATTGGCACGCGCATTTCTAATAGACCCGCCCGTTCTTATTCTCGATGAAGCTTTAAGTGCTATTGATTCCCACTCGCGGAAGAGGATCATGGCTAATTTGCGAGAGAGACGTAGAGGACAACTAACCCTCCTAGTTACACATGATAGTCAAGACATTGAGCCAAATGATGACATCTGCATGCTCAGCGCTGGCCGCGTCACTAGGTTCGGAAAGAAGCATCAAATCGGGTCCGCACTTCCTGTAAAACTTGCTAGTCAAGAAAAACATGAAATTGAACACATTGAGAAAGACGGAGACCAGAACGATGTATGTTTCAGAGGCCGCCCTGCCTGTTCATCCGATATTGAAAGTCAATCTGACATTGATGGGAGCTTTGAAAAAGAATCAACCTATAGTTTAACGCAGTTGTTGCGGTTCACTTATTGTACATGCGATAAGAAGTTCATGGTTCTCTTTGGCTGCTTCACTGCTATTTTGACTGGTTTAGTCCCTCTTGTATTGTCCTTCTTGTTTTCCAAGATTTTATCCAAAATCGTTGGACACACCTCACCAGGAATACGTATCACTTGGAAGCCAATACTAACGCTAATTATTGCTGCAATCGCTTTGATCTTTGGCGATGGTTGTGTCCACTTCTCCTCTAAGGCTCTTCTACACTATGTTCTGGAAACTTGGATCAACTCATTAAGAAAGCTGAGTTTGTCGCTGATCAATGACCAAGACATGTCATTCTTCAGTCTCCACAATCGTTCTCCTAGCGATCTCAATACACTTCTCATGAACGACGCGAGAGACCTCAGGAGTGTTGTCTCTGAATTTCTACCTGGCATTTGCGAGATGTTTGCGTTGGCTGTTGGTGGTTTTGTTTGGTCTACCGTGACTGGCTGGAGACTTACACTAGTGGGATACGCATTTATTCCGTTAATTCTCATGATTACTGCTGCATACGGTATCATTTTGCAAGGAGTCGAGGCTAGGTACAAATCCGAAGTCGCTGAATTGGATAGTCACTGCAGCAAGACCATGCTAGGAATAAAGACGATCAAGTCTATTGGTTTGGAATCCGACCTATGTAGAGAGTTTGAACAGAAGCTGAAAGCGTTATTCTCCATAGGTCTCAAGCGTGCTATAGCTGATGGATTTGGGTTTTCAGTTCTGCAACTCTGCACCAGTGCTGCAACTGCCACGATCTTGTACTACGGTGTGTTCTTGATTGGCAAGAACGAGTACAGTCTGGAGCAAATGCTATTTGTGTTAACTTTGCTCATTTTTACCATATCTGGTGTGACAAATGTCACCAAGCGTCTTCCTGTCGTTTCACGGGGCCAAAGAGCCGCCCGGTATATCTCATCTATCATATCTTCACGTGCTCTGGAGTTAGAAGTCGGGGGAGTTTATAGTGTTGGGCATCGGACCGAGAAGGCCACCGATGCTGTTATCCTGTTTCAGAATGTCTCGAAGTCGTACCAAGATACAAATGCTAAAGGCTTCAATCAGGTGTTGAAAAACATAACATTCGAGATCAAAAAGGGAGAATCTCTCACGATTGTCGGAAAGTCAGGCTCTGGAAAAAGTACCATCGCCTCTTTACTACTACGCTTGTATAATGTGGACCGAGGCAGCATTGAGGTTTTTGGCATGGAGATTAGCTCAATCAAGGCCGACGATTTCAGGGGCGCTGTAACAATGGTATCGCAAAAACCAAAGTTCTTCGAAGGCTCTATCAGAGAGAATATATTGTATGGATGTCAACTTCCGTATGTATCCGAGGAGGCTATCTGGGATGTTCTTCGCGCCGTCAATGCGTTCAATTTGGTGAATGGGCTACAGAGGGGTCTTGATACTTGCTACGGCGATGATGTCTTATTCTCGCTGGGAGAACTTCAGAGGCTCTGCATTGCTCGTGCATTAATCAGGAAGCCTCGCATTTTGATCTTGGACGAACCAACTTCCCATCTAGATGCTTTTAATACGCAGATAGTTGCTGATTTGATTGGGACTGGGCTCAGAGCCATTGACAAAGACTTGGTTGTTCTTACCATCTCGCATGACTCTAATTTGATCAAACATGCTGGACGGATATTGAAGATTGATCGTGGATACGTAGCACAGGATGGGAAGTTTTCCGGCTAACAAGACATCGATAGTCTTTTGAAGGATCGTGTCAAAGCTTCCTAGCTTACGGATTCATCTAAAACCCAATAGATCGTAATGTACTTTTTTATAAGACAATTCTAAGGAACCTAATTAGACCAAGAGTGAGGAACTCAAAAACGAATTTCAACAAATCTTAAAAACGCTATAGTTAATTTAATTACTTTGACGGCTAAAAAAAAACCAAGCTCTAGTACAACTTACTTCCAGTTTTGAGTATTTAAGAAACTATACATCTTCAAATTTAAAGCTTGATCAAGACATAAGGGACTTCAACATCCTCGCCGTTCTCGTCATCACAACAAATCTCCAAAATCAAGTGCTTGGCATGAGCTGGCACTGGCTTCTTGCTCACTGACTCAATCAACTCGGTGATCTTCATCTCGAGTCTATCGCCAATCTTCTTTGGCGGAAGGAACGAAGCATATAGCAAAGACACGTCGTATGATAACATAGAAATCTCAAGCTTTTCCTTTGTCTCGAAGTATTCAAGCAACTCCTTCAACTTGATGTCGCCTTGGATCTCGAATCTGTCCCAGATGGCATCGAACTCCTTTCCGTTGTACGAGTTCTTCTGAGATTTCATAGGCTCAGAGAAACCGAAGAATGGCAAGGCCAAGTTGATGAATCCGTTCTTGAACAACTCAATATCATCATGTTTGGCGACCACCTTGTACAACTCAAGACATACAAGTCCAGTCACCAAGGTGGTTGTCGTAGCAATAGCTGGAATGATTTTACCGGCGATAAACTTTGTCTTCGACGCATCAGCTGTCTCGATTCCGTAGTTCAATGCTCTACAATTTGAAGCGGCCGTAATGAACTCGATGTGATGGTTTGTGTCGTCATCTTTCTCGAATACAATTGGAGTTAAACGATAGCCTGCCAAGGTGGAAGGCTCTGGAATACTTGCGGCGATCTTCTTGATTTCGTCTTCTTCGAAAGCTCCAGAAAGCGTTTTAGCTTGAGTTTCTGCCTCCTCCTCAGTGGTTGCAATGGCCAATCCTGCCTTAGGAACAAACTCTGCTGGCACATAGGCTTCCAAGATTTTCTTGTAGTCTGAGAGCGTTGCGTTTTGGTCAGTCAAGCCATAAATGTAGGCCAACAAGTTGGCACCCGCGATGACGAAGTTGACGTGGTCTGGGTTATCGATATCGAACTCCAATGGTTTTGGCGCTCTCTTAGGTCCTGACCAAAATGGCGCTCCCGTTGAAGTGACGGCGTCTTCGGGGAAGTTGTAAAGCAATTGCTTGATATCATGATTGTACTTCTTCTCAAACTCATCTCTAGCCCATTTAATACACTCGTTGAATGAGTATGGTCTGTTGTTGAGGAGGTTGGCAATCTCGGTCAAAGCACCCTTGATGTCAGGATTTTGCTTCAAAGTCTGCTCAACATAGTTTGGCTGAGTCAAATACAAATTGACGGTCTCAGGAGAGTCGGCAAAGTAACCTTGAAACAAGGACTTGGCCCAAGCGATAGTGTGATCAATCTTGTTGGGGAAGGATCTCAAGGTACACAATGGAATAGACTTCTCAGGTGGATCTTGAGATGAGGAGTAAGACTCGGTCATGCCGGGAATGACAACCTGTGTATTTCCTTTGGTTCCAAGAGTACCTGACTCTAATAAAGGCTTCTTGTAGAAAATACAACGACGGTCAACATAAGTTCTAGCCTCCACATTGTCCAAAGCATTAGTGACGAAGTCAAGGGACTCCCAGAAGTTGTCGCTGAAGATGTCTTCGGTCTCTGGGCCAACCTTGTCGGTCATAGTGGAGATCTTGCCTTGTAAAGCTGGGTTCATAGTTTGCACTGCTCTTGCGGCAACCTCCGATTTGTTGGAGCCAACATCCTTTGGACGGAAGAGGAATTGTCTATTCAAGTTCGATTTTTCAATCGAGTCGTTGTCAGTGACAACAACTTTACCACGTGGACCAGAGCCCAAGCCCATCATGGCCCAATTCTTCAACATTTCACAGCCAATAGCTCCCGATCCTACCAAGAAGACATTCAAGTTAGAGATGGCTTCTTGGAATGCGCTACCAAAGACGGCAATTTGGCCGTCATATCTGGATCCAACAGGCTTTGTTGTCTCAGAATTTCTTGGATAGTCCTTCTCGTTGGGAAGAGATTCCAAGGAATCGAAGTAGAGGAACTGTTTGATAGGACCAAACTTAGAAGAGCAGCACTTCAAGACCTCTTGAGCAGTCAAACCACCGAAAAAGGCCACCATACCTGGAAGATCACCAGTGGACTGGAAAGCCAATTCACGGATCAATTTGGCGTCGAGCTCGGCTTCTCCCAACACAGATGGATTCTGGGTCTTCAATTCCTCGCAGTATCTGATAACTTCGGCGGCGTCTTCCTCGTTGTAAGGACGTGGCAAAGCACCCTGGTGTTTTGTCTGGAAGGCTTGAAGGGCCTGGAATCCCAAATGAAGCTGTGGAGGGCGGTCGAACTTGGCAAAGTCAGAGAAGACGTATTCGGGGTCAGCCAATTGCTCCTTGAGAGACTTGAAGCTCATCTTGGAAGGCATCTTCACTTGCTGGTACAAACCACCCTTGACATAGGTGCCGAAACTGTCGTCGATTTTGATCTTGAAAGCGTATGGGCCAAGCACCTCGATTTTGAAAGGGTTGCCACTGTTCAATTGGGGCATTCCCTCCACCTCGGAGAACTTGACGTAGTCTCCATCCTGTAAGCCGTGTCTATTATCGTCGAGCATGGTGACAGTACCGTTGGACTCAATATCAGAAACAATCCCCGACAACGGATCCTCGCCCGTCTGATCGATGACCGCGAAATCTTCGCCAAAGTCCACGAACAACGAGCCGAACAATCCCCGAATGTCCACAGACACGAACCCAATGTCGTTCTTGTGAGTGAACTCATTGATCTGGCACTGCTGCTCAATTGACAAATTGGTGGCCACCACACACTTGAATTGGCTAAGCGTCGACTCGGAAAGATCGTCTACAATCGAAATTGGAACGTACAGGTTCAATTCCAGCAACTTACCAATGGTGGCCTGGGCGGTCGTTTGCGACCCCACATCCTCCTCGGACAAGAAAAACTGCGACGACAAGTCCTTCAATTCCACAGGCAGCGGGTCGTACAACGCCAACGACTTGACACCGGCCAAAGCAATGTTCTTTGCGATTTCTACGCCTAGACCTTTCAAACCGATGATTAATACGTTTGCGTTCTGCATCTTGAGCATGGCCTCTTTGCCGAGCACGTAGAGCTGTCTCGAGTACAAGCTCTCGTCGATTTCGGGCGAGTCTACTTGCATGTTGTCCGACATTGTGTAGTAGTCAGGTTGAGGATGGTTGGATCTGGGGAATATATGGGATACATTGGCATGCGGCTGTGTGCAGGCAGGCACATTTGTAATCTGGCAGACATTTATGAAGTTGGGTGTGGTGGGTGGTGATGGAAGATGTTGTTTTTATGATTTTTTTTTTGTGATTGAGGTCTTGTTTTTGACAATTTTTTTTTTTTTCTTTTTATTTGTTGTTGTGCTTTCGTAGGCTCTATCTTCACTTGGTGTCGCTTCCATAGTCTCTCTTTTGCAGCCAATCTTATATCCTTATAACTGTAACTTCAAAAAGAACGATACCGACAAAAATAAATTCCGGTTTCCCAATTTCCCAATTTCCCAAAATTTTCCCATTTCATGATCACATATCGCAGATCTGCCGGATTCAGCTCCACTTCCCTCTTCTGAAACGCACGTGACCCGTCTCTACTAGTACAGATTACCAAAAACACCCACAAACCTCATCCGCCATCTCCAAAAATGAGATTTCTGGCATGTATTCTCGCCCTTCTGTGGCTCCACGTGACTGCCGCGGCGCCTCCGGGAATAATCGCCGACGCCAAGGACACAAAAGACACCACGGTCCAATTACCAGAAGAACTCACGTCCGAAACATTCCAGGCCTCGGTGTCTGAGAAGCTCAGTTTGGTCGAGTTCTATTCTCCATACTGTTCGCATTGTAAGGAACTAGCCCCTGTTTGGGAAGATGCATTCCAGGCGTCGTTCCAAGAGCAGCTAAGCTTGGGAATCCAGATGAGACAGGTCAATTGCGTCGAAAGTGGCGATCTCTGCGAGAAGGAAGGCATCAACTACTATCCGTACTTGCGCCTATATGCTCCCTCCGTGAAAGATGGGAAAACTGTAGGTAAACATATCGATACGTTCCCTAGGACACTCGGTAAAACGATGGAGAACATTAAAAACTACTTGATCAATTCGGTGGCTGAATTTGACTCTGACTCGGCAAACCTCAGCAGTGCCTCGGAGGAGATCGACACCGACTTGGGCATGAATATAGTAAGCGGTAACATCGAGGAGCCTTACTTCGTGGCTCTTTTTTCAGCTACGAACGAGGAGTATGAGGGTAGCTTTTCCGATAGCTGCTTGGATTGTATTGAACATCGTCGTAACTGGGAGAAGCTCTCCAACTTGGTGGTCACCTCCTCTAAAACTGGCCACTTGAACTGTCATTCGAACCCCAATCTATGCAAAAAATTAGGGTTTCCTCAGCTTGCGAGCGGCTCGAAACTGCTAGCTCCAAGGTACGTCATGTTTGTTCCCAAATCTGCTGGGCGTATCAGATTTGATTATCCAAATAAGGACATCACCGATGTGTCAAGGATGAAAGCATTTGTGACCAAATTGAGTTTGAACTACAAGTATGAGGAAGTTAGCCCTTACGACTTACAAGAGCTAAAAGTTATCACTCCGCAACTTCCAGAGAGCTTCAAGGAAGTCGACTTTCCTTTGGACAACAAACTTGCTGTCGTCTTTGCCTACGATAAGAAGAGCGCTACTCCGGAGGACAAGGCAATCATGCCATACATTCTTGAAATGGTATCGTTATTGCCCTTTAATATTGACTTATATGCGTCTAGCAGCGATCTGCTTGAGAGAATTGTTGAGCGGGAAACGCAGGCTTTGGTGGAGTACGTCAATAAAGATTCAACATTTGCAGACAGATCTTTTGATAGGAAAATGTTCCTCGCTGCATCCCTTACCTTGAGGCCCACCTTGTACATCTACAAGGCAAACTCGTTGACTCCGGTGGTATTCCAAACCTTTGCTCTTGAAGACATGAGAATGCCAGATAAGATACGCAAATTCGTCGAAAAGAACGCAAAGCCAATGCTCGGCGAGTTGACGCCTTTTGAAGTCAGTTCATACTTCTCGAAGAGTAGTCGTAAGTCAGAGGAGGATCGCGACGACAAGGTCCTGATCACCTTCATTGATTCAAGTAACAAGAATGAACTTGATAAAATCTTGTTTGAAATGTCAATGGCAGCTCATCAGTATCATCTTGAAAAGCAGGAATACTTCTACAACGATCTTGTCACGAAGCGCGGAATAAAGGACACAGATGTGGCCAAATTGAAGGAGGAGAATGCGGAATCCACGACAATCATCGAGCGTATGAGGAAGGAGATTCCTCATCTCTTTGATCGTCACAATGTTGTGTTCACCTATATCGACCTCAAAACTTTTCCTAGATTAGCTGATTATCTCGGTCTCAATATTGATGGAAAGCAATACGTTCCTGGTGATACTATTGTTGTTAGCAAATCTCTTTCAAAATACTGGGATCAAAATCTCGCAGGTCAGCAGCTCAAATCAACACCACAAGAGCTCAGAACTGTGTTGAAGCATCTCCTCGATCCGAAGACTACGGCCGAAAAGCCCAAAGGATTCCGCTCCAAACTAGTAGGAAGTCCGTATCATAGATTCTTAAGAGTCTTTGATGTGATTCATCAGTACGGATTCTTTGGATACTTGATCGCCTTCAGCGTGCTATACGTGGGATTAGCGCTGGTGAAACAATACAAGAGACTGCGCAAGAATGCATCTTACAACCGCAGAGGCGGAATTCTCGGGAACGGAGTGGCTAAAGCCGATTGAATAACAGCACGCATCGATTGAGCCGAGGTCGTTGTCCATGCTTTGTAATCTAATAAATGGCATCATTCGAGATTCTTACACAAGTGCGAGTTGAGCTCGAGAACACGCCGGTACGCTGCGCTAAGCTCTTCAACTACATAGTCTTGACCAGGGACTCCTCGTACGCGAGAGAAAGGGGCAATGACTGATCTCTTGGGAACAACAGTGCCATCTTCAATGATACAGCAGTCGTTTATGACGCAAAGCTCACCAAGATGGCAGTTACTACCTACACGCACCCTATTCCCAATGAAAGACAGTTTTACAACGGAGTTCTCTCCAATAGTAGTATAGTTACCTATAGTACATTCCCCCAGATCTCCGGCCGGACCCGACGACTTGGACGGATCAAGCATGCAATTTGCAGCCAAAAACACGTATTTCCCAAGCGCAATCACGGGTTTCGTGCCTCTGGCCGCAGATTCTCGTCCCACTAGTTTGCAGCCAGCAGAAACCGTACATGCGTCAGAAATGGTGATGCTGGAAGCACCGTCAATGATTGCCAGCCGCGAAATCCTAGTCCCTCCCTTTGTTTCGATCCATTCCGACATCAAGAAAAAAACAGCGTCTGCAATGGGATTGGATTTGACAGAGCAGAGATTGGACCAAATGCCAGCCATACATTCATATAGGAATGCACACCGATCCACGTCCCCGTCTGCAGTACGCGCCTACTGGAAACACCTCACACCTCAATATTTAGACCTACACACGTTTCCAGATAGAACCACCAATTTCTTTCCAGAAAAGAGTGTTCTTTGTTTGAAAAAAAAATGTCGGGATTATTCAGAATTGACTGTGGCTACCAAAACTACGACTGGGGAAAGATCGGATCCTCCTCCGCCGTCGCCCGTTTCGCTGCCAGCTCCAACAGCAGCACCGTCGTGGACGAGAGTAAGCCGTACGCCGAGTTGTGGATGGGAACCCATCCATCTGTTCCATCCAAGGTTGTCGAGGACCCATCGTTGCAGGGTAAGGTGTTGAGAGACGTTGTTGGTGAAGACCCAGCACGTTACTTGCACCCATCTGTGATTGAGAAGTTCGGCTCCGACAAGGAGTTGCCATTCTTGTTCAAGGTGTTGTCCATCGAAAAGGTCTTGTCCATCCAGGCTCATCCTGACAAGGCTTTGGCCAAGCAGCTTCACGCCAATGATCCAAAGAACTACCCTGACGACAACCATAAGCCAGAGATGGCCATTGCTGTCACTGACTTCGAGGGCTTCTGTGGATTCAAGCCATTGGAGGACATTGCCGCCACCATCAAGGCTGTCCCTGAGCTTTCTGAGATCTTGGGCCAAGAGCTCTCTGAGGAGTTCTGCTCTGGCATCAGCGACAACGAGACCACCAACAAGAAGTTGTTGCAGAAGATCTTTGGTAAGTTGATGAACACAAGCGACGATGTCATTGCTGCTAAAGCCGACTCGTTGGTCCAGAGAGCCTCCTCTGACGCTGCCTCTCTCGATGCCTTGGCTCCAGGCTTGGCTGACTTGATCCAAAGATTGAACAAGCAATTCCCTCAAGATATCGGTCTCTTCTGCGGATGCTTGTTGTTGAACCACGTCCGTTTGAATGCCGGCGAGGCTATGTTCTTGCAAGCCAAGGACCCTCACGCATACATTAGCGGTGACATTATCGAGTGTATGGCTGCTTCTGACAATGTCGTCAGAGCTGGTTTCACTCCTAAATTCAAGGACGTCGAGAACCTCGTGGAAATGTTGACCTACGCTTATGGTGACGTTGAGAAGCAAAAGATGCCTTTGTTGCCATTTGCCAAGTCCAGAGGTGAGGCTAAGAAGTCCGTTTTGTACAACCCACCAATTGCTGAGTTCGCAGTCTTGCAAACTATCTTCGACGCCAAGGCCGGTGAGAAGCAAGAGTTTGATGCCTTTGATGGTCCTTCTATCGTCATTGCCACTAGCGGTACTGGTAAGATCTCTGTCAAGGGAGATGACTCTGTCAAGACTGTGGAGACTGGATACGTTTTCTTCGTTGCCCCAGGAACTGAGATTGAGTTGGAGTCCACTTCTTCCACTGAGCCATTCACCACCTACAGAGCATTTGTTGAGGCTTAAGGGGAATTGCCCAAATCATACCATACTACACTCGTGTCCCAATTTCCGTTCAAGACAGAGAATAATTTCCAATTTCAATAGTAATACAAAGTTCTAGAAGCACTTACAACTTGTGAATTTTTTTTCTTAATTTTCTACCGTCAAACTTTTAAATTTTCTCGGAGTATCAAAAATATGTAAATGAACGTAATCTATGTATCACTGTTGTGAACGCACCTGCATCCTGCTCCCACTTACATCCTCCATCTCAACCTCATCTCGATGAGCTGCGAAGCTATCTACAACTTTTTGGAAATTAAAACAAATTTGCAAAAATGGCTTCTGTTAGAAAGAGGAAGATGGCCAGGTCATCAGTCAAGAAGAATACCCGAAAGGACAAGGACAGCCAGAGAAAAATCAAGTACATTCCCCATCCTATCATGAAGGCACACTGGGACAAAAAACTCACATGGAAACAAAACTACGAGAGATTCGGCTTACAGTCCAATTTGTCAAAAACAATGAAAAGACCTGCATCGGAAACGCTAATTACCCAGACAAAAACTAGTGATGAAGATAGTAATGTCGACCCAGAGTCCATCGCAACTGAAACCGATCCCGAGAAGATTCCTCTTGGAGAGGCTAGGTTGATCAGAGATCCAGAAACAAATGAGGTCGTCGAGATTATTTATGGAAAAATGGAAAAAAGTGATGAGGAGCAACCAGCTAAGGCGGTTTTGCCAGTGATTGATGATTTGATCAAATACCAAGAAGAACATGCTAAGCCAGCTTTTGTGCGTACCCTACCGGAACAGGAATGCCACTGGATGGCGTTGCTTCACAAGAAATATGGTGACAATTACGAGAGAATGAAGTGGGATAAAAAATTGAATCCTTTGATCTGGTCGGTGGGACAAATTAAGAAGAAGATGGAGATTTGGAAGAACATGCCAAAGGAAGTCGAACCCTGAGATTAAGTTCAAAAACATGCATAATATCCATTTAATAAATATCATTTGAGCTATTTACCATCCTTGTTAAGAATCTCGTCAACAATTTGCGAAACTATGGGGTATAGTTTTGAGTTTTGATACTGATCCAAAAGAGAGGACTCGGAAGATTTCTGTAGCTCAATCATTTCTACAAATGTTGGATCGATAGGGATTTCTCCAAGAAATTTCAAATCCAATGAAGAGCTCAAAGCTTTGCCCCCGCCTCTCAGGAATATATCCGTACAGTCGGCACAATGAGGACATATGAATCCTGACATGTTTTCCACAACACCGAGGATATCAAAATTAACTTTTTTACAAAAATTTATCTCTTTTCTCACATCTGCTGTAGCAACCTGTTGTGGTGTAGTCACGATAATAGCTCCATCCAAAGCAGTCGCATACCGTAGTTCCTCTGCGATGGCTATGTGTTCATCAGATGTTCCCGGAGGAGTATCTATGATTAAATAATCGAGCATTTCAGAGCTGTTTCCACTGGTCCATGCAACATCACTCATGAATTGTCGAATCATGGCTGTTTTCTTTGGTCCTCTCCAGACAATTGAGGAACCTCTGTCACTGATGAGTAGACCAAGCGACATGAGAGAAATGCTGCCGAACGGAGACTTGTCATCATGATAAATGGAAACGGGAACCCACCCGTTTGCTGATTGATGAACTTGCTTCGTTTCAGCTCCAAACATTCTTGGAAGTGAGGGACCAGTCAAGTCGATATCTAAAACTCCAACATTGTAGCCTTTCAAGGATAGAGTCAAAGCTACCTGGGTGGTAACAGAAGACTTTCCAACTCCGCCTTTTCCCGAAAGGACTAAAACTACGTGCTTGACTTGAGCAAGCAGCTTTGGAACTGTATTTGTGGTACTCATGTGCTGTGTAAGATACTCGCATCGACAGTATATATTAATACTAGCTTAGTAATCATTTGAAGTGTAGCTCAGTTGGCTGGAAGATCCCTGGGAGTTCCTAGTGATTTTACTATTGTTAAAGTCAAATACTTTTATTGTTTAACGTTTTTTTTGCTTGAAGTTTCAATTTTGCTATGGTGTTGTCAAGCTTAGTTAAAATTTGAAATCTTAAAAGATGCGCGAGGAGTCAAGCAGAAAAGAAATAAAAATCGGAAAAATAAAATGGAAACGGTACAAAAATAGCTGAGAAAAAATATATCCGAGACAATTTGTCTCCTAATAATCCACGCGTCGTCGGTGCCTTCACTAGAAGCAAAGAAGTAGGAAATGCCAACGTAAAATGAACCAATTCCATCAACTATGGAAAACAAATCATTGGAAAAAATATTGATGAAGATATTTAGTCTCTTCTGATCCTATTTTTTGACCTGATAGCCGAAGTCACCTTTTTATAGAGATTCTAAGTGCAGTCTTCAAACACGCCAAGTGACTCGCAATACCTTATACGTGTGTTGCATCCTTGTTGTCATGGATTCGAGGTATTCCACCGGTGGATCTGCTCATTATCGAGACAATCGAACCCAGCTTTTTGGCTCATCACATGCTAGACAAGTGAATTCGCAACCACCATCTCGAATGGACTCCCCATATGGCAGCCTGTCCACCCCCAACCCCAAGCATAATGAAGCATACTTGTCATCACTTGAGAGTCAAAACAATGAGGATTTGGATGGAATGAGTTACAAAGTTGCGGCATTGAAGAATTTAGGTCTACAAATGGGCGACGAAATAAATAAGTCTATGCGATTAAACGAAGATCTCACTGACAAGTTTGAGAGGGGCAGAGTTTCCTTGAAACAAACTTATAATCGAATGATTGTTATGAGCCGAGCTGCTGGACTTACATGGAAGATGTGGATCGTGTTTTTTCTACTATTTTTCCTTTTGTGTTTCTACTTATGGCTCTTTTAGTGACAACGCGTTCGTTGAGAATAAGCTCACAGTTCAATGTTTGTCTCGCCACGAGAATTATCAGTTGGAGCATCGGGACTTCTCATTGCTTGCAAAATGGGAGTAATAGATTCCGTGGTTGATATGAAATGTCCTCTCACAGAGACTGCGCTCACAGGAAAATCTCCTTTACTCTGATTCAGTTTTGACAGAGTCGTATCATCTTGTGAAGTAGAACTTCCAGGAGCCAACACTTTTGGTTTGGTCATAGGAATGCACTTCTTTTTCAAAATTGACTGACTAGGTCGATGGGTATGATGGAGAGGGGTATGTTTCTGAACTGGATGGAACGAGAAGAAATTTTGTTTGTCAGAGGCTGCAGAAGACCCACGCGGTACTGCGCTTTGATTTGAAGAGGAACTTCGGCTCTGTTCCTCGTCTGACATGCTGCCATCCGATCCGGAGGAATTTTGCAATTGATTCGCCTCAGATATTTGTAATATCTTGAGATAAAGTGTCTCAGAAGGTCCCGATGTAAATTTTCCCGCTTTAGAAGAGTCCACAAATTTTTCGTTTCGACTTACCCCAGAAACGTCTCCAAAAACCTCGGTTTCATCTAGAGCGCTCCCGCTCATGACACTATTATATATGGCCAATGGATGAGGATTTATGCGGAGTTTTTTATGTAGTGAGTTCAGATTGGTTTCAAATACGGTTGCACTGGACTTCGCAGTAGCAAAGTTATGTAGTGAAGGTTTACCCTTCACCTTTTGTGTTTGGGACTGATCATCGTCAAAACCTTCCAGAAATGACTCCTGACATTTGTCTTCTTTTTCTTTTTGTTTTGCCATGATTCGCTGTCTGTACAAATATATGTTGGATTCTATAATCTGATTGAAATCGCCCGCCTCATAGTCTGTACTTGAAGTGTCATTTGAAAGTGGGTTGCGTGAAGCTTTGAGGTTATCCGAGGGAGACACATTCGATGATTTTCCAGAATTGTCTTGATGAGACCTTCCAAGCCTATAAATCAATGGTGTTATTTCAGCATTTATTTGAGTCGAGCCGGTGACTTTCGCATTCAATTGTATTAGTCTCGTGAGTAAATTGCGTGCTCGTTTGGAATTGAGTGATAAATTATTTTGAACTACCTTGAGATCAAAACTTTCCTCACGGCCCTGCCTACCCGATTTCATTTTGGTTGCTGACTTCTTCGATTTGTGGGCCTCCTTTTTCAACTTTGAAAGTTTATCCAAGAAAGCCTGAGACATTCTCAAGACTTTTATGTTTTTGTGCTGAAGCTGTTGCTCCAAACAAAGATATTTTTTTAGCTCATGCCTCAAATCTCGTTGATAATTGTCTCTAGCTAGAAGAACTGAATCTTTAAGGTTATTGATGTCTGGAGAAACGATTTCAGACAAGATCTTGTCCAATTGAAAGTCAGATACTGAGGGCAAGTCCGTAACGAGTTTTGAGTTAGATTTGAAGCGCGCCTCAGCAACATTTAATTGCACAATTGCCATTCTACTCACATGTAATGGTCAAGTAGTGTGTGTAGAGATTAGCCTTACCCCAATCCATTGATTCCATGGAAAAAAGATAAGAAAAAAAAACTACGATCAAATCAATTTCGCACATCGAAAATATAATAATACATATCGTTTTAGTATCTCTAATTTTTGAACGGATCCCCGAAAGGGTCATCTTCAGTGGACTTGTCAACGTCTATTGGCCTTTTATCCTCCAAGAATTTGGTCTTCTCGAAATTGTCCGCAAGGCTTGAGGGACTGATTCTCAGAGGAGGCTCGAGAATTTCGTCCGCTGACTCGTCTTCTTCTTCCGAACTTTCTCCGCTAGTTATGTAGTTGGCGCTGTCATCAGATGAGGACTCTTCGTTATCATACGATTGGCCATATCGAGAAATACCACAGGCTTCATCATAAAGTGTAAGAGCATTCACTAATTGTTCGTTTGCTGCGATCAAACTTCCCAAGAACTCTTCGTCTAATTCCCGAACTTCTCTGGATTTATCTGCCACATTGCCTGCGCCAACAAACTGCAAATACCGAAGAATAGCCCTTCTTGTGGTCCGACATTTTTTGAAGCATTTCTGTACATTAGCATCCTGAGATGCATCGGATTCTTTGGGGACGCTTAGAATAGAATTCTTAAGGGCTGTGGCGTGAGTTTGACAATCTGCAATGGTGGCCCTAATCTTGGGTGCTTCAACCTTGTAGTTTATTTGAGGGATCTCGAACTCAGTATCCGCATAATTCTTCTTTTTGGATTTTTTTTTGTCTTTCTTGTGACTCCTAATAGGCTGGCTGTCGTTGAAACTATGCACATTTTTTATGCTGGGTGATAAGGTCTTGGGTCTAGGAGGAGGTCTCCTTGGCTCAGATTCACCAGAGTATTTGCTTGACAGACCAACTTCAATATCTTTGTGCGAGAGCTCATCATCAAAAACTCTTTGTTTTGACGGGCCGAGGCGGGTTTCCTCTCTTGGTTTCGTTGTTGGAATTGCCTTATATAGAGTAGCCAAACCTTGTAAGCCATCAATATCTTTGAGTTCATACTTCCAACCCAAAGCAATTCCTCTCATTTTCTTCATAGCGTTCTTATCACCCCCAGTTTCATTGCCCGTTCTGGGAGATCCTCTTAAAACAACCTTGAGAACATGGAGAAGTTTATCGTCCGTCGAGAATGTTTTTCCAATTGCAATTCCACCATTGAGAACCAACAACTCTAAAAGAGTCAATGCACGATCAACCAGCTGAGAGTTTCCGTACTTGATGTTCTTTCTGATTGCTCTGGCAGCCTCAGTAGCTCCGGACGATTGGAGGCTAATAAGGGACAAAAGATCACCGAGATAAAGCTCAATTGAGCCAATGTCATCACTCTTATTGCATAGCTGATTTACCTTGACGGTAATTGATGTGAAAGGCTTCTCTCCAAATATGGGCATGCCTGTTCAATCGTTATCAGTGTCAGAAATTACGGAATAAACTATGATATCATATGCACTCCTCCGGAGTAGATCTACAATTTAAATCAAAGGTTACAGAACTGTACAAGCTTCAGGTAATTTCAAAGGTTCGAAACATGATCATTTTTTCATAATGTCTGTGTATTAGAATTGTGTGTGAGCCAAAATTACAAAGGAGATTATGCAATTCTTTACAGACAAATGCTTTAGTGTTTCATAGTTCAAGTGAAAGGGTCAGGAGAAGTGTCATAGGCCCTTCCGTGCCATAAACCAAGACGAAATCGACCAGTCCTTCCATTTCCAAAAATATTGCCTGTTTGCCTGCCCTCTCACAGAAAAAAAAGTGAGAAGTTTAATTTTTCTTTAAAGAATGAAATAGACAAAATAGTAACGAAGTTAAGAAGACAACAGTACTTTCTCAGACCATGCAAAATAATTCAAAAGCTTCTTTTTTGATGCTGAATGTTTCTGTACTTGTAATGAATACATTTTAAGAAGTTGTTATTGCAATAAAAATTCCATAAAACAAAAAACGAAACAACAAAAGGGTACAGATGTCTTTTAAAATTACTTGGAAGAGATGATGTAATAGCTAAGACAGTGGCATTAAGCAAGAACTAATTCTTCTCAAATTAATGATACTCAATACATTGTCCATCTATTCTGAACAAGATATCAAAACCTCAGTTTTTTAAACACATAGTTCAAATAGGGAGAAACAAAATTACAAAAAATACAAGCAATACCCGTCTCGCCTTCAAATTGAACGATGAAATAAACATGCTGAAAATTAAACCGTGCTAAAACGTATGAATTAAGAGCTGGGACATCGAAGACTGGAGCACATGATCGATGAAAAATTGACGATTAATTTAATGAAAACCATAAAATTATGAGCATTATGAGCATAAACTCAAAGAAGTATAATTTTCTTTCTGCTTACATCAAACATAAAAATTACTATCTAAATAGTGTTTGCTTATGAAATGATATTGGGTATTATGATTGTGTTGGAAAAATGCCAACCGTGATTCGAAAAGAAATTGATTGAAGTACACAGCCGAACAGATCAAGTTGACCTAATAAATAAATCTCAATAATCTAAAGCCCTCATCGATGTAAATAAAAATTAGGGAATACTTTGATTTATTTATATGATTAGAAAATGTAACTTCTTCTATTCATGTGATTTTCCATTTGCAACTATTAACTTTTATCTGTTAATGAATAATATCGACTGATCAAGCGAAGAAGTAAATCAAACTTGCGAATTCAGGAACAAGCTCAAGAGATAAAACGTTTAAAAAAAAAATCGATCTCTTGGATCAGATTAGAAGAAACTGAATTAGACAAGGCAATATCTAGACTTAATATTTACAACCCAATCAATCAAATAAATAATTTAATTATACAAAAATTATTCCAAAAAGGTACTTATAGACATGTCTGTCAAATTGAGTTATACGGATACGCTCAGTTTACGATAGAGGAAAAAAGACTTATCAGACATCTTCGTGAACATTGGGCACTGTTGCAATGAACTTTGGAGCTACTCACTAATTCATTTCAGAAGATGTCTAGTTAGCTCAACACTGGATTAATTGTGTATTGACTGCTTTTCGTGAGAATGATAACTCCCTTTGCTCTCTTCCCCTCACAATTGTTGGCTGTGGGAAAAAAGACATCCAAAGAGCTCATTTTGCCAAATGAAATAGATGATATTAGTTGATAGAGGCTCAACGCTATTCAAACATACTTGTATACATATATTATATGTCTAGAATATGAAGGTATTTGGAATGAGCCAAATCAGCTCTGATTGAAAATGATGAAAAATTAAGTATTGAAAGAAAAATTGAAATGAGAATATATCATGGTGATATAAATCCTTCGAAATATTTTGTATAATCAAAATATAATGTAAAGTATTTAAGAAGAGGAGTTTTATATAATTAGAAGATGACTTTAGAAATATTAAAATATATAGAAATATGTCTGAGAGAGAGAATATGATTTTCTTTTTTGAATTGGCACATTAGTAAAGAACACAGTGCGGATGCACTTGCCATGCTTCTGCATTCATTAACGCAGGCTATATTACTGCTACCTATTTAAATGAGGTGCAAGTATATTCTTTAATGAAGTTTGATTCTGACACAAAATAAGTATATACTTACGGAGCTACTGTAGAAGCAGGGTTTTGTTTATGGCAGGAGTCTTGAATATATATTTTTGAGTTATTAGGTGACTATTAATAAAGTATATAAATTTTTGGGATGTATACATCCTGCCTTATAATTTAAATAATTGTGATTTTCCACATTTTATTTAGGCCGAAAAAATTGTTGAAAAACTTTTCAAACCGCGATTAATATGTTTTCCATGTTTAACTAGGCTTTGATTTTTCGCGCAACAATTAATCAATTACACTTTACATATTGAAATTTCATGATACCCTAGGTAATGCACGCCCTATTAATTCTAATGATTTCAAATAATGGTGTCTTGTCTCTGCCTGACTACTTTCCACACTTTAGAATGATCATAATCATATGCTGGATATACATTTTTGCGCGTCGTAGCTATGAATTAGGCATGGTATTCAGAGCTAAGATTCAATCAGAGCTAACTCAAATATCAACATCGCATAAATAATTCTCAAAATCAATATGGGAGGGGACAATTATGTTTTAAGTTCATTGAGTATGTTTCAGTCAATTATGTGGAATTATGGTAGTACTCAGTATATTATATATTAAGTCTTTATTTTCAATCCACTGGTGGATATGCGTCCCCTGAGTTTCCAGAGTTTAAATGTATTTGTATCAGTTATATTTCAAGTTTCATCGTGTCATGCTATGAACAGCAGCTTATTTTCGAGCACATTATTATTTCAAAGTGTGATGTTAGTACTCCTTCAATCAAAATATATATTTTGCCGTGCAGTTTGTACATTAATTAAATGTGCACATGAAAATACAATGTGTTGATTTTGAGACCCAGATTAAATTCAGAAAGTCAAGATACTTGATGTTTTGATTGAGAGTTACCTTCTCGTTTCAAGCTTTATTAGCAGTTGATACCAGGAGCTTTGACCGTGCATCTGTGTTATACCCGACAAGGATCATACGCCACTAGCGTTTGAGGTAATATCTTACATCCTTTTGGAGTAGAATCAGTTAGCTCCATATAGTTTTCGTGTAATTGTTAATTTTGCATACTAGTTCATGCCTGTTTTTTTGCAGGATCGGGATCAGAGATTATCTTTTTCATTTTAATTGGGAAGTTGAATGAAGGGTAAATATTGTAATGATCACGAGAAGAATGCTTGAAGCTAAATTCAAATTCAAATTGTACATTAATAACGCTTTTTTACAATATATTTATCGTCTATAATTGCATTGTTGCCAATAACAATTTGTATGTATTCAATTTTTACAGAATTAATTAGTTATTTGATTTTGAATTATAGCAGAGACTAACAATTAATAGACTGATAAATTAATGATTCTGATCGTCAAATACAATACATAATATTTCGAAATGACTCGAAAATTTGCTTAAACTGATTTTATCTGCATGATTCATTTCCCGCCTCAATTAAAGTTAGGTTTTATCAGATTTAGAGCCTTCTAGAGGTGACCTCATTTCGTGGTTTGGTTTTTCAACAATGCATTTGACAGACTATTATTTTCTATATATTGTTAATATAATTGCATTGATATTTATTACCAGCAATTAATTGATATTCCATTATCTGTGCGTTGCGTTGTTATTTTGTACTCTAAATTTTATTTTATCCGGCTTAGAGTACCTGTTAACTCATCTTTTTTTGATTTAAAATCACCTAGCACAATTGTGTTTCATTTTAAAAATCGTTCTTTAAATTTAGTTTCAATCAGACGTCAAATTCGTGGGTGTATGCGTTTGTTACTGAATGTGATTTTTTAATTTCAGTATTTTAAAGACAGGTTGAGTTCATCATGAACATTACCTACGATGCTACAAATCTTGTAAAGCGAATCTTGTGATTTAAATCATAAACTGAACATGCTTTCAGGACATGTCTGAACTGCGGTATGTATGTTTCACTGAAATAGGTAGTTAAGGATAGTAGAAGTATTCGGTATGAAATATGTAGTTGCAGTTCATGTACTATGTATGATGATTGTGCTGGCCTTTTAAACAGTTTTTGAGCGTCATGAGTCAGTACTACCAGAGATTGTAGTCAAGAGTTCTAGGAAAATCTGATTATAGTTTTCACGGTGGAAAATCCAACCGTTGATATTTGTTAATTGATCAACAGTAAATATAGTTATGTATACTAGAATCTTAGATCAAAATGTTATGCGCATTTGATTTTTTTCGCTGCGCATGAAAGGATTGTGAAGAAAAGGGTGGTATTGCGAGGAATATGCGTAGAAAATCGGGGAAGGAACATCTTTTGGAAAAATTTGTGAGTTCCTTCTCTGGTCAACGACAATCATGTATAAAGTAACTATATTTTCAATTAATCGATATTAAATTCTACGTGTAATCCCTTTCTCAGATTTGATTGAAACATAAAAATATAATACATGCCTCTAATCTAATTGAATCGTCCTTAGTTTGAAAGCGCCACCTTGGATCGTATCTGTTCACCAAAATCCATGAGCTCGAATATGAGATTCATGTTGGGACAAATCTTTTCACAAGCCTCAACAAAGTGGCCCTTCTGACCAATGAGATAGTTTATTGGTTGGCCCTTATTTTTTGTTCCTGTCTTCAACAACTCGTAAGCTTCATTGACTGAGAGTTTGAATTTCACCATGAAATACGCAACAACGACACATGCAGACCTCAGAACTCCGCATTGACAATGTATTAATGCTTTCTTACCGGGTCTATCGACTTCGCTCAACTGTTGTGTGATATCAAGTAATTGATCCAGGATTGAAGAGGTGTGTGACCAGGCGAAGTGCACGTACTTTCCCTTCCCTCCGTTATCTTTGTAATTTGATCCAAGATCCTTACATTCTCTGGCAACATTGAGGACCAAGTCATAGTCTTTGATGTCAATTGGACTGTTTGACAAGTTCGGATCTGAGTATAAATATAATATTGAATCGAGAACATTT
The DNA here is from genome assembly GCA_030582875.1 of Australozyma picinguabensis. NCBI lineage: Eukaryota > Fungi > Ascomycota > Pichiomycetes > Serinales > Metschnikowiaceae > Australozyma > Australozyma picinguabensis. The sequence goes on from JAJMHD010000007.1 coordinate 95,908, forward strand.
GCAGGGCCATCCGGGTATGCATTAATAGCCGTGCTCTCTTGTAGCTCCTCTTGCGATTTTTGAGAAAAAATGGCTGGCAGTTGCCCATTTTGTGTACTGTTAGGTGAGCTAAATGGATCGTGTTGTTTAGCAATGATTGGATCATCCTCGTTCGAGTCGTGAATTTCGTGCATATCAACTTGATAATCTGAATCCAAGTCATGGGGCCTTAGACTCAGATTTTGTTTCAACCTATTGCTATTAGCGTAATGTGGGAGTGACGAAAAGGGGCTTTTTAATGATGACAAGCTACCTCTAGTATCTGAAGCATTTACTGTCGGGTTCTTTAAAATCTGACTTATTATTTTGCTACTCGGTAGCAGATCATTTTGTAGCTCATGATATGGCAGGGGTAGGTTAGAATCAAACAGATCGTTGTGATTGCTCGTATCCTCTTCATCAGGGATTGTGAGTGTGAGAGGAACGCTTCGATGTGGTGAAGAATGGTTCCTCGTCAGATTTTGCGGGCTGATCTCTAGCAGTAAGTTTTTGAAGTTAATGTTCCTCGAGTTGTTGCTCGCCTGTGTCTTCGAGGCATGGTTTGGAGAATAATTTATACCTCCGAACTCTTCCTTTGATCTATTGGGTGAACTTTGTAAGCTATTCAACTGCAGTCTCGACATATTAGTATCATTAGGTCTCAAAATCGGCTCAAATTGACTTGGTGATTTGTTGTTGTTCATTAGATCAAAAATGCTGGCTTGCGAGGGCCTTTTAACTTGTTGCTCGTCTTGCTTTCTCCGGCCTTCAGTTTCGATGTATAGAGCCGCACCTATTTCTTATAGATGCATAGAGTTTAAAGGTAAAATAAGTACTGATGTGGAGTGTAGATGTCCGTTAAAATGAAGAAGTAAAACAATACCTTAAACGTTGGTGCAGTTCGCGTGTGTGCACTTCTATCGATCCGGTAGTGTACACTCTGTAGAGTGGACCTAAGTTTAGACAAAATGGATTAACGTGGCTAGGGCAATCAAAATATTCTTTTTTGGAATAAAAAAATCGCTACAAATATGCTCGAAATTCAAAGTCGAACCTCTTCATCAAAATAGGGTCTTTTTGTATATAAAATGCCACTGGGGCTACCTTTGCCAGTTTCAGAATATTTCAGCCCAATTGATCTATGCAAAGTCCATGCAATGAGTAATCTGCGCGATATGATATTGCAGAGAAGCAGCCAAAACTTTCAGGAGCTTAATCGCTAGTTTAAAGGGTTTATGTCTTCAGCCATGCGTGGTGGATGCTGAACGATCGATTTCTGAGATTCTATCTGTAAGGCGCATCAGCATCAATACAGTACTGCAATTCTTGCTCCCATTTGTCACCATTCTCCAATAATTTCTCCTTGTTGTACAACAATTCCTCTCTAGTCTCTGTACTGTACTCAACGTTAGGGGATTCCACAATAGCGTCAACAGGACAAGACTCTTGACAGTATCCACAATAGATACACTTGGTCATGTCGATGTCGTATTTATATGTTCTTCTTGAGCCGTCGATTCTCTCCTCAGCCTCGATTGTGATGGCTTGAGCTGGGCAGATGGCCTCACAAAGCTTACAAGCAATACATCTCTCTTCACCACTTGGGTAACGTCTTAAAGCGTGCTCACCTCTGAATCTTGGGGAGATTGGGCCCTTCTCGAAAGGATAGTATATGGTGTATGGACTGCGGAAATACATCTCCAAACAGATGTACATTCCTCTGGCAATCTCATTGAGGAAGAAAAACTTGGTAGCTTTAGACAATGCAGATTCGCTGCTTTCTTCCCAAGTCTTTGGGGTTGGCTGTCTGAATCCCTTTGGCCAAACGGACTGAGTTGATCCACCAGTGGTAAGGTATTCTGTGGCAGGTCCAACAGTGGAAGAAATGGGTTTCCAAACCCTTTGGGAAGAGGCAAAGCCACGCACGCTTGATCTGGTAACGAACAGAAGCATTGATCAGAAACACACCTTTGTAGCTGTGACTTGAAGAACCTCGATGCTGGAGTAACGCGAAAATCAAGCCTTCTGATTGGCTGCTTTGAAATCTTGAATATCTTGGTAAACAAAAAGGAAAAAAAAATGTCTTCATTGAACAATGTCTCAGTTTCTTTTAATTTAACTTTCTCTACTTACTATCAAATCTTTTTTGATTCTGTTTTGACTTGTGTATTATCGGTGCTTTGCAATATCAATTGTGTCTACAGATTTGTACGTCTGCGACAAACAAAACCTAAAAATCACAATTACAAAAAAATTCCTATGAGAATATAAACAGCAAGAAACTTAACAATGAAGATTTACTGCATTGATAGATAATTATCTATAAACCTCCGATAGATTACCTTGTCCACTTTTGTGTCTCTTTAATACCCTTACTTCATGCCTAACAGATTGTGTTGTAATTCAAAAAATATCCTCCGTGTATTTATTGTATAAATGAATTGAATCCTGCTGCAGTTTGGACTTTCATGTTAAGACTCTCATGCTATTTTTCGTTTTTGGGATTCCGATTGTAGACTGTTAATGAAGGCTGTGAAAGTATCCGAGCAAGCTGCTAGATCAAAATAAAAAAAGAAAAGATAATGGAATGAGTTCCTCAAATCAGGGTCTCTCGAAACCAAAACCAGCTGCACTCGAATAAGAAATGACTGTCATTAGTACCTGTACCTTGAAAAACTGACGACTTCATCAAACAAATACTGTTTTAAGTCGCTCATAGTCAAATCGCCTTTACTCTTTCGATCAAAAAAAGTCGGTTCCAATGTGATACCGGCCACAGGCTCAAGGGTCGATTTATGGTAACTGCTCAAATAGGAATGAAAGAGGGCTTCTGTCGACGTATATCTATTCTCAGGATTGAAAGAGAGAAGATTTGTCATGAGATCAAGCCCTTGCTCATCTACTGGAACATATCCATATTTTGCAATCCGTCTCGGGTGATTCAAGAAATAATACCCAACCTTCACAGGCTCGGAATCTGGAAGCAGAATAATATAAGATTTTGCGCGCTGCAGTTTAATGCAATTCAAATCATCCCCTTTTGGGGTACCAAGATAATCAAAAATCAATTGCAACTGGTTCTTGTAATCTTTGCCTGGGAACAACGGATACGCCATAAACAATTCTGCCATGATACATCCAACAGACCATAAATCAACTGCCGTTGAATACATAGATTGCAGAAGCATGATCTCAGGAGCACGATACCACCTTGTGGCGACGTACTCCGTGAGGTTCGAGTCTAGCTCCAGCAGCTCCGAGCCTACAATTCTTGCCAACCCAAAATCACAGATTTTGACCTCACATGCCCAATTAATCAAAATGTTAGATGGCTTCAAGTCTCTGTGGATAACATTTGCGCTGTGGATCACCCGCAAGCCTCTAAGAATCTGGTAAATGATGAATTTGATATGCTGATTCAGGAGGTTCAGAGTGTGGATTATTTTGTGCAAGTCGCAAGGCATATATTCCTGAATCAAATACACTTCCTGAAAAGACTCGAAGTCTTTCGGTTTCTGAACATCGAAGAGTCCGATGATATTCTCGTGATTGGCGAAAAAGTTTAAAAGTTGAAGTTCCCGAATAGTCCTCAAACATACGAGTGTCTTTGTGAACGGTTCTATTTTCTTAACAGCCACTGGTGTCGATGTCGGTTTATGTATGGCCCAAGCTACTGTACCATATGCCCCTTGGCCCAACATCTGCTTAAGATCGTAGGAACGACTGATTTTAAAAACATTAGACTTGCTTTTGGTTTCCATGATTAAATGATTTTTATTACTGTTCAAAAAAGAAGCTGATATTCTTCCTCGCAATGCTCCTCAATGATATATACCAAATTGAATTTAGTGTATGTTTCAGGAGTGCAGATAACCATCTGCATTCCAGACCGGTACTGCATCGACTCCTCCACACTAATTTGTTCCACATTTCATCATTAAAAAGTATTAATGTAATTCGGAATTTATATTAAAAGAAATTTGCACTTACACAATCAGTGTCAGATTGTGTAAAAGGCGTCAAATTGTGTAAAAGGCGTCAAATTGTGTAAAAGCCCAAAGCTATTAATGTCGATGCTAGGACAATAGAAATTCGCCAGAGCCTTCCTTTATAGCCTGTAAGATTTTCATTTTCATTACCGCCCTCAGTGAGTAATCTGGCAATTTTAGATAATTTGCACACGTCATAACGGAAGGCAAATGCTCGTCTCTGGCCATTCCCGTTTCGACAAATTTTTTCACTATAGTCAATTTTGGCTCCAACGCTGCAAAGCCTCCTATAGGTAATCTTGGTGATCCTGTGAGGAATTGCAAGAAGTCACGTTGTTCATGTCTCGTAAACTCGTTGAGAATACTGAGCAAATTTCTGATCGCTTCGGAATCATCCGAATAGCCATGGTCAGTACCAATAGTGCTCTTGAGTGTCTCTATTGTCCAATCTTCTTCGCCATTGCCCATCAAATCACTGAACTGACGAGTAGAGAACAAATTTAAAACATTCAACGGTAATAGTGAAGAAAATCCTTCTCTGAAGGAGTCAATGTTGCTTGCTATACCCAGAACCAAAATCGATTTGCAAGCCAAAATTAGATAATGGTGAACATTTGCATTCGTGACAAGTGTATTCTTTCCATTTTCAACAAGCTCGAGATCTGAACAGCCCGGTTGAACGAATGAGAGACAAAGATCTCCAACTTTACTCTTGCCCGAGGTTGTCATTGAAAGGATATGGGTGAGCGATGAGGAAAGCACAGGATCAACTTGTGTCAAGAGATCTAAAAGAGTTTCAAGGTCTGAAGAATTAACAAATTCCGAGTACTGCGGCCAATTTTGGATAGCACGAATGAAAACAGGGTTGAGGTAGAAATCTAGATTTCTCGAATCAAAAATCGCTCTTGCAATAAATTGACCTAGGGACTTGAAGTGATTCTTTGCAATGCAATTCCTTTCATTTTGCCCGACCGAGGCGGGAAATAACCCGTTCGCCACACTAGTGTGATCTTTAGCAGAATGTCTCCACATTCCACTATCGGTAGAGAAGCACTGCGATACCAAACTGTAAAACTCCAATGTTGGCCCGAGGCCAGTACCAATTTCATTCATAAATTCAATCTCCAAGATTGATGGCAGTAACCCATATTCGCGTAGAATTTTCATTGCGCTCTTAAAAATATGGTCCCTAGAAACTCGTAATTTTATTCTAGAGGCGTGCCCAATTGATTCGCTAAGTGATCTATTAGTGTCAGCGGCGGTTCCTGAACCGCGACGAGCACCACGTAGCCTTTCAAACTGAAATAAATCGGTTCGTGCCAAACCAAAAGATAAACAGCGTAGTATCTGCAATTTGAGTTCTATCGGAAACAAAAACAGAGCATACCGAATGAATAAATAGCACCATTCAGGCAACAAACCATTAATTGCGATTAAAGGACTCTCGAGCATCCTTTGCAATTTCAAACTAAGTGTGAAGTTAACAAAGACACTCTCCTCTAATTGAAGCTGTGGACGAACAAAATTTTCATTTATCGTGTTGAGGTTTGAAAGCAAGACCAAACAGCTATCCGTTGGTGGGGCTAACTCTTTTTTTTGAGATGATTTATTCTTCTCTTGATGTGAAACTACATCATACAAAACTTCGTGCGTACTGTATAGCTCAGCAATTTCAGAGCTCCTTCCAACGGATTTGGATGTAAGAGCGCCCAGTATTGTTCCATAGATGGTGTTGGACCTTTTAATGAGCTTGCCATTATAGTAAAAATCTACTGAGTACCTTTGTTTTTCGCAGCTTTCGGGAGTCTTCTCTGCAAACTTACTTAGGGCACCAGAATTGGAACCTTGCATCAAACGTTCTTTGAGGAAGTTTGCAAGATCATCGAATGACATAAGAGCTGGTACCAGAGCCATGATGGCCTCATCTTTGATAGCAACCAGACCCTCAGAAGACAGCTTTTGACTCAAACTCAAGTTCATCCTTCTCTTGAGAAGCTGTAAATTGTTGTTTAATGCTTTGGATTCAAGTTCAGACGGTATGTTCTGCTTGGATAAGATACTTTGAAGCAAGTGAATGAGTCTAGACAAAGTATCGCGATCCTCGTAAAACACAGATATAAATGCTCGGATAGACACGGAATTTTTCACCGGGGTCAGAGACAAGAGCTTTGATATAATCGACAAAAGATTCAGCGATTTCAATTCGTGACCAGTCATTGAATTTTTGCAAAGTATGGTCCTAAATTCCTTCCATAGAGCATCGAACTCGTCATTGGTACGATACTCAAAATCTGTCAAAGTTGAGCTTGCATGCTTTATGAACTCCTGAATTTCCGGGAAATTTGATAAAGATGTCACTTCTGTACCCATGGACTCGCGATGAGAGATTAACTCAGTACAAATTTTGTACATTGCACCAAGCAATTTGAGCAGTGCTTTCTTAGGGTCATGAGATATAGTTGGTTCAACTGGGTCATCGCTATCATCAAGAAGTAGTTGCTTCTCATTTATTGTGTGAACAATTTCCTGAATTATGCTGAACACACCCTCTCTATCCATTGAAATTAGGAATGGTGATCCCCAAAATTTTAATGCAGACATGATGCCGTAACAAGAAGCTGATAAAAGTGACATATCAGACATAGACACCTTTTCCAGATAATTCGTGAGACAAGACCTCCCTACATCAATAGCATCCGCCACAGTCGCAACAAAGTCAGAATAGTCAGTGGGAGATGGAGAGTATAATACCGAGTCGAAATTTAGAATGGAAATAATGTCACAAAGACTGCTCAAGACACGAGCTTTAAGCCGAATGTCAGAAAACTCCTCATAGAAGCATACAAGTACTGGAAAGATATGGGAGAGGTATGACTTCAAATGTAACAATTCGATATCAGCTACACATTGTTTGTCGTCGAAACGTCCAACAGGATGTAGTAACATTGAGAACTCTCCTTCACGAAATTGGGTTGGGATAAAGCAAGCTATCAAATTAAGCATTGTTGAGCTTAATTTGTCAGACCTGAGGAAATGAGGTTTTAGAGTGAGTCTATTTTTCAGCGTCGCGGAATCAACTGCAATCGAAGTTCGTATATATGAACCAATGTCATTCTGGAGCATAGTATCGCGGATTCCCGTCGAAGCCAGAGCGAGACTAGCTAGAGCCTCTAAGCTAGCATGGCAATTCATTTGCGTCGCTAGTTGTAAATTATCAGTGGCCAATGGGTGGAAGGCAATGCGCATGAATTGAACGACCAATTCTGCAGCTGGGAATAGCGCTTCTAGATTATCACGATGGCTCTTGAAGCATGCGATTATGCGGAATATAATAGTTTGCGTGGATTCGTTGATGGCAGGGTCAATGTCAGACAGAAGAATGTTTAGTAACGAGTGGAAGCTGTCAACAACGAAAGTAAAGTGGGAGACTGCAATGCTGGCGCTCACGTTCGATATGATTTTCAAGCATTTTTTCTGCGAGTGGGTTGTCAAGAAATCGAGATTCTTCAAGCAGGCATTTATGCCCCCATTCTCTAGAAAGATGGAATGTGCAAGACGATCGGTGGTCAAGACCTCCAATGTCTGCAAACACTGTTCCGTGAGATCAATGTAGACAATATCGCTGATTTTAGGAAGGAGAGCCTGGATGGCTTTATTGCTGATGGCATCAATTGCCGAGTCCTCGTAAAGTTCTACTAGATTAAATAAGCATCGACACACCACTAGGTGTAGCTCCAAGTCCTCAGCAAAGATAGGATCGGAGAGAATCTGCACCAAAGCATTCGTGAGGTCGTTGGAGGGGATGGTCCGCTCGGCTGTCATCGCATCCATCATGAGCAATCTTTCAGATAAGTCTCTCGCACACTCCATTACAAAGTACGAGTCATCCCGCAGGTTTAAGTTCTCTATAATGACCCTATACTCCGAATTCTGCGACTGAAACATAGACGAGCCATGGTTCTGCGATAGCCGCTGCATGAGCTCAAAGAACGAGACCTTTTCTGAATGGAAACTACCTCTAGCAGCAGAGTGAAGAAACGATTCCGAGGCGGCTGCGTTGGGCGAGGTACTATTTTCAAACGTGGGCGGCTCCACGGCGTCACGCGAATTCTTCTGGGTCGGACTGGCTACATCTGTTCTGCTGGTTTCGGCAGAGAAGGATCTATGTACATTTGTCTTTTCTTCTGCTGCCGGGATCGGGGCTTCTGCCTGCATACTCTCGGTTTCTATATCGGAATTAGCCTCCGAATCTGAAAAGCTATCGAATACGGATACATTTGGGTTCTTTGGGTTTTGCCTCATATTGGTGGCGGCGGTGTGGGAGAGGTTATAGGGTGTAGCTAGCTTATGAAGGGCAACACAGTTAATTCTTATCTGCACGTGACCTGCCTGTGAGTTAGCATAGAACTAAGGAACAGAGACGGGGTGGGATTCGAGGGGAAAAATGATTGCTAGTGTATTTTTGTAATTTTTTCTTTCTTTTATTTTTGTGATTTGATTTGATTTGGTTTTTTTTTCATTGGGAAGGTCTGGGGCTGTTTTTGCTGGTGGTTGTGATAAGTGACTTTAAAGTCTGAGTCGACACATTGAAATGAGGTCGTGCGAAACAAAATTGGACTGAACTTTTTTGGTGAATATTGTGCATTTCTGGAATTTGTCGATATGAGTGGTGTGCAGCGATGGGTAGGTGTTGGAGAGCATAGATGTGCAATGAGTACCAATTGTCAATTGCGATGAGAACTGGCAAAGCTGAGAAGACAGTTTCGGCTTATTTTTTTTCGTTTCTTTTTTTTTATTTCCGTTTCTTTTCTATTCTGACGAGTTCTCTCAGAAGAGGTCTCCAGAGTCTATCTCTTCAGTATTGTAGAAACTAAAACACCAGAAAACCAATGCAATAGGCGACGAAAACGAACAAAAATTACATCAAAAAAACGACAAAAAAACGACAAAAAATAGAGTACTCAAATCAACATAAAACAAAAAAAAACCCCCCTCTCACACCCGCACCCAAACCCATTTCACACCCATCTGTTTCATATACTGTGGAGTGCACATCCTGTTTCAGATTTACCCTGTAATGACGTTCAAAAGAAACCACGACGCCAGACACAACAACGCAAACTTCGACCGGGGCGAAAAGCCAAAGGCTCCTGACCCCGACAGGACTCGTCTGGATTGGCTGGACCGCCCGGAAAGACCCGACAGAAGCGATAGACCGTACCACAACCGATACAACAACCAATCAAATCGGCCCCAGGGCGGCTCATCGAAGCAACACGATGGTTATCAGGGGAACCACTATCGCCGAAATGATCGCAGAGAGTATTATGGTTCCTACTACAACGAGCAGGGGTACACTTCTCAGGATAGAGGATACTCATCCAATAAGCCACCAAACGGCAGCTGGCGCCGCAAACAGAACAGCAACCAGAACCAGAACCAGAGCCTGCAGTACGACCAATACCAGGGAAACAAGTATCGCTCTTCTGGCGGCGATGACCGTCGTTTCAACCTGAAGTATTCCAGACAGGATCCCTATGGCAAAGACCACCGTGAGAGACCGGCCTACGACTCCAACCTGCAGAAATATGCTGGCAGTGGTCACGCGCAACAGCTGAAACTGTCTTTTTCTGTGAAACTGTCGCTGCCGCAAGAAGCTGATGGCGGGAAAGATCTGGATGCTATCGCAAAGGTCACATCCTTTAGCTCCTCTAAAACCAATAGTCCCGGCACATCGAATGATCAAACGGAGAAGACAGAGGACACATCGAAGACTGCCTCTGAAAGTATAGGCGACGCTCCAAAGATTGCCCTTGAAAAGACTAATGATGCCCCTACTATCACTCTTGAAAAGACTGGTGATGCCTCTAAGATTACTCCTGAAAAGACTAATGATACCTCTAAGGTCAATCTCGAAAAGACTAATGATACTCCAAAGGTCTTACCCGAAAATGCTGGTGACACCCTAAAGATTATCCCAATTGTTCCCGAGAAGACTGGCGATGCCTCGAAGATTGTATCTGAGAAGACAGATGTTAATGAAAGCGAAAAGCGCACAGAAGTACAGTCGCTCAAGGACTCGCCACCTCCACCACTAATTCTGGTGTCATCACAACAGAGTGTCGAAGTTAGCACTCCCGATACTATTGTAGTTACTTCCGCTCAGCCTCTGGAGTTCACGGATCCAGTTCAAATATTGAGCAGCTTCTCAGCTGGCCTGAGAGCTGATAGCGAGTATAGATTAGAGGACGACTCTGATGCTGAGACGGTCATTTCTGATTCTCAGCCATCGTCTCTTCTCAAACCCTTAATGAGGAGCCGTAGTAGAGACACCACCCGTAAGGCATTGAAGCGAAAGGCCATATTTTCTTCTGATGAGGAAGATTCTGATACGGAGCCTTCGGTGAAAAGCACAAAGCATCATAAAACAAACCAGTCGAAGCCTCATGATTCTGTACCCGCTGAGGAGCCAATTGACCAAGACCACGATCACGAGCCCAAACGCAAGACTTCGACCACCACGGAGCTGCAAATTTCGAAGTCGAAGAAGACTCAGACTTATAAAATAAAGCGCGACTCCACCGGAAGATCGCAGTTGCAAAGGGCCTGCAAGAAAGGTGACTTGGAAGAAGTCAACAGATTCATTGAACGGGGCGCCGATCCAAATGAATGTGACTTTGGAGGCTTCACATGCCTTCACGAAGCTGCTTTGGCGGGACATACTGATATTGTGCACGTTCTTATCCAAAATGGCGCCGATGTCAATAAACAAGCTTCGGAGGCAGGTGATATGGAAACGCCGTTGATGGATGCTTGCGAAAACAAGCACTACGAGACAGTGCAACTCCTTTTGCAACATGGCGCGGATCCCAACATATGTAATTTGGATGGCCATTCAGCTTTCACAAAGTTGCAACGACTCCTGTCAGAGGACGACTCGTATGATTCCATATTGGAACTTCTTGAAAAGCATTTGTCCCAATGTTCAGACCCTCAAATGAAAATCAGAGCAAGTTTGGCAAAGGCTCAGGTAGATGATCCCTCAGAGTCATACTTCAAGGACCTCATAAAGAAGAAGTACAATAACATCTACCGTTTTGCTGCTCAAGGAGAAAAAGAGGCCACTGCAGAGTATTTCATTACTCATGCTCTTGACTTAGCCAAAATGCCCGATATTCTCATTCTTGCTGCAAGAAACGGACACATTGAGCTAGTTGATATATTACTCGGCTTGAATCCAAACCAATTCAATATAAATCAAAAGAACAAGGCGGGCGTCAATGTTCTCCATGCTACGGTTGGAAGAGGACTTACAAACGTTGTCAAATCACTTCTTTTGAAAGGAGCAGACCCTTCAATCACCCGCGGTGGGGATTCCAAAAATGCGTTGGAAATTGCAGAGTCGTCTGCGCGGTACGATTTGAAAGAGATATTGTATCTCCAAAAGAGAATATCTGATCCCCAAGCCAACTTGGATGAAGATACAGCAGCTGAAAGCGCCGAGCTCGCAGGCGAGATCGGCCATACTTCAGACACAAATAATGTTGAGAAAAAGGAGACGTTTTCCTCGAGTCAAGTTTCCGAGTTGCAAAACGAAGAAGAGCGCACGGTTCCACAAGATGCTGACGCTGAGCTTCTGAGGATTTTGGAAAGCACCCCAGAAGAAAGACCAGAATCTGTCTCGACTCATAATACTGCTGATCCACAAACTGAGAATCCTGTCGCACACCTGCAAGAGGAACAGGAGACAGGTGGTACAATTGTCACAGTCAAATCTGAGGTCGAGAATGAACATGGATCCGGTATCAAGGACGTAAACGAAGCGAGAAGCGACTCCGATAACGAGATGGATACGAGGAGCGGCGATGAATCAAGAACCACAGAGCAAGAACCGGAGAACAGCAAAGAATTGGAAGAGTTCAAGTTGAGGGCCGCGGAAGAAGCCAAAGTCTGGCAAGAAAAAATGCTCGCCAAGAAGAGAGCCAGAAAGGAAATGTTCTTGCAAGCTGAGAAAGAGAAAGAGAAGAGACGCAAGGAGGAGGAGGAACGGCGGATCCAGGAAATGAAGGCCCAAGAGGAACGCAAGAAACAGGAAATGGCCCAGCTCGCACTAGCAGCAAAGAAAGAGGCCCTTGTTTTCCAACAAAAACAGGCGGCGTTTGAAGTGCAGCTTGTTCTTCTGAGATACCCCATCGGGTTGCAAGAGGCACTCTTTGATCGGACCAGCGCGCGAGTCCGCGTCTCGAAATTTGGCCCTCTCTACATATTCAAGCTCGGCGAAGTGGAGCTCGTCGTCGATTTGCAGCTTTCACTCTTACTTTCGCACAGCGTGAGCGACTTGCACAGGTCTCTTGCTGAGTCGGTGGGAGAAGAACTCGACATGGAGTCCAAGAACAAATTGTGGCTGCTCTTCTTCAACATGATTGGCGTGAGCAGGCTCGGCGTCGCCGAGAAAAACGGCCGGGAGAAGTTTTGTGACTTGAGTCTCCACTGGATCAAGTTGAGTTCTGCATGTCAATACATGGAGGAGCACAACCCAGAGATCTACAGCATGGTCTGGGAGCAGAAACAGACAACGAGAGTGAACTTGGCAGCCATTGAGTATCGCGCGCTGCACGCGGACTGGATGCCGAAACCGACCGAGAGCGACCAGGAGCTCGGGTTTGTTCCCCCCAAGTTGAAGAAGCGCCAGGATGTGGTGCACACCATCCACACCGCCGGGAACTCGCTCTGGTAGCGCGAAAACGCGCGAAAAAACGCGAAACTTAAATAATCATGTATCGAGTATAATTTTAATTTTAAATCTTCTTGTGGTATCTCGTTACTGTATGCATGTCTGCTAATCTAGTTAAACCATACTACCTAATGCCAAATACCCAGTACGTCTCCCCCGCAAAAGGGTTTTTTTTTAAATTATTCTGTGAAATACACAGAATCCAAAGAGTCTACTTTCCACAGTACTAACCCCGCAGCAACACCGGATCGGGTGCTTCATCGGACTCTGGCGATGAGATGAGCTACGCTTTTGACTTTGTAGAGGTGGATGTTCCCGAACAGACCGGGGAAACGGTCGGCGGAGATGAACAAGAGCCTGAGGAATTTGCGTTCCAGCTTTTTTCCGGCGTTTCGGCCGTTTCTGCGCTTCCGACCGTCAGTTTGAAGGAAGACGAAACTGAAGCGGCCACAGTGGTGCGGCCAGAATCGTATTACTTCCATAGACCTTGCAGCCAGCTAAAGGAACAGTACGAACAGGCTGCGGTAAACTTTGATTATGTATATGCGGAGTTGCATGCACCTGTAGTGGATGGATACCCACGCAAGGTGGTGACGCTACAGGAGTTGAACAGAGACCATTGTGGTCATAAGAGGAAGCGGTTGGGTTCGAAGCAGCGGAAATTGAAGAGCGAGCGGAAAGAGGCGTTGAAGAAGGCACAGAAGTTGGAGAAACTACGTATGCGTAGAGCCAGGGAACGGCCATACAAGAGGGGTTGGCACCGGAGCAAGTAGATTTGATTTTCGGAGAATGTTTCGGAGCGTCTTCTATAATTACGGTGTTTCTTTGAGCAGACGGGCCCTTTTGAGCAGACGATGTGAAATGGTATAAGGTAGCAGTGAAGTCCATGGTATACCTGCTCAGAATGACAAAGTCAGAAGAAAGAGAATTGATTCTTTTTGTCCTGTTTGACATACTCAAGAGAGTGAAATTTGCGGATACAAAAAAATCTTTCTTTCCCTCTTTCAAGCCGATACAAGAAAGCACAGAAACAAGGCCACCAAGATATCCACGCAGAACGATAAAGTCAGAGAAAACACATCCTTTTTTTCCGTTCTGTTTGGAATATCCAAAATTGCAAAAATTTGAAAATTAAAATTTTTTCAAAAAATCCCCTCCCTCTTTCACATTTACCCCAGACTCGATCTCTTCCCACCATCGAAACACAACATGCCCCCCCACACCAACACCGACCTCACGGAGTTCGAGCCCTTTCTAGCCGCAAAGTTCAATGGCGTCACAACCTTGGCTCACATGGTCCAGGCCACCAACGTCCTCGACGACACGGAATTGGACTTGGAAACAGCAGCGAAAAAAGTCCAGTTTGACCAATTAGAATGCGCCAAACGCATGGACGACATCACCGCCGCCCACCACACAGAGCTCATCAGCAACGTCTGCTCCGTGGAGACGTATTCGGATGCCGTTCTCGACCACATTGTGCCGCTGGCGACGCGAATCGAACAGGCGTACCAAAGGATCAACAACGAGGTCGTGCGGCCCTACGACGACGCAGTGAAGTTGCAGGGCGCGCTTAAGACGGTGCACTCGATCATGACGCTATTGCGCGGCGCCAGTTTCTTCTTGATGTTCGTGCAACAGCTCCAGGAGTGTGAGAAGGCATACGAGGCCTCGGACGACGGGAAAGACGTATTGCGGTTGGCGCGGTTGTTGAAGCAGCTCTCGCTTGTGCACAAGAAGGAGTTTTTGGCCCTGCGGACGGGCACGGAGTTGACGCAGTTGGCCATTGTAAGAGACTATGAACCTGTCATCAAGAGTAAGTTTGAGGCGTTTCTCGTAGAATTGAAGCTGAAAGTGTCGCATGGCTTGGGCCACCATACATCGTTCAACAAGAAGAATGTAGTTTTGCAGCAGAATTTGTTGGCGCTCAACGAATTGGGCCAGGACCAGTTGTTCGCCATATTGAAGGAGGTCATCCAGAAATCCGTGCAGATCTCGCTGACGCTGCTCTCGCGCTCGTTACAGTCGCAGCGAGCACTCGAGGTCAATTTTAGCGATGTGAACGGCATAGCGACCTCCTTTATCAGCACTCTACTGGGGCTTCTTTCCAACTGTTCTGTGGCCACTTCTGAACAAGCAGCCGCCAACAACACACTCCTCAAAACTTTCGAGCAAAACATCTCGGAAACCATAGAAACATTCTACTGGCAGAAATTGGCACAATCCTACAAAAAGAACATCTTGACAACGCTTGCCAAAGGCGGACCTATTGCACGCAATCTACAAAACAACCGGAACCAGATTCTAGAAGCCATTGCATCGACGTTCGCGTCGCCGGGCCGCGAACACTTGACGGACGTGGTCAACATCCTCAACAACCATTAATATTAACTTTTGTGTATTTTGTAAAGGCGGTTCAAATGTACATTCTAATTTTATGCAGTGACCCTAGAGTTCAAGCTGGTCAAGAACTCTCTATAATCGCTCGTAGATGGACTCTGGTCCTCGACCATGAAGCTGAGTGCCCAGGTTCTCAAACTCATCAAGTCTCTGGACTGGGTCATTGTGATAGGCTCGGCGGCTGATGGTCCCACAACAACGTACAAAGTTTTGTAGGCGATCGAGCTCTTGGACTCGCTGAGATGGTTGATGATGTTTCTGACTCTGTGGTTGAATTCGAAGTCTTCCACGGGCTCGAACACTGGCAATTCTTGCTTGCCAATAGGGATCTCCAAAGGATGCTGGACACCGAAGAGATCCATCACCAAGTCAGGCACAACCTCTCCGGCCACCCACAAAAACAACTCAGACCCGGTGTCAATGAGATACAATCCCCACTTTTCCATTCTGGTTCTGGAGTCGTTGATTGGCTCGGGCAACAACAACTCGCCGTCAACAACCTCCTCTTCTCCGGTCTCAGGGTTAACTTGGACCAACTTCTCGGCGAAACCACACTCGGCGGTCATGTCGTGCAACGAGTAAACGCTAGGATAGAGACTCTGGATCAATTGATCAAGAGGCCAAGATCCCAAGTTGTTCAATGCAATGGCACGATGATCGGCGGGAACCTTCTCCTCCCTGAACGCAGTGTGCTTCGTCAAAGCGAAGAGCAACAAGGGGAGCATTCTCAAGTTGGTGGAGATCTGAAGTGGGGAAAGACCTGGCGAGTGGCCAGAAATCAACTCTTTACGGTACACAGAAAGATAGTCCACAACAGACTTGGTCAAGAAATCTCTGGCAGTTGGCAAGGATCCATCCAACGCTTTGGCAATGGCCATATGAGTGAGGTAGTTGGTGATTGCAAGCTGGTCAGCAGAGGCGTAGATGTCCTCCAATTTCGAAGAGGTGGGGAGCGCCAAAGTGATGATTCTGATTCTTCTTTGGCCGAAGCAAGTCGTGTGAAGAACGGCGGCCTGGAAGTACACAACCGGTTTGGGGATATTCTCCTCGATACTGATTTCGATGACATAACCTTGGTCTCTGGGGAACGTTGGGAAAGAGCACAAGTCAGAGGATCTGTTGAAGAAGTTACCGTAGAATTGGGATGTTCTGAAACCAGTCGAGCATCTGACTCTCATAACGGCTTCCATTGCGGATTCCATGGATAATTGTTTGCTGATTTCCTTGCTCAACTTTTTAACATCCTCTGGTTGGTGGCTCTTCCATGATGGGTAGAAATGTGTCTGGCCAGCAGTGTATCTCAGCAAATTCGACAAGGAGGCTACATCCTGGTACTTGGAGCCGGTGAGGAACAAGTCCACGGCGATCTGAGAGGTACTACATTGCACCGCAAAGGCCTTGTAAAACTTGTCGCCAGCCTTCATAAGAGCCAGCAATTCCTTCGATTTGGTGGTGATGTTGGCGTCGTCTCTAATGCTCAACTTACCCTCGCCAATGCTTGGCAAGGTGGAAGAGAAGACCATCATTTTACCGCCCTGGCTTTCGAGCATCAAGTATCCGAACTTCAATGCGGGACCGAGCGCGAAATGTGGATTGGCGGTATTCTCGAAGTATCCAGCGAAGGAGAACAACAACTGCTCGATAGCCTTTCTGTTCTCGGCCAAGTTGACGGACAAGCCCGAAGGTGCTGGAGCGTAGGGCATTTCGAGGTCAGACACGATGAGATGCTCGGGAGCCTCGCTCAAGCCCTCTCTGAACTTGAAGAAGTGCAATGCCGAGTCGACACCAACAATGCACACCTTGGTAGTTTCGTTCTTGTTGGGGATCGAGTCCAAGTTGGTGAGAATGGTGTTGGCCACCGTGGCGGTCATTCCGGAAGCCACAGCTTCCGCCGAAACGTCGATGAAGAAGCAGTACACGAGCGGCGGAGGCACTCTGGCCATGTACTCTTTAGGCGCCACGACCTCGACCACGGCGTTGTTCAACTCGATTCTGCTGTATCTGTCGATCAGCTGCTGGGTCGAGTCGTCGTAGTCGTACACGCTGGGCACGTCGTTCAACAAGTTACAGAAGTTACATCTCCATTTCTTCAGGTCCAGGAACTTGACGTACGGATTGATGTACCCGCGGCACCGGCGACATCTGGCAATGACCGTATCCAGGGCCACGGCCACTGGCTCGTCCTCGTCGCGCAACGCAGCGTACGGCCGGATGCACAACGCAAACGGCAACTTGGACTTTTTCAAGAGCGAGTGGTTGGAGGGGACCACATTCAACGTCGACCGCAAGTAGCCCGGCGCCGCGTTCGTGCGGTCCGTGCTCTCGACCACACAGTCGCCCGCAGGCAAGATGATGGGCGGCGGAGGCAACGCCAAGTCCGAGATCGGCGGAGGAAGGTTCTTCAGCAAGTCTGTGGTGTATATTCTGTTCAAGGGTAAAGCAGGTGTAGCAGCTACACCACCTACACCTACACCTACACCACCTACGCCGGCGCCGCCTACACCTACACCTACACCGGCACCGGCGCCATAGCCGTATCCTCCCATATTTGGCTGCGCAACAGCGCCAGCTCCAGCCACGTTTGTTCCTGTTGCATCATATCCAGGACCCATCTGTCCCTGGCCACCATAGGGTGCGCCTGCAGCGCCGACAGCACCTGCCGCATAACCCTGTTGCTGGGAATAGTCGTATCCCATTGGCTGGCCCATCTGGCCCATCTGGGGCTGGCCTTGTTGCTGAGAGGGAGCTCCGTTTTGGAGGTTCATGTTTTGGAAGTTCTGGCCCAATTGGTCCATGGCCGGGGCCTGGCCGTAGGCAGCCGGTGCAGGCGCGGCGTTGTACTGCGGTTTTGGGTACGCTCTCCTTCTCGACGACGACATTTGGAGGAGGAGTTTTGGTGGTGTTGGTGGTGTTGGCGGTGGGTTCTTGAGACGTGGTCCCGGTGCACGGGTGTGCTGAGATCAGAATGGTCTCCCGACCATTCTGGTCGATGAGGTAGTTAATTAAAGGGTTTTTGGTATTGTGTTATTATTTATGCTTTCTTTTGTTTTCTTTGTATTGTGGAAACTGGGCTGGTTTCTGGGGGTGTATGGTGGGTGATGGTCAGTAATGCTTGGTAATGGTCAATGGGGAATGGGAGAGTAATGGGTATTTTTCAGTGAAGAAAAGAGGAGAGTGAAGAAAAAAGAATTCTTTTTCAGAATTTCTCCTCTTCTGTTTCTGGTCGCTTTCGTTCTATCAGAGCAGTGTGACTGGTCCCATCCGTCATGTCACTGACGTTGTATAGCTGCCAGCCGTATTTCTACACCATTTTCTCGACCAAACTACTCGTTTCTTTGCTCCTTGGACCAAAAAAAAATTAAGTATAGAGTCTGAAGCTACATGGCATGAGTAGGCCAGAGCTCAAATCCATGGCTACGATATGGTTCGGTTTAACAATCTTAGTAATACCAGATTTGTTTCCGCAAGTGAAGAGAAAATCTTTAGAGTTTTTGAGACGACACAGTCGGTGTAAAAACTTTTAAAGAGATTCTGTGATGTTCAGATGACTCGGCACTGACATCTGTTTTGCCAGAGGCAGGTGAATGAGAATAAACGAGAAGGTATTGTTTTTAGGAATTTCGAAACGAAAATTCGGCAATTAGAGGAAAGGAATTTTCCGACGTTTATTAAATTTGAGAAGGTTTTAGAGACATTCGATGTGGGTGTATTGACTGGTCAAAACGGCGCCATGACACCGTTCACGCTCACGCAGGATCAAATTTGAAAAAACTACAAAACTCTGTTTGATCTATCATCGAGAATATTTCTTGTGGCTCATAATTCGAATTTCCACGACGACCGTTTGAAACAGGGGTACACTTAACAATGGCCTAACACCATTCCATGTGAATCAAAAAAGCAACTAGAAACCGAAATAATTTGACAGGTTTTTTGTCCACCAATGTGAACAGAAACAAAAATTTCAGTCGCAGAACCAGAGACGAACAAGCTCCAGGATGAGACAACCCAGAGACCAAACACGAAGCGCAAAGAACAAACGAAAAAGAACGAAAACAATACAGAAATGTAGAATAAAACTTCTGAAAATTTCACAACCACATCACAAACCTATATTGCCAATTTTACACACCTTCACTTCCCACACTATACAACACAATACAATACACAACAGCACAAACCAACACACACCAACACATACCTATCAACATGAACAAATTCAAAATTTGAAAATTTAAAATTGAGAAGCCCAAAAATCTCTCTATTTCCAGAATCCCTAAATAAATTCCCTTCGACCAGAATGATTCTGCTCTCCCACACACCCGTGCACCAGCCCCGGGTACCGCATCCAATCATTTTCACCCACCATCTCCCTCCAACACAACCCATCTTCTCCAAAATGTCCGCCGTTAACGTAGTTAGATACTCCCTTCTTGGCGCCGGTGTCGTCTACGGCTTTGTCCACAGAAACAGCTTGGAATCCGCCCAAAAGGAGCACGACAGATTGGCTTTGTGGAAGAAAGAAGAGAAACTCATCAGCGAGGCCAAGGCCGAGTTCGCCAAGAGAACCGGTGGTGCTCCTGCTTCTGCTTAGGGCGGAGGAGGTTGAAGGTGCCCTTTTTTCCGGCTTTTTGGCCGTGTTGGTGTGTTTGTATCATGTGCATATCTATATATTCTGTGGGACCTAGTCTGCGGGCTAGGATCCGTCAATAAGAACGAGTGAATTGAATTTAGTGTAGTCTGGGTAGTTATGTGCTTTGCGGGTTTGATGCGATTATGAATATGCGTTTTTTTTGTGGTTGTAGGTGGTCTTTGGTACTGGTATTTGTAGTAATTAATGGGAATGGTCTGCTGAGAAAGAGAGACCCGTGTATGTCAAATCACTGCTTTTTCGTCGTATTTCTGCTCTGCAAATTCCACTGCACTCGCTTTTTTCGCTCTGGCGGCTCGTTTCTCCACCTTTCTCGGGTTCTTTCTATCTATTAGGTATCGCTGCATCAATCTTCGTCTGCCGAACCCGGAAACATCTGCTTTTTCGACGATTTGTTCCGTAAGGCTCTGCAGATCGAACAGTGGCACCGGCTTTGCGCAAAATCCATCCAATGGCTGCCGTTGGATCGAAGTCTAGAAACCACAAACTGCGGACTAAGCAGACGCCCAAACAGGCGCTTGTGCCAGTCCGCGACGTGACTGCTCAGTTCGTGGCTACACGAACCAGAAAACTCCAGGAGATTGAGCTTCTGCGCCTCGGCGTCCAGAAACGCTTCATCAAACTCGTCAACTTGCTTGGAAACGCTTTTCTCTGGCACAAAAACAACAAATCCTCGTATTTCTGGCTGCTTGCAGGCTACGACTCCGGTACTTATTCTGCTCGCGCCGTTCACGGGGCGGAAATCGACATTGTGGGCGCCGAGAACTGGCAGGACGATCTGGACGCCGCTAGGTGTGGCCTCTGCTTCTCGCAGTTCACCATATTGAACCGCAAACATCACTGCCGGTTGTGCGGATGTGTGGTTGATGGCCAGACCCTCGATACGCCGAACGTGGACCGGTCTTGTTCCGCCCAGATCCCGGCGTCTCTTCTCATACAGAAACTTCCACATTTAAACTACGCGCCTGAAATTAAAGGCTCTTGGGCGACGCTTGTGGAAGCGCACACGGCTGAACAGCGCCTATCACGGGTGTTTTCCTTCCGGTGCTGCAAAACATGCAAAAACCTACTCCTCCACGATCCTAAACTACGGCTACAGCTTTCTGACGATCCCACAAGGCTCTTCACCACGTACCAGGAGTTTCTCAACCTCAAGGCCATGGTCAGCAATTTATTTAAGCGCTACTCGGAGCAGTTGGAGAGTGTCTCGCTGGACAACACCAAAATGCTCATGCTTCGAAGCAAGCTCGTCGAGTATATCAAGGAGCTTGAGAAGAAGGGCGGTTTCTTTAAAGTGATGCTTACATCTGTGGGCGAGTCGGGTCTGGAGCTGGAGGTGCCGCCGCTTCTTGTGTCTAATATGTACAAAACCTCGATGATGTTCCTCCTGGACTCGATCCAGAAGCTCAAAGACATGAATGAGGTCCAGGAGGCGTTATCCAAATCGCCGTCGCCGGTCGATTCCGTTGATGCGCGGGCACAGAGCCCGTTGGAGGTGCAATCACCGCCCAAGCTCAGCAAACGAGAAATCCGGGAACGGCGTGAACAGCTCATGGTCATCAATGAGCAGAAGTTCTTGGTTGAAGATCTTATTGAAAAGACTAGGAAGCAGCGGAAGTTCGATGAGGTGCACACGTTGGAGGAGAGCAAGAAGGATTTGGAGGCGAAGATTGCGGAGTTGGAGGAGGAGCTTGGAGATTTTGGTTTCTAGAGAAGTTCTACGTGTTGTTGTGGGTCTTTTTTGTATTAATTGGACCAAAATTGCTTCTTGGAGGAGAGGAACACCGCTTCGGGTTCTGAAACCGTCCTATTGGGAAACCGTCGAGTAATTATCAATGATCAATATGGCTTATTGATTGATTATGATTGAAAATCGCTTTGGGGTACTGCCGCTAGGCTCCAGCACCTTTAGTTGAGGCTCCCAATTACAGAAGACTACAAGAAGCCCTTTATTCACGGACATATTGGCGAGTGAAGATAATTCTCCAAAGACGACCTACAATACTTTCTCGCCCATTACAAATTTACTATTCAATGCTGGCTATAACCATGTCAGATCCAAGTACAACCGGCCTACAACCAACCATCCATGATTGACAAGCTGTGCACAACACAATCAATGACACATTGTCTGTCTACAAAACTCAAATGACACATTGTCTACTAAAAACTTGACACATTGTCCACTGTCCATCCCCCACCAATACCCCCACCCCCACCAATTTGGGGGTCCTAACTTACCCCAGAATACTCCACCTCCAAATCAAATCGACCCCATGTTATTCTTGGCCAGCCTTGCCGATCCCATCTCCGCCGAATTTGCAGCCAAAAGCGTCGCTATCCACCCCAGATCGTATGTGGGGTAGAAGCTACCATAATCATTGGCGTGGGGGCTCCATGACGAAAAAGACGTCAATTTGGAGGATCTGTGGGGGCGCTTGCAAGTATGTGGTTGCTATGAGTGGGCCATTGGCGTCGGTAGGTGGGCGGCCCCCCACCGTGCGTGGAGGCGCGTGGGGGCATCGGCACCCCAGATCCAGCGGCTGTCTGCAGTCCCCCCATCTACTATCGACCGTTTCGTTATCGAAGCAGTCATGCTATTTAAACGTTGCAAAGCGCTTTGATTTTTTTTTTCTCATCACAAAACATCAACTGCTCATGTCTGCTGCCAAACTTGAGTACGGAGTCAGCAACGACAGTGTCTCCTCGAACGATATGGACAGATCGGGATCAGAAGTGAGTCTGGACGGAAAAATTGAACAAGTGAAATCGGAAAAACTGTTTTTGCGCCAGGTCAAAGATGCGGTGCTTTTGAAAAAGCTCTTGGAGAAGGTCGAGGAGAGACCCACGCCTCCACAGGTGTACAATTGGAGAATCTACTATACCGCCTTAATTGCGTCTGCGGCGGCTATTATTATTGGATACGACGGAGGATTTATTGGCGGAACGGTCGCCTTGCCCTCTTTCCGCGAGGAGTTTGGCCTCGACAAGATGACCAAGGAACATGCGGATTCCATCATCTCCAATGTGATCTCGGTGTTCCACGCAGGCTGCTTTTTTGGCGCCTTGCTCTCGTATCCGTTTTCGTACTATCTCGGTAGAAGAATTTCTCTCATCATTGCCGCTGTCACCATCACCATCGGCTCGGCCATCATGTTGGCGGCCAACTCCAAGGCGGGCCTTGGACCTATCTATGCGGGAAGAGTGCTTGCGGGCTTGGCGGTCGGGTTTTCGACCAACTTGACGCCCGTTTATCTTAGTGAAATCAGTCCGCCGGCCATCAGAGGCCGCATCATTGCGTTGTACGAAATTGGCTGGAGAGTCGGTGACCTCGTCGGATTCTGGATCAACTTCGGCATTGCGGAGCACATTCCCAAGCTGAAGACGCAGTGGCTCATTCCCTTTGCCATCCAGCTCATTCCGAGCGGCATGTTCTTGTTGGGCTCCATTCTCATGAGAGAGAGTCCTCGGTGGTTGTTCTCGGTCAACAAGGACGAAAAGGCGCTCGACAATCTCTTGTGGTTCAGAAACTTGCCCGAAAGCGACGAGTACATCATCTACGAGGTCAACCAGGTCAAGGAGTCTATCGATAGCCAACGCGCCAAGGTCGGGTTGGGTCTCCTCGATCCTTTCAAGGAGGTGTTCGGCGGCGACGGCAAGATTTTCTACAGATTGTGTCTCACCTGTGGCTTGTTCCTTTTCCAGAACTTTTTGGGCATCCAGTCCATCAACTACTACTCTCCAAAGATTTTCGCCGGTTTGGGTGTCAAAGGCACCAACGCTACTCTTTTCTCCACCGGTATGTTCGGTGTGGTCAAGTTCATCTGTACGTTCATCTATGTGTTGATCATCGTCGACTCTTTGGGAAGAAGAAAAGCCTTTATGGTCTCTTCCACCGTGTGCTCGATCTGCTTCTGGTACATTGGCTCCTATCTCAAGTTGAACGATCCAACAAAGCCCGGCGCGACTGCTGGCCCTGGCGGCACAGCGGCCATTGCCATGATGTACATCTGGATTGCGTCTTTCATTTTGGCCTGGTCCGGTGGTCCATTTGTGGTTGGAAGTGAGATTTTCGACCAGAACATCAGATCCTTTGTTCAAGCCATCAACGCCGCTGTGTCGTGGATCCCTATCTTCATCATGTCCAGATTCACCACGAGCATGATTGCAAAGATGCAGTATGGTATCTACTTCTTCTTTGCCTCGTTGGCCGTTCTTTCGGTGCCATTTGTGTTCTTCTGCATTCCTGAAACCAAGGGTATTGCTTTGGAAGACATGGACAAGCTTTTCGACAGAAGAATCCCTGCCTGGAAGGCCCACCAGCATGTTTTCAAGTCGGCTCGGAGGGATGCCGAGGTTGTTTTGCGCGACCACAAGGATTTGTTCAAAGTGGACTCCGTCAAGAACTACGGGGTGGAGCAGGTCGAAGACAAGGACTTGATGACTGCCAACAAGGTCTAAAATCACGAATTACGATATATTCTCAACAATTAATGCAAATTTTCCAAAACTATAACTTTTGTAGACATACTAATGATACCTCTAAAGAAGTAACGTACACTCATGAAGACAATACAAAGGAACAGAGACTCTCATAAATAATGCAATGTATTAAAGAAGACCACTAAACGTCAATTTCTCGAGGAACGGCGCCAAGTCGTCTTTTCGTATTTCAATGATGGACGAGTCAAAACTATTAATTCTCGTCTTGGCGTCAGAGCTGGCGGCAACCTTCTGGAAGGCAACACTGAAGGTGTTGAGTCGGGTAGTGAATGTGGTGTCGGTTGTTTGGCCGTTGGAGTTCTTGAGAAGTTTGGACTTGGTTGAAATGTCGAGGTCTTTGGGGAATCGTGGCGCCAACCCACTCACCAAATATGTATCTGAGCTAATATCCAAGCTCGCCAAAACGAGCGGTTTGAGCGCGTGGCTTTTGCTCTCGCTTTCCTTCTTTGCGAGGTAGCTCAACAATTCTGCTTCACTGATCGTGTCCAAGAGCCAGTTGCCCAATTTGCAGAGAATGAGCGGGTTTTTGAACATGTTGAGATCGGGAATAGCTCCATCGTTCAACACACAGAGTCGGTATAGACGGAGGTTCTTGATAAGCCCACGTTCAAGCACAGACATGCCTGTGCGGAAAACGACCTGCTGCATAGATTTGGCGAGATCAAGACCGTTCATCAAAAGATCAAAACCCTTGAGTTTTTTGATGCTGACCGAGTTGGGCTTGAGGTTCGAGGTGACGATCTTCGACGACGATCCATACTGGGTCATGTTAAGCGCATCCCACGAGGACCAGAAGTTTTTGATCCACAACTTCTCCTTGAGCTCAATCTGCCGATTGATTTCGTCAGTTTCAGGCTGTGTGGTGTCGCCGTCCTCGTTGAATGCCTGTTGGTTCACTTCAAGTAGCGCCGTGAGTGCTTCAACACACTCCATTGCCGAGAGCTGGCCCATATAACCAAAGGACCTGATGAAGCCGTCGCGCATTATCCCCTCGAGGCCGTAAATGGGTAGGTGCTTTGCAAAGATTACCGGAAGATTACGTTTGATTCCAACATCCATGTAGAGCCATTTCTGCTGGGCCACGGAAAGCGAAATGCCCATCTTGGCGAAGATCTTGTGGAGCTTCTTTTTGCCGTCTTCACGCCAGAGGTTCAACTTGGAATTGACGATCGACGAGTAGAAAAATGAGTCGTAGAGGGTCCAGTGACGCAAAAGAAATAGATGGTAATCCTTGTCCACAGAAAGGGTGTTCGAGTCTGCATTTTTCTCCGTGGAAATGTTGTCACGATTGAAAGGACTCAACCGCACAACCTCCTCTTTGAGCAAGGGCACAAGCTTGTCGTACACTTCAGGATACTGTCGATCGATCGAAGCTACACCGATAATCGTAAGCCACAAGTTCTCTATGCTGGTTTCTCCGATCGACGCAAGGAGCGCGTACGCAATAGCGGAGGTTGCGGTGAAGAGTGCTGATCCGAGATTGTAGTAGGCTTCAATCACCTCCTCGCTCTTACGGATCTCAGAGCGTCGCTGACGCTTGGCCGCCTTTGCCTCCAGGGCATCCAGGGCCTCGTTTTTACGTTTGTCGCCGCTCGACAGGTCCACCACCGGCCCGTCTTTTTCTGTTTCGGAGTCGGAGTTGACTTCAATCCCATCTTCTTCGGTTTCGCGGTCTGTGTCGTGGTCTGTGTCTCCATCCGACTCCAGTTCCGACTCGGGATTGTCTACAAGCACTTTATATGACGTTTTCTCCGATCGGAGGTTCTGGTCGATGTATCCATCGTCGAAGCACACTATCATTTCGGACCCAAATACGTTGTCCAAGTTCCAGGGCCGATTGCCGTCCATGACATAGATTTTTCGCCGGTAACTACGCAGCAGCAGCATTCGTTCTGCATCCAAGTCCCCTAGTAGGCCCTGCCTCGTTCCTTGCGGCTCCACATAGAAGAGTTCTGGGTCGATTTCTAGAAACGTTTCTAGGTCGATCATTGCACCACAGCCAATCAAAATCACGTTGGCCACGTCTGGGTCAAGCTTCTGGTAGTGATCTCGTAAATCTGCATACCCGACAACGGGGATCAATTGATATTGGATGAGACTTTTCTTGAATACAAGTGTTAAAACCCTGGCAGTACATACACTGTCGATGTTTAAGCAGGACACAAAGAGCACAAGTTTACAGGTAGAATGTGACGATGACGTTCGTTTGATTTCGTTGAAAACGGCACCATATTGGTCCGGATTTATGTACATGTCCTTGCGTTTGGAGTCAATACAGTTGAAATTTGGAAATCAAATATGGAGTGTGGTCACGTGACAGCTGGAGAATATATACGTGTGTGATGTTGTAGTTGTGGGCGATAGACGCGATGGACGCGATGAGATGCTCTTCGGTGACCGATGCTCTTCGCTT
This sequence comes from Australozyma picinguabensis, assembly GCA_030582875.1. NCBI lineage: Eukaryota > Fungi > Ascomycota > Pichiomycetes > Serinales > Metschnikowiaceae > Australozyma > Australozyma picinguabensis. The sequence goes on from JAJMHD010000007.1 coordinate 122,616, forward strand.
GAGATGCTCTTCGCCTGAGATGCTCTTCGTTCAAGATGCTCTTCTCGATACGCGTCTTGTGTGTGTATGTATGGGGGGTAAAGACGCGGAGTCTATATGCATTCATAGGATACTATTTGAATTTAATCTTATTTGCTTTGTAATTGATTTAAAAATAATATGAAAAACGTATAATTGCTTAAAAAAGAAATGAGGCTAGTTAGGCAAATGAAAAACTACCAAAACTTCTGCGTCCACGCACATTGACGTCCCATTCACAGAACCCTCCGTCTTCGCTACCAATGAATAATTGATTGTCGTACCAGTCAATTCCCGATAGTTGCATTTCTCCATTGACATGATTTCCAGCTTGCATGTACAGGTCGTGGAAAACACGACGGAAGTTCTGCGCTTCGGTGCTGTTCAGGGTGGTTTCCAGGACAGTCTCTTGTGTAGAAGCCTCCTCACGGTGGCTTGCCGACGGTTTAGAGTCTGGACTTCCGTTCATTTCGTCGAGTACACTGGCGGGGCTTGGCGGCTCGTATTCGTAACCCTTGAATAGCTTGGGGTTCTCATTAGTAAGATAGTCATGATCGTAAACTAGAGGCGCCGAGAACTGGGTGTTTGCGTCGCCAAAGATCTCCCAGCGAGGATGAGTCAACCGGTCCGGCCGGTCATAGTCGTCGTCGATGGTGGAGACGTCGCTGGTGCAAGTGTCATTGGCGTCATTAATGTCGTTCGATTCTAGGTCGTCAACGTCATTTTTCGATTTCAATTTTTTGCAGATGCGGGATTTCTGGTAGTTGTATCTGGAAAACTGATCGAGTGCCAATGGGAATACCACTACCTGGTGATTGTCGCTGAGGTTCCGGAGATCAATGATATGAACTCGTCCCACATGTTCCAGAATGGCAAGAAGATCTTGTGTGGGTGAGTTGAGAAATTTACAGCACCGGAACGCACCCGATTGATGATTGGGCCTGGTAGATTTGATCTCGTGATATGCATGATTAGGTTTACGGAGATCAAACAAGAGGCACGACCCGTTCTGGAACGCAGATGCAAGAGTATGCTCGTTGCTGTGGAAAGACAATCCAAACCCACTATCGTGATCCGTCTTTATGGTCTGGAACGTAGCTCTTGGCTTTGTCGGATCCAATAAGAAAATCAGGCCTGAATCGCCAGTGGCAGCCAAAAACTTCTGGTTGGGTGACTGGATGACATTATTGAGTGACACCTTTGCCTGACAAACGATATTGCGCTTCACCAGAACACCCAGATCGGAGATTCCAACCACATACAAGTTGGAGTCGTTGTTGCACACGTACGAGGTATACGACGCAGTCAGATTTTGGTCTGGGTAAATGGTGACTGCGTTGTTGATCATTTCGCCCAAATGAAACGTCATTTCGGTGGCCATAGCAGGACTGTAGACCGAAAAAAGCCCATCGGGCTTCCTCCGATTTCCCTTGGTGCCAGATTCAGAAAGAGCAGGGATATCCATATGCGCCAACTTGGCCAGCGAATTATCAAGACCGCCAGTGACAAAGAGACCACCTGGCGCATGGTTGAAACACCGCGCGAAATATGGAAGTTGCAAGTATGTTCTCGATTTGACGGAGTCCAAGTCGTGGTTTTTCACCGATAATACCCGGATCAGATCCCGATAAGAATGGAAAACCGACCCGGTCAACGGATCGATCTGCACCAAATCCCGCAATTGCCAATGGTTGACCGACGCCCGCACATTTCCAATGTAATGAGGGTTTGGACTAAGCAATTGATGGCCATGGTAGTAGTTTTGGAAGCACTGGACCTCTGCGCAAGAACTTTTTCGGCGGCCCGGCACTTTCGGGTTCTGCGGAAGCGACTCGAAGTGCGAATGTGCGATTGTCATTGCCAACTGGGTCTTTTTCCGGCGGTTTTGGGGTTCAAGTGCTTAAATCCGGGGTAACTCCACAGTCGAAATAGATATGAATTTTGCTCCCAAAATGTGTTCCTGTGTACAGAAGCGTTGACTAGCCAATCACGTTTCTTTTTCTTCTGAATTCCAACAAATTAAGAGAAAAAGCCTATCGATTTGCAGTTCAAAACAGTGAGGTTGCGAATTCTGGGGGTAACATCATTGATAGTGTGCAATCTGGAAAGGTACTGCAGACAGCGCTCGGTCATGCGATAAGAACCCCCAAAAATCACCCCCACCTTCCCTCATCGCGATGCGTGGGGGCCAGATGGAAACGATAAGGAAAGTGGTGGATCTTTCGGTATATATATTAGCAACGATTTTGGTTAGGAGTTTCTTGAATGGGCTGGGATGGAGAGTTTGACGTATTGCTGTAGACGTGTAGAAGAGTGAACTTGGATAAAATTGGTTTGGATAGAATTGGTTTGAGTAGAATTGGTTCAAATAGAATTGGTTTTGATTCTAGGAGAAATGCAGCTTTCAAATTGCTAGGCCGAAGGGTTTTGGGGTATGGTGTCAAGTAGAGGTCTGTTGTACTTGATGCTTCTGATTTAAAGAGAAGTGAAAAAGAGGAGTCTGTCAGTAAACTAACTTTTGAGGGTCTCCGTAGCCTCTTCGCAACTCTTTTTGCCGCTCTGAAATGCTTTGCATCTACATCGCTCTTGCTTCCACATCCATCGATATCTGCTTCGATTTATGTCTTGTAGCTTCTTCGGTCAAACTCATATTCTAACGTCATCTCTTCTCTAATTCGATGATCATCCCTTCACTCTGGCCATCTCCTCGCCTCACCATTTTCTCTTCCTCGCACCTCCTCTACATTCTTCCCATTGATCCATTTTATTCGCTATACCATCTCTGTCTCCATTGATCTACCCACCTACATTCACCTCAAAATTATGTAATTAAATAGCACCCTTCCACGCGCGGGTCACCCATCCACAGTCTCTCACCGCATCATCCTTGGCATCCACCTTCCAGTTGTCGGCCCCATCATACTTCTCCCCAAAATGGCCCGCAGGCTTCGAAATACACACATAATCCGAATTGGGCAATACGCATCGAAGCTGCAGCGCTGGCATCGGACATGGACACTCTTTGGGTGAGTCTACACACGCCAAAGTGTCGGAACAGACGTATTTGTTGCAATCACTTCCAAGAACCTTATCCTCATGGCCCAAAACGGGTTCCTGGTGCTGGTTCTGGAAGAAGTTGAAGAAGGCCGAGACCGGCGAGAGAAGGAGGAGAGGAACCACCAATTGGACGTACATTGAAAAGAAGTTGTAGGTTTACGTGTAAATAGTGGGAGTGCAGGAAGTGGGAAATGGAAATGTGGAGTCTTATTGGAAAATGAAAGAGAAGTGGTTGTTTTTTGGTTTTAGGAGGAACTAGACTTTGTTTGAATTTGTGGTGTGGGTTTTGTTTGTTTTGTGAAATGTATTTCTGACTGCTTTTCGGCTGTTTGGTTTGGAAGATGTAGTATCCGTGCCTTCACTGAAAAGAGGATAAATAATGATAGATCTTGAGGTGTTATTGTAAAAGATTCGAAATTTTTCTTCATTCGTGGTTTCTTTGTCTGTAGGGGTAGAATCTTGATGATTAATGTTGTTTGGAAACAGAACAAGCGAAGGGAGCCTTCTCCTAGATCTTGTGAATTATGAGCAGCTAGTGAACATTACTAAATCATTCCAAATTTCATCTCTTTCCTTGATCTGATCTGTGAAAGTACTCACGAACGAATGACCACATTACTCTATGTTCAGAAACCCAAGACCCTAGAAAACTTCATAAACTCCAATTGGAATTTTTCACAAAACATTTAAGTACAATCCTACAGTATCCTTCTCCAATTTCTTCTGTATTACTACCGCATTGGGTAAAACCTTACTTCTGCCCCAAACTCAACAAGCAACGCTATTCAAGAGCTGAAATTTCTCAAAAACATTATTTCAAGCAAAGTGCATTGAATAATTCCTGACCGCCGGAGACCGCCCCTCTGTGGGACCAGAATTAGATCCGTTCAAGCACCAAAACCCCGAAGAACCTCTGAAATGAGCCACTTCAAAGCCTCCTCTTATATTAAGGGGGCCAAAAGAAAAATTACCGCAGCGAAACATATCGCTATGAGGAGAATGAGGAGTATATCAACATAGTCGATGTAAAACTGGAGTTCGATTTCCAAACGCAAGATGTCGCGATGCGAGAGGGAAACGCATATATTATCTTCTTCTAGTTTAAAGAGAGACATTTCAATAATAATAAAACAAAAAATTAATTATCTTCCAGGAAAATTGGAAAAAGAAAGGGGCGAGCTGGGAATTGAACCCAGGGCCTCTCGCAAGTTTAGTCAGATGAATCTGTCTCCCAAAGCGAGAATCATACCACTAGACCACACGCCCGATTGATGTCAGTGAATATTTACAGTTTGATATGTCAGCTGGTTCTTAAGAATTCTCACTTTTTACTCAAAATGTGAAATTTCGTTGTCCCAAATTTCCAATTTTGTCTCCAGGTTGGATTCCTTCCTCAATCTTCTATCTATTTGACAAATCACACTGTATTCAACCAAACTATCAATAAATCCATACCAGAACTCATTCAGAACTCGCCAAAATTCAACTGGACAATAATTCCCACCAATTCGCAATTTCTGAATTTTATTGGAAATTCTCCAACTCCAAACCTCCCCACCACAAATTCATTCTGTACTCCACATTTCACCTCGAAACATAAACAAACAAAAGCTACAGATGCAGGCCCGGCCGACATCAGACGATAAGTTGTCGCCGGCAAAAGTTGCTGTTCTCATTCTAATCTACCTCTATCTCAACGAGGAGCTTCCCAATAAGCGACAAATCGTCGTCTTTTTGGGTACACAACTAGAAGGGCTTCCTATCGTCCACGATGACAAACTTGTCCTTTTGAGCAGCCTAGAGGCCTTCTGCGATGCAATTGAGGCGAGCTGTGTGAAAAAAAACCGCGAATCAGACGAATCTGAGCGGTTTCTACAGTTCAAACACAAATTCTTAAGTATAGCGTGGGATATATCGTCAGCAGATCTGATTCAGCAACTCAGCATGGACGCATTTCGTAGAACGGCGGAACCGCTATGTGTGGTATCGCTGCTGCGGTTTCAGGTGTCCACACGGTCGCCCATTGGTAGGTTTGTTCGTACCATGGCGGCATCTCTCAAATTGCTCCAGTTTGAGGAGTCCTCGGAGCTTGTGGAAGGGTTTCGGCGCTTCCGTGCATCAACAGAGGGTGTGTTTAAGGAGTTGCGTGGCCGTGGGTATCCAGATCCCACTCCTTTGTCGAAATATCATAGCCCCACCTCAGAACCATTATTTGAGACATGGAACTCGCTTCTGAGAAAAACAAAGCGCCAGGAAGGTTCTTCAGAAGTTAATGGGGACAGTAGCAAAGATTTGGCGTTCTACGCCGCCTTAGATGCCAGTTTGAAGAGCTCTCTCCCGGTTGAGTCCACCAAAACCGAAGAGACTGCGGCAGAGGCGACTCTAGTCACCATTCCCGACATGGACTTGCTTGTCAAGGAGCAGATACGGCTTTTGGAGAGTTTCGGAACACCCACTCCGGACTTCCTCCGAAATATCATTTACCAGATGGCCACGCCTCATTCGGTGTCTGTCTACAACAGCATGCCCTCATTGCACTATCTCCAGTACTTGGAAAATCTCTGTCGAGGGGAATATCACGAGGCATTCGATTCTCTACACAAATATTTCGACTACATGGTGTCCCAGGGTTCCAAATACTTCTATCATTTTGCCCTTGTCTCCAAGGCTTCATTGCACCAGCATTTCGGTGAAGACGAAGAGGCCTTAGACTCCATGGAAGAAGCCATTTCGATTGCGCGTGAAAACCACGACAACTCTACGCTCACATATATTCTTTCGTGGTTGTACGACTTCATGCGCCGGAAACCTGCCCTTTGGAACAGCCGCATATTCCGCCAGATCAAGAACGAACTGCGGCTCTTGGACTACTTGGTGAAAAAATCGCTGTCAGTCTCCCTTTCTTTGGCAGCGGTCAGCTACCGCTTCGAGGTGGACTACCTCCTAAATGGACAATGCCACTTCTCCAGATACTACGAGAGTCTTTTCAAAGCGGGATATTTCGCTATACATGACAGTGTATCTAGCTTCATCGGCGTGTGTCACACCAGCTCCAATCTCTGGAAGAATGTGGGCTATCCGCATCTTAGCCAGCTTTACACTGAGCTAGGGTTGCAATACTCAAAGCTGCACGGACTGGTGCGTGACATGCTCATGTTCGATATGGGCCAAGCGTGGTGTCGTTACTCTCTGGGCGATTCTGACATTGCGCTTCCTGACATGAAGAGCAGTCTCGAGCTCTGCAACTCTAATGTGGCCCAATTGAGATCAATACGTATTCTTCTACAGCTCCGACAAACAGAGGTGGCATTGGGCAAGGGCCGAGTGCGTCTTGCTCAAGAGCTTCTTCTGTATCTTCCGGAGAACCATGAGCTTGAACAGAAGTGCTTAGTTGAAAAAATCAGAGTACAAGTGCTACTAAAACTTGCTCAAGGCAACTATGCTGAGGCGCTCATATGCGTGTCGGAACACATCGGAGATATGGACCAATTTCGGTCCAATCTGCGCCCTGACGTCGTTCACTTGTTGGAGCTCAATTTGCTTAAAGCGGCAGTTTTGATCCAGTCGGGCGTTCCTGTGAGAGCGTTTTCGTTGGTTCTACAGCAACTCGAAATCGCCAACCAATTGGGGCTCCGGTTTGTCATGGCGCGTGGGTACGTGTACTTGATCCAGATCCTCAATTCGCTAGGCCAACCAGGAGACGCGCTTGACATGGCCAATTCCGTTCTCGCGCTTGTGAATAGCGTCGGCAACATCGAAGTCAAGTCCAATTTGTTTTTCCAGATGGCGACGTCGCACCACAAGTTTTTAGAGAGCGGAGAGTTCAGCAAAACGAACAGCAAAACCGCGCTGTTTGCGCAGTTCCTTAACTATCTCAGTCTAGCGATAGCTGGATTCAAGAAAAGCGTCAATTTGGGGCTGTTGGTGAACAGCTTTGAACTCGAAGACCAGATGGCGGCCACGGCACTACAACACCCAGAGATCCGCAACTCCAAGCCGTTTGAGGACTTCCGGAAACATCTGCAAATGGGGCTCGACATTCTCCGACGCCGCGCGTTCGATGAGTGCGAATATGGCTACTTGAGAAAAAGTAAGTAGACAGAGAGGATAGTGTATTTGATATTTAGGACAGCTTCGACAGAACGGCTCTCTCCAGGAAATCCTTCTCGGCCAAGATCCAGGCCGCGTTCTTCAACTGCACCACATTAGCAACCTGCTTAAAAATCCACACCGGTGCGCTCACCCACACCAAAATGGTGCCCATCCAGAAAAACTGGTTGTAGTGCAAGTAACAGGCCACATAGAACAACTCGTTGACCAAGCACACCACAAAAAGAACCTTCCGGTTGGTATAATAGAGATTCAAAAGCCTCAGCTTCTCGCCCACGTTCTTATGCGACGCCAGGCCCGATGTCAACATCGCATACATGTGCATATAGTGGGACGACAAGTCCAACGACACAAGAAGCTGCCACACAACACACCATTGGGGATAGATGATGCACAAATAACATATCAATGACAGCGTGGCACAACGGTCCGTGACCATATCTAGCACTGCGCCAAAACGGGTGCCTTGGTTGTATTTTCTGGCGGCGTATCCATCGAAAGCGTCGAGAAATCCCAGGATTCCATAGAGAATCATGGTACGCACAGGATGGTTTTTCATGGTCAAGAATGACAAGATGGCCGTCAACACGCGGAAGTATCCGATCATGTTGGGGATGAAAAAGAACACATCCTTCGGTTTATTGAGCTTGAGCGACATTGCGGCGGCAAAAGCTGGTTTACGGCAAGGGTTACGAGACCGCACGGAATATGATTGGCCCAATGGGGATGTTTCGATGTTTTTATCCGGCACGGAGCGGTTATGGATGTGTTTTTGGCGGTGGTGGTTTGGAGGAACTTCAGTGTAGGAGGTGAAAAGTGTAGAGAGGCGTTATACAGGAATGATTGGAGATGAATAATGGCGGAGTTTAGGGGACGGGCTGGGGGAAGAAGAAAATGGCGTTTATTTTTTGAACACGGTCTGGAATGGGAATGAATTTTTTTTGGATCCTTTGGTGTACTTGTTTTCCGTTGATTTCAAGTTAAGAGTGGTGTAAATTGGGTGGGTTATGGAATTGGCTGATGAAGCCGACAATTAGGAAAAAATGGTGTTTTTTTGAAGATTTTGTTTCCGAATATCTTTGGCAATCTTGTTTTGTGACTTTCTTTTTCTTTCTGTTTCCTGGTTAGGTTGTCTTGTTGCACTGGCGAATTGTAATGGTAGTAATGAAATGTTATTGGAAGATGTTGTTTATGTTGATATTTTATCGAATATTCTATTAGAATTGGAACCTTTGACTCAATGTTCTGATTTGTGTTTTCTAGTTTCTCGACGGAGTGTTTCCAGTATTCACATTTCTATCGTAACAGGACATAATCTACAGAATTGAAAAGCGGTCGTGATAAATCCAGTTAAGCAATTAAATAGCCCGCAAAGTCAACCTTCACAAAAGAAACGCATTGTAACGCATTGAACTCGAAATCCTCCAGATTAAACTTTGCCAGCTTCGTTCTCTTCCCTTTTAGATTATTGGCTGCAAAACCACACCATGCATGAACCACCAATGCAATCTTGAAAGGAACTATAAAAATTAAAAAAAAAAAAATGAAATCAAATAATTTCGTTATTGTCGTATTTCAAGACTCATAGCACTTTACATAGTTCGTAAACTCAGCTTATCAAAACAGAAGCACAAGATCTAAATTTCCAAAATACATCCCGAATGCATCGAAATGACAACGAAATAAAATATGTCCTATTTATAACATCCTCAGTGCCCTCTGCCCTTGTCAATGTCACGACGCTAGCGCGATGGTCCATGAGATGCTCATCTCCATCTCATCTCCATCTCATCTCATCTCACCAAAACCAAACAGAACCACACAATGGCTAAGGCTGCTAGAAAGAAGTTTGCGGCTGCAGAAACGCCCACATCGAAAACCGTTTCTGCTGACAAACATTTGAACTCGGTCTTCAAGTTCAACACCAATCTCGGTCAGCATATTCTTAAGAACCCATTAGTGGCCCAGGGAATTGTCGACAAAGCCCAGATCAAGCCCAGCGATATCGTTTTGGAAGTCGGTCCCGGTACTGGTAACTTGACAGTGAAGATTTTGGAGCAAGCCCGTAAGGTTGTGGCCGTGGAGATGGATCCTCGTATGGCCGCCGAATTGACCAAAAGAGTCCATGGAACACCACAGCAGAAGAAGTTGGATATTCTTCTAGGCGACTTCATGAAGACAGAACTTCCTTATTTCGATGTCTGTATCTCCAACACTCCTTATCAGATCTCGTCGCCCTTGATTTTCAAATTGTTGGCTTTGCCTCAACCACCAAGAGTCTCCATCCTCATGTTCCAAAGAGAATTTGCATTGCGTCTATTAGCACGTCCTGGCGACGCTCTATACTGTAGACTTTCCGCCAATGTGCAAATGTGGGCCAATGTCACTCATATCATGAAGGTTGGTAAGAACAATTTCCGTCCTCCTCCACAGGTCGAATCCTCTGTGGTGAGAGTGGAGATCAAACAGCCAAGACCTCAAATTGACTTCGAGGAGTGGGACGGTTTGCTCCGTATCTGTTTCGTCAGAAAGAACAAGACCATCGCTGCTGGTTTCAAGTCCAAGAACGTGTTGGAGATTTTGGTGAAGAACTACGTCGCACTTGCAGCCACACAGAACCCAGACGAGATGCAACAAGACTCTAACAAGGACCATGAGTCTCTTGTCAAGCAAAAAATCGAGTCTGTGTTGACCTCTACTGGATACGCCGAGAACAGAGCCGCCAAGATGGATCAGGGCGATTTCCTCAAATTGTTGTACGCATTCCACCAAACCGGCATTCATTTCGCATAAGCTTTCTATACATTCTAATAAACTATCTTCTCTTACTTGTTTTGGTCAAGTCTTTTTCGATGACTTCTCCGACGCCTCCTAACGACTCAAGCTGGTCCTCAGCAGCTCTGACTTGTTCTCTTCTCTCCCAGAATCTATCCTCACACAAATCGAAGGCTGCCTTCTTGAGGTACTTACCTCTTGCATCCCTATTACTCGAAATGGACCACTCCAAGAACTGAGGGCCAGTTCTGATGTAAAAAGCACGCAAGTTCTCGAATGGCTTGGGCTCTGGAAGCCAAGGGCGAGGGTCAGGAATGGCGTCTTCTTGCTCGGAATCTTGATCCTCCTCTTCTTCTTCCTCTTCTTCCTCCTCATCGTCATCACCCTCATCACCCTCATCCTCATCGTCATCGTCATCGTCCTCATCGTCCTCATCGTCGTCATCTTCATCGTCAGAATTGACGGCACTCTTATCTAGCTCGGACAAATCTTCCCAAAGCACTTTCACACCGTCCAACTTATTAAGGTCAATGGCATACAAGGAGTCCAAGTTAAACTCCTGCTCGCCTCTCTCGAAGATTCCTCCATAGATGTACAAAGTGTCCTCAACAACACAGGTGGTAGCATTGAATCTTGGATGAGGTAATTGATTGACCACCGGAAATTCGATTTTCTCGTTTTCCATTTCCTCACGCTCCTCCAATTGTCTCAAGATCTCAATTTGAGATAACTCATCTTTGTCGTTCTCGTCTTCGTCATTCAATTTGGCTTTAGCCAAGATCGAATTGAGAATGTCTTCCAATTCATTGTCTCTTGAGCGCTCCTTTGGTTCCTGCTTTGCTTTGCTTTTCTTCCGAGGTTTGAGGTTCAACGCATACCATCTGTTGGCTTCTGTCTGGTACGATTGAATGGAATTGTAGAATTGAGAATCAAGGTTGTCTGTGCTTTCCTCAACATCATAGACTCCACCGAACATGATACCTCTATTCTTGTGGGAGACCATGGAACAGCCGACTCTAGGACTGGGCTGGAATCCCTGTTTTCTACGTCTCTCAAATCTGATTGCCTTAGGGTCTGCTTTCATTTTGATGAGCCAGGAGTCTGTCAACACTTTACCCTTCTGCACTCCCTTTTTGAGCTTGGTCTTGCAGTAGCCTCCATAAAGAACTGCTCCCTCCGCATGAGGAATCAACGAGTGACCAGATCTAGCGTCAGGAATGGTGTGTGCTGGTGGAAATTCAACTTGCGTCCATTTATAGGTGGTAATATCAAAAAGCCACATGTCTTGGAGGTAAGTAGTCTGGACACCAGTATCTCTGAACCCGCCATGTAAAATGATGTAGTTCTTCCAAGCACAGAGACGGTGGCCCGATCTAGCAGAGGGCCCCCTCTTAGTCTCCACCTTCTCCCACTCTTTTGTTTCCGCATCGAGTACCCAGGTGTCTCCATAGTGGTAGAATGTGGATTGTTTTGGAGACGAGAATTCTCCACCGAACATCAACACTACGCCGGATGGATGTGCACACATAGCATGCGACGATCGAGGCAATGGCGCATTTTTGGAGGTGTATTTTCTCCAGATGTTGTTTTCGATGGTATATGTGTACAAGTGGTTGTAAAACTTGGAAACACTTCCGTCGCTCACTTCTCCACCAAAGAGAATCAACTCACGCTTACCTTGAAGCGGAGATGCTGCCATCGATGGATTGAGTCTCTTGGATGGTCTTTCGCATACCTCGATGTTAACTGCCGTCAATTCTTCCTGTTCTTTGGCGAATTGTTCCAAAATGGCATCGATATCCTCGTCTTCCTCTTCATCGCCTCTCTTCTTGGCCATTTTTTTGTTCTTTTCTTCCGACTTGGAGGCATTTTTCTTTTGCTTCTCTGCTGTACGGGCCTTTTTGGCCTCTTTCAGCTTCTTGTCTTTTTTAGCCATTGGATGTAGAGATGAGCATTGTGATGGAGATGAGATGGAGATGGAGATGGGGATGGCGATGAGATGAGGAAGGGATGCTTCTCAGATTTAGAAATATTTGAAAAAATTATCAATTTCACATCTAAACAATCTTAATTGTGATTGAGATACTTGCACTGTGATCGCAGACATTTTAGATGGATCGAGTAGCTGATAAGATAAGCACCTTAAAGACTCGGGTTCACTACGTAAAATTTGCTTACGTTTATCCCCAATTATCGTTGTTTTTGTGCTGTAATTATACAATATGCTTTTCTATACCGAAATGGTCTTCCAAATGTTAAGACCGTCGCCTCCAGTAGACACCAAGCATCCAGGGATCTGCTTGTGCCATCTAACATCCTTCACCTCCTTTTGCCAATGTACAAACAACAATTGTGGTGGAATGTCGTTCAAATCCAGAGCCTCCTTTCTTTGTTGAGCGATCTCCTCGTCATCGGCCTCAACCGCCAAGTCCCAAAGAGTCACAGTGTTATCCTCGGACGAAACAGCCAAAATCGACTCGTCCAATGGGTTGAAAGAAATGGAAGTGATTGGCGCCTTGTGGAAATCGTAGAGAGCAACTGGCGAAGGCTTCTCCTTGTTACTGAACTTACGCAAGTCCCAGACTCCCCAAACACCATCGTCATGACCCGATGCAAGCAAGTGATTGACCTTGTTGCTCCAAGAAATGCAGTTTATGTCGGAATTGGAAGCCTCGACGGAAATCACTGGCTTGTGCTTTTTGGATCTCGTATCCCAGATACGAACAAACCCATCACAACCAGCAGATGCAAACACAGTGTTCTCGCTGGTTGACCATTGCAAGTCTTCAATAGAGTCTTGAGAGGCGAAAAACGGCGTCTTGTCTGTGACCCAACTGGTGGTTGTTCGCGTTGTGAGGTGGATTCTTCCCAGGCAATCTCCAGTCAACAACGAGCCTGTGTTGATCAATGGCGACCAGTCCAAACCATAGCCCTCTACGTTTCCGTGTGTTCTGATGGTATGTGCGGGCTTCTTGGCTGGTTTAGGAATGGTGTAGCCTGGAGTGTCGAAAGCAGTCATTTGGGATGCAATGTCGTAGATGAGCACTTCACCGTTCTCTTGCATGAGTGCAGTCAAGTATTCACCAGTTTCCTGCGCAAATGGAGACACTCTCATTCTGTTGGTGGTAGATTTAAGTGGAATGGTCTCGGAGATCATCACCGGGTCTACATGGTCGTCGTCATCATCTTCATCTTCATCGTCTTCATCGTCTTCATCCTTCACGAGGGTTTTAGCCAAGGAGGAGATTTTCATTGTGATGATCTCGTTATCCTTTGCCTTGGATGCCTGAGTAGCTGTTGCCAAATATACGCTAGCAGGGTAGTTTCTGCGCTCCAGACCCAAATTGTCCGGAAGAATGTCAAGTGTCAAACAAGGCCATGGCATGTTGACGTTATGAAGCATCTCGTACACCGAAGGGTCGGCCTCCAACACCTCATCGGGGCCTAAAGGTGCCGATCTGTGGGGTAAGTAGAACGAAGGCTCGCTTGCAGCCGCTTCTTCGTCCTTGTTGGCTTGCTCAATGAGAGCAGATTTGTCTTCGTCCATTTTCTCGTCATCTCCGTCCTCATCAGCGGAGTCAAGTTCGATGATCTCACCATCAGACTCAAAGTCGTCTCCATAAGGATCTTCGAATTCACCGGCATCGACGTCCTCCGAAGGAACGGCCGCGTTGGGCACATCTCCTGCGTTAGTCTTGACGGCAGTCCGGGTTTCGGATGTGTTTTCTTCTTCAGCGGCTCTTTTGGCCATGGTTGATGTTGGAGAAGATGAGCTGAGATGAGGATGAGATGCAGATGAGATGGGAATGAGATGGGGTCATGTGATGCCATCGAAAGGAAGAAGAGCCGGGAGGGACTCAATGGAGCGTTATTTTTTGTTGAAAATGTTTGTGTATTTTTTTTTATGTTTTGTTTCCAATGGCTTTCCTCGGGTTAGATGTTTTTGAGGCTTCGTAGTGTTAGGCCACCATACCAACTGAACTCATACACCTTCAATTTTCAATCAACTAGCATTTGAATTTCCCACAAAAGAGCCTTTGTTTTTTGCAAAAAGATTTGGGTATTTCTTCACTTGCACTTTCGTTTATCAATACCTCGTTTCTCCACACTTGCATCGTGAGTTGTTCAAAAGACAACCACAATCACACCTGTTCGAACCCATTGGGTTATCTGAAATACACCATAAGAGATGCCGGATCTAAGTTTCCTTGACCAGGAAGCACCACCGGGATATGTGGCCGGTTTGGGCAGAGGAGCCACTGGTTTTGTTACCAGTGCAGAAACAGGCCCATCAGTGTTCCTGTCGAATTTTGGACTTGAAGTGGATGAAGAGAATCCAGAAAATCCAGAGCTAGGCCTTTTTTCCGCGCAAAAATCGGCCGAGAACGAGGACGCAGACAAGATATACGAGGAAGTGGAAGCAAGAGTCCAAAGCAGGCACAAAAGAAAAGCTGTCCCCGAGACGAAAGTCACAGAGTCTCCGGATGCCACCAAAAATCAACTCAAACTTAAACTCAATGAGGTCAGTCTTTCAGAATGGTTAGATCTACCGGATGCTGGCGATCTTACTCGCAAAAACAAGCGTCAACGAATCTTGGAGCAGCAACAGCAAAGAGTTTATGCTACACCGGATGTTCTTATTGCACAGGCAAGTGCAAAGACTCACAGCTCCACCGTTGAAGACTCTAACGAAGCACCAACTGAAAATGGAACAGGAGAAGGAAGCGCCATGACCAACTTTGCCGCAGACCCTGAGAAAGAACGCCGAATTTTGGCTTCTCTACGGAAAGTCGAGCCGAAAAATGCCAATCTGTGGATCTCATCGGCACGATATGAGGAGCAGGCAAAGCAATTCCAAAAGGCCAGAGCATTCATCAAGGAGGGATGCTCGCAGATCCCTGAAAATGACGAAGTATGGATTGAAAGCATACGGCTCCATAGAGGAGAAGGAATCCAAGTGTGCAAGCAAATTGCCAGCGATGCTGTGGCTTACATCAAAGACTCTGAAAAGCTCTGGTTGACAGCTCTAGATCTAGAAAATACGTCTGATTTCTACGCCAGGAAAAAACTACTACTCAGAGCGCTCGAATTTCTCCCGCACAGTACCACTATCTGGGAAACATTGATTGCATCTATTAGGGAATCAGACGAAACGGAGGTTCTGGAGAAACTACGCCTCTTGGAGAACGCAACCAAAATGTGCCCTACAGAGTGGAAATTTTGGGAATACCAGGTCTCCCTCAGTGACTATAAAAGCTCCAAACAAATTCTCAACCGGGCACGCAAATTGTCGCCAAAGGAAGAGCAGGTGTGGATCGCCGCTCTAAAGTTGGAGGAAAAAGAGAATGATGGTATCACGCTTGAGAAATTGCTGAGCATGTTGCACAAGGGCAAAGCGGAGCTCATCAAAAATCACGCCAATATCGCAGCCATTGATTGGTTACGATTAGCGCAAGAATCCTTTGACTGTGCTCCAAAAACAACCCAGATCATTGTTAATGACACGTTCTCTGACTGGAAAAAGGAAAAAACTTTCGATGAGTTATTGCAGAAATGCACCGAGCTCGAAACGGCCGCTTCTGCAGTGACGGAATTAGCTTATAAGTATATCACCACCAACTATTCAAGCGAGATCAAGGGATGGCTAGCGTATCTCAGCTATTCCCACAAAGCTTGTCCTGGGAATTTGGGTGGAATTTACAAAGAGGCGCTACAGCGATGCCCAACCGAAGTATTGTATCTTGATTGTGCTAAATACTATCAATCTGTTGGTAATGCAGAAACCGATAACATTCTTCGAGAAGGAGCCGTTACTTTTCCTGGAAGTGAGCGTATTTGGTTAGCAAGGGCTCGGTTCGAGATCCAAACACGCAACTACGAAAAAGCCAATTCGGTTTATAGAGATGCCTTGGAAGCAACTGGAAAAGTACTGATGAGAGTTTGGTACGACTATATCCACTTCTTACGTTTTTGTTGGAGCTTAAAAAAGCTCGATTGTTCACCGGACCTGATCTTGCAAGAGTCAGATAGGGCCATTTTACTCCACCCCGACAGTGCTGATCTCCACCTTCAAAAGGCTCACATAATGCATGATATGGGACTGACGAAAGAAGCAAGGCAATTGGTCAATCTGTTCCTCAAAAACCATCCGAAATCTGTGACGTTATGGCGAGCGCTTGCTCAATATGATTTCGAGCTCCATGGCGCACCAAAAGCACGTTCACTGCTCGACAAAGCAATTTTGGAAAATCCCGAGCTGCCGGAATTGTTCGTAGACAAGATTGAACTCGAAGTGTTCGAAAAGGATCTCGTGGTTGCGAGACAACTCGTGAATAAGGGCTTGAAGCTATTCTCTAGTAGCGCCGACATTTGGACCATTCATTTAGGCTTCATCCCGAAAGCTTCGCATCGAAAAGTTGCATTCATGGACGCTTTGAAAGAAACCGAGAACTCTTCACAGGTCTTGTTAGCCATCGGCAGATTCTTGTGGGCTGACGGAAAGCATGAAAAGGCGAAAACCTGGTTTGACCGGGGATTGGAGGCTGACGCCAGCAATGGCGATGCATGGGCATGGATGTACCAATACTATCTCGAGACCAGCAGCAATAGCGACAGTGCTGAAGCAGAGAAATTGGTGAAGCAAGTGGAAGATCGACTCGATGAAATTGTAACAGGAAAATTTTGGACAAGAGTGATATCAAACCCGCAAAATCTAGACAAGACTGGCGTGCAATTGCTTGCTTTGGTCGGACAGAAACTTCTCGATAGCAAATAGTAACCATTATGTGTCCCTTAAGAGGAGATCTGTGAGTAGATTTGTAGGTTTAGTGCACTCAAGAAGCACGGGATCTGATACTTGTCAGTGACCCATTGTTGGACCAACTCCTCGCAGAGTGTCTTGAATTCGTAGTTACCATGAGCTTTCATTGAGCGCTTTTTGACGTCCAAGATCAAATACGGAGCATTTCCGCCATTGGTATCATCTTGAGGCATGTATTTGGAGACAAGCTTGATTTTCGAGCAGAAATCGTTCGGATTGATAGGGTTTGGAATGAACTCAATGGAGTACCCAAAGTAGCGCGAAATCAACGCAATGATGTCTTTGCTTCTTTCAGAGTACACCGATTTGAGACGATTGAGCTTCTTGATTTGCAAGTCTAGCTTCTCCTGCAAAGCGTCCTTGTCATGCTCTTGCCTAGCGTAGACTGCTCTGGGAACTTCATTGACGGTGCCGTTTTCGACATATTTCTTGATGAGATCGGAGTTCTCGTTTCGCAACACATCAAGCGTCTGTTGCTTGATAAATTGATCATTTGCAAAAGGGTTTCGACGGAGTTCGAGAATAGGAGATGAATTGTTGCTCGTATCTGATTTGCCCTCGACGCTTTCAAGCTGCTTTTTCAAATTAATAATCTGATCCTTCAACGTAAGGATCTCTGTCAGAAGCTCAATGTTTTCCTTCCGCATTGCAGAGAGTGTGTGAACCCTTGATTCCGAATCTTCAACGAGACGAGGCCGTTTTGTGGGTGCCTCGATAGTGGTAGCGTTTGACGCAGACAACAGTTTACGCAAGCCGTCAATCTCCAGTTTATACTCGTCCACGAGTTTCTCTAGGTTGGAGAGATATAAGTCAGAGCCAGAGCCAGAGCCAGAGCCAGAGCCAGCGGAGGCCGAATTGACGGACGTCTGTTTGTTGTTTGCAGCAGACAACCGGTCAAGCTCCTTGAGGGAGTTTCTAAGAAACTCAATCTCTTTCTGGTTCAACACAGCCGTTCTTGAAAGACTAGCGATCCTGGTATTCTTCTCCAAGGCCTGCTCTTTGAGAACATTGATTTCGGGAGTCAAGTCGTTTTCGATTCTGTTGTTGGCAGCCGCCAACTGATCCTCCAAAGCCACAACCCGGGCCTGTGCCTCGTTGAGCTTATCGTACGTGACCAAATGTCTTTTCTGCAACAGCTTGAACGACTGGACAAAGTCACGCACCGAAGTGGATTCATCGGCGTTCTCAGCATTCTCACCCGATGACAGCGGCTCGATCGACGCTGCAATGACTCCGATGTACTCGTTGAACTTGGCCTGGAGCGCTGAATACATCCGCTCCACGCGGGTGCATTTCTCGCGGTAGCCCTCCAAAGCATGGATCTGACTCAAAAGAGACGCGTTTTTATGTTTGAGCAACTCGTTGCCCGTCTTCTGCTGGAGACACTGGTCGACGCGTGCCTGCAACTCGGTGTTTGTCTTTTGGAGCGTGGAAACCCGCAACTTGAGCGTTTCGGCGCCGGAAATGGTGCTGGACGCCTGTTGCTGCTGCTGTTCCAACAAGCGCTTGTTGGAAGCCGTGAGCGTCTGGACGTCCCGCTGCAATTGGCCAATGCGGTTGACGTACTGATCATGGGCGGCCAATTCGCTATTGAGATCTGCTCTCAAATGCTCGTACTTGTCTTGAAGAGCCCCGTACTTCTTCTCCACCAGCGCATGCTTGGCACGGGTCTCTTTGAGTTCTGCGCGGAGCAGTTTCGCCTCCGAAACGTCTTTGGCGTCGTTTCGTCTCGGCGTCGATTTTGCGCTTTCGCGTTTCTTTTCAAGCTCCAACTTCTGCGCATACACCCAGTCGAAGTTGTGCTGCAACCGCGCGAGCTCGTCGTTTTTCGCCTCGAGGAGCCGTTCGTACTTGGACACAGTGGCATCCCGGCCATTTTCGACCAACTTCTTTTCTGTTTTGAGTGTCTGGAGTTCGTACTCGAGCCTACCGAGCCGGTCGCGTGTGGTTGTCTGGGAGATGTCCAAACGCGACGGTTGGTCCAAAAATGGCGACAGACTTTGGTCTTTCATGTATATGTGGGGTGGATTCAAATGTGTTTCTAAGGTTGAGAATGAGGGACATGCGAAAACGCGGGAGTTGGGGAAAAACGGAGGAACGGGAAAAATTAGGAGGAAAAAAAAATAGAGTGGAGTGGAAAATTATGGTACTGGAGATTCATTTTTGGTGTATTTTGCGGGAGGTGTGGTTTTATGTCGGTGACTAGAAGATTTGCATTTAGCACTATAAATCATGCTCTTTTCCAATGAAAAGGAATTCAATAAGTTTATTTAGATAGCGTTTTGTGATAAGCCCATGCACCAACTTTGTTTGTTCGTCGAGATGCTGTCGTTGTGATAGTTGCTTCTGTTCCACAGTTATCAGCAGTAAATTGGGCATCAAGCGTATTTAAGAAAAGACTTTAATAAATACATTTCCCTTCAGAATATCTCATCATCAAATGGAAAAACTAATTGGAGCTAACTGTGGTCTGCAACCGACTATCAACAGTAAAGAACTGGAATAAGAAACTGGTTTTCAGAATAGAATTTGGCTCCCTTAAATCCGGAAGCAAGAAAATCTAGCCTTTTTAATCCGTTGGTGCAAACAGTCATTGATTCGAGTGTTCATAATCATCCTTACATGGCAATCATTCCCAAAGACAATCATTCTCAAAGACACTGTCTCGAGCAGCAAATAACATCACTTCATTATCAACTGACTTATCAAATCCAGAGGCTTCATTGCTGGATGGGCCCAATAAAAGAATAAATTTTGAGTGAACAGCTCTTAAACTTTCACATCTTTCACAGAGGCGAAGTGAATGATAACTAAAACACACAAGAAGGAAAATCAGGCCAATTGATAATCGCTCACTTCCACATTCATCTTCCGGGCCTTAAATCATTTCTTCCGGTTCCTTCATTCACTTACTCCGAGAAGGCCCCACCAAGCTCTCATTTCCGCAGAACAAATCTCTGAAAAAGAAACAACAACAACTTTTCCAATTCAGGATCCAAGGTCCAATAAATTTCTTCCAATTTCGAAATTCGATCCCTTTGAATTGTGATCCTGAAACCGATTGTACTGCACACAAGCAACCGATTACCTCACTTTGTGGATATACCGCCCCATACTCCTACTACCACCATGTCCAAAATGTATGTTTTTTCGACGACATCGGCTCCAAAACCCCCCAAACTACCAGAGGGCACTGCACCTAACCCTCCAACCACCAAAACCCAACCACAGCGTTACTAACCACTCCGCAGCCCCCGCAATTTCAAACTCCTCGAAGAACTCGAAAAAGGAGAAAAGGGTCTCGGCGCCCAATCCATCTCCTACGGATTGAGCAACCAGGATGATATCACCATGACCTACTGGAATGGCACCATAATAGGCCCTCCTCATTCCAGTCACGAGAATAGAATCTATTCTTTGAACATAAAGTGTGGAGACAAGTATCCGGACGAGCCTCCGGTGGTGACGTTTGTGTCCAAGATCGCATTGTCATGCGTGGATCTGCAGGGCCATGTATTGGCCAACGAGCTTGATATCTTGAAGAACTGGAAGAGATCGTACACCATGGAGATTGTGCTTCTTGAGCTACGGAAACTGATGGCTTCGGCAGCCAACAAGAAGTTGGTGCAGCCACCGGAGGGCAGCACTTACTAGACGTTTCGTTGCTCTCGGAATTTGAGCCCAGCAGGAACATTTGTTGAGTTTGGTGCGAGAGAGACAGAGAAATCAGGCAATAGTATAGGTCGTACCGTGTAGCTTGTTTGTGCCATTTTGCGAGTACCAGCTCCATGGAACAGCAGATCAGTATCGTTACAAGAGAGTATATGCTGCATTGTTAGTGCAATCTATGTGAACCTTTGGCATAACCTGACTGTTCGGTGTAGATCAAACATCAATTGTAAGCCTCAATTGGCGAGTTAGTATTGTTCGACGTAGAATCATGAATGAATATTTTGTTGGTTGAGAACTCGTTGTTCTGATCTGATTTAGATGTATCTGAACATCCTCCTAGTGTAGTAGAGCTTGAATATTACGTCACTTTGAATCTTTTGATACTTTGGTGAAGTTGCTTAAGTTTAGTTGTGCTTTAAGACTCAGTTCTCAGCTTTAGCCACCTTGAATTGAAGAGTCAGTAGAACGAATCAAGTCCAGCCGTGACAGAATACTCCTGAAGGCTTGCAAGTAAGAAGAATATCACCAATAACACAAAATTGTACCATGATCGATTAGAATTTCACCAGTTGCACGCGAATACCACCAGATCAGACACATTCTTCTCTCTAAAGTCAGCATTATGGGGTGAAAACTCCCATTAAACGGCAAAAAATTACTCAATAGCCATCAAAATCCACCGACTCTCGATCTACCGACTAATAATAGATCATCTCTCATCCTCCAATTCTGTACTCTGGATCCATTTCTGCAAATCCAGCTCTGCCCTCATAAACTCAAGAATCTCCGCGCGATTGACGCTCTTCAAATCATCATTGCTACTTGCCAGCGTGATCTCTATGTTAATCCATCGTTTTTCAACGGTCTTGCGTCCGTTTTTCAGGATTGTATGTGGAACTAGACACCTCTGAAATATCCGCTTGAAAGGAACACAGAGAGTCTCCACCACGCGCGAATTTTCGCCCAACTTGAATGTGCATTCGTTCTGTGTGAGCGATTTGAGCGTGCACTGGTACTTTTCCGGCTCGTTGAGTTGTGCTGCGTACTTTTGCTCGATTTCCTTCCGGGAAAACACAGGAGTAGGCGGCGACATGACAAAATTGAGGTCTACAAGGGCTGTTTGATATGAGAGTATTACTGCGAACGCAATTGAGTCGAGTGTGTTCCGGTTAGGAGGAGATGTGGTAAAATCCGGGGTAGTGAAAAATGTGAACAAAATGTAAAACCCAGAAATTTAGAAAACTTACAGAGCAAAATGACGGCAACACAGCAGGGGTTTTTCAAGTAATCAAATGTCAATAGTAGTGTATTTTCTTTATTATCTTTCCGTTCATATCCTGAAAACTTATCTATTCCGTATCTTTCATAATCTCCCAATCAAACCTAACATTTCACATCCACACCGCGTCTCTTTTCACACTCACGAAGCTCGAACATCACTTGTGTCCCGACAAAAAGTGTCATCGAATACAAGAACAAATAACACAAGCCCTCCCAACTACCCGTGATGGCGGCAAAAAGCGCCAAAGTTCCTTCCTCTCCCAAACAGAAACCATAGAGATTGGCAATCAGCATCATCCAGATGTTGGCCACGGCTCCGATGGAACAGACATACCGCGCCCAGGGCTGGCTGAGGTACTTATGGAAGGCAATTGTAGCGAGGATCTCTGGGAGAAGAAACAACACGATGAGCCAGCCCCACATAAGGAGCTTGAGCTCGATATCGTGCCACACAGCCACGAAACTGAAAACAACTAGCGAGTTGCCAATACGCGTCAACCAGCCGCTGCTGCCTCCACCGAGGGGCACATAGATGTAGCGAATAACCCAACGGTTGTATGACCGATGCCAGGCTCTCCAGAAGCCCACCACCGAGTAATTGTTATCCATACAACGGATCATGTTCTCCGGAGGGTCAATGCCATCAATCAAACTCCAGAGACGAAACAAGCGCCATGGAATAAGGAGCTTGAGCCAGATGACGTTTAAGTTGAAAAGACCCAACATCGAGAGCTCGAACGGCGTATCGCCATCCCACGCCTTTGTTTTCGAGACTGCCACCACATACATGAAATGGAGAATAAACTCCATAACTAGCACACAGAAGAGAAGACGGGCGCCGTAAGTGACGATACGCTTCAAGTCCTTGGTGGTGGGGCTCTGGAAATAGTTGGACTGATACAAGTAGTCGTTGAAGGTGATGATAGGGCCTGCGATGAACAATGGCGCGTACAAGAGATACGCCATGTAGTTTTCGAAGTTGTACTGAGCAAGAGGGAATGGAGCCACAAGCCGTTCGCGGTCGTCCAAGTTGTCGGGAACCTTGACTGGTTTTGCCGGAGCCTGTTCACGTTTCTCCAAATAGTCTAAGTTATACGAGAGAATCCGCAACAAGGAGATATTGTAGAACACCTCCCAGCGCAGAACAATGCCCTTGAACGCACCCTCATCAAGGAACGCCACATGGAACGGCACCAGTTTGAACTTCTCATTGAAGAACAACGTAAATACACCGTAAGTCCAAAGCGCCAAGCGCGCATGGCTGCCGTTCTTGAGTCTACGAGCCAAGTAATACATCACCACCACATGGAGCATGATCCGGATGGTATTCACTCCATGAAGCGCGAAGAAAAACACCAACCCAAACATCAAATCAAACGTGGTCCGTTTCTTCATCCCCAACGCCGAAACAACCCTCCGCAACACGGTGTGTCCCACCAAAAGCCCCCAGATCAACCAGAAATTGTCCCGTAGGAACAGATACTGGATATCGGAGTTATCCACCTTCCGGCCAAACATCCAACCATCACTAAGCAACAGCAGAAACTTCGAATAGTTCGCATTCGTCTCGTTCAGCGCATTCATCGCCGTCTTGAACATCATCGGCACCACCACTATGAATACCACCATATAGAACTTAAATTCCCAAGTATTCCATCTCACCACAGGATGAGCCTTCGCTACAATGGCCTTGTGTCGAGCGGGATCCCGTGCGGGACAGAGCCGAGCATCAAGAGTCTCCAAGGCGAAGAATTGGCCTATGGAGGAGAGAAGGTTCATTGTTGGAGATAAAGTATGGGGTGGTGAATTTTGAGGACTAGGGAGGATTTGGGGGCGGAGCAAAGGGGTAGCGCGCGGAGAGTAGATAAATCGAAAGGGATTGTTTTGGGAATTTTGGCGGTGGCCGCTATATTTTTTGTTTTGTGTGGGTGCGTTTGTTTGGATGTGGATGAATAATGAAGGCAGGTCTATTGGCTGGCGGGAGTGGGGCCGAGGGGATAAGTGTGAAATGAGAAGAGAAAAAATGGAGATAGAAAAAGAGTTAGGAAAAGTGCGTGTGGGGGTTTATTTGACGGTCTTGGTCGTCCTGTTGGGATATCTATTATTGTTCTAGAGGTTTGAGGTAAAGGCTTTTGGGGCTATTTGGGTAGAATAAGAATTGATTACGATTATCGTAAAAGGTAAAATTCTTGAGAGAAAATGGTCATTTCTGGTTCTAAAGGAGTGATCCAATCGGATGTAGTTGGTTAGAGCTCAATCTGAATCAAGTTATGGTCTTACCAATGATCGATATGTATCTACACAATAATTGATGAGTATTTACACAATGATTGAAACCATCAATTCAAAATCTATTTAGTTTTGTCTTTCAAGTTTTCTAGATGTTTCACGGGCCACTTTCTTCTCGTGGGATGAAAGCATGTTCGTATCTGAGAGACTCCTCAATATAGCTGTCCAATTAAATGATCACAAAAACCATCTTTTAAAAAATGTTGATAAATTCGTCAGCCCAAAAACATCTGATCCTCAATTGCTACTATTGGATTCACAGACATTCATCAATTCAATAAACCAAGTCAATGTCCTCCAAATTTCTCCGAAAAACGAAAAGGAAAACCATAATTGATGAAATTTCTCACTGATTTCCCATTTTATAATCTTTCCCCTCTTTTTGACTCATCTGCCCCTCTTCTCCCCGGATTTCACCTACTACTCACTATTCACCTACTACAATCCCTAAGAACTACAACTTCTTCAATTCCTATCCCGAGTCTGCGCAGACCATCCCACAAAAACTATAAAAACCCCCTCATCGCCCCTCCTAATTCATTACTCAAAAAAATAAAATAAAGAAAAAGCCATGTCGGACGATCTACAGAGAAGACCAAACCCATCGGGATGGACCCCTCCAAAAGCTCCCTACAACCCCTATGATCCCGCAGATTCTCGGCCACCAGAAGGATATCCATCGGAATTCAAAGTTCCTGGCGCTGCTCCGCTGGGAATCTCGTCGATCCCGCGTGATCCCACCCAATACAAGAAGGTTAACGAAACCATGAAAAGACTCAATTACACACCACGGCCAAAACTGGCAAAGTATCCGGGCCAATATATGGTGTTGCGTAAGGTCGACACCAACCAGCGTCTCAACACGGGCACACGGATGTTTGGAGCGCTCATTTCGGTGTCGATCATCGGCTACTTCACGTTTTTCTACAGATGGCAGGACGGCAGTGAGACCGTGATGTCGGAATTCTATAGACAGCGGCTCCAGTGGCAGGAGCGGTTTTTCGGGCTCACAGATCAGGAGTACCAGGACTTGTACCATCCAAAAGGTGCACAAACCACACTCAAGAGTGTGCGCGATGTAGATTTCGTGCACCAGGATGCAACCAAGGAAAATCAATTTGTGTTGGCACGTCCCTCTGAAAGACATGTTCTTGAAGCGCAGAGGTTGCAGCAGGAAGAGGAGGAAAGAACGCTACGGGCGTTGGATGAGCATCGTGAGTTTGCCAAGCAGTTCATGGAGCCCGAGCAGAAGAAGAAGCGGTTTTGGTTTTTCTAACTCTGATACCGGCGAGAGAGGGAGACAATAAAAGACTGATGGTCTGGCCAAGGGCCACTTGGACGTGATACTTTGATAGAATGTCGCTAGGTAACGCCTTCAGTCGTATTGATGATCAGAGAAATGTACATAGCACAACGATATATTCTAGAAGCGGATAGACAACGATTATCATCAGGAACGAATACATAGACTTAGCCTGGTATAGGTTCTTTTGGAGTCCATACTGATACATATAATCGTGAAATCAGTACATGCTTTTCACTCGAAACCGCAATGATAATATATATTCAATCTTCTGCTATCTCAAAAGTTTTAAAAGACAAATCATATTGTACCACCATTTTCAACTCACAACTAATGGTTGTATAGTGTAGTGGTTATCACTTTCGGTTTTGATCCGAACAACCCCGGTTCGAATCCGGGTACGACCTCACTTTTTTGGTCCACAAAACCTTCATTTCCCTATTTTTTTTAGCACCCCAGGGGTTACCCGCCCACAAACCCGTCTATATAACCACGCGATGCCCCACCCCCAAACTAGCCTATTAACGCAAAATTCACAGCCATTCCTGACGTTAAAAGCATCCCGTGGAGGTCGGACCCATTGTGGCGTCCAGACCCATGAGCACTGGGGTATTGTCGGCTTTCTTGTATGAATGGACTGGAGAACAATCCTCCGATCTCGGGTGCAGCATTCCATTTGTAAATACTTGTTATTTCTAAGGGTTTACCTTCGTGTGCCCGTATGGGGTTTGTTGCAAGGATCGGGTGTACATTTTGTAGACTGTAGATGTGTCAGAAGAACGAAAACACGAAAAAGAAGAAGTAGAACCAGGGTCCATAACCGTTTATTTTGAGGAGCGGAGGAAAGTTAAAATTGAATTTTATAACTGTTTCAGATTAATAAGTTTCAAAATTTTGTTGTTTTGAATCGGCGACTGTTTCAGAATCCAATGTTTCAGAATTCGTTGGTTTAGAGCTCATTGTTTCAGATTTCAATGTTTCAGATGTCTGCCTATATCCACTACAGGTATCGATGAGGTCACCTTCCACTGCCTGATTCATCAACAAATCAGACAAGAGAAACTCATCTCAGTACAAAAGAAAACCAACACCACTAAAAGAACAAAAAAATTAATCTCCTTCTCCAAACTCTTCTCATCTTTTGCCCGCTCTGCGTCTTATCTTGACTGCATACATCATGCTCAGCCTAGACACATCACCTACTCCAGACAGACCACTTGCTTTTCCCCATCTTTGCCAGATATATAAGGGGAAATCCGCCAAGCGAAGTCCAATGCATACCTAAACTTTGTCGGCGATCATTTCTTGTTTTCGTGTGCTCACCAAAAACATCTAGTGGGACTTTCTGTGCATTCAAACCTGGACCAAATATGAAACTTCCTCTACTAATACTACTACTACCTGCGGTTTTAGTCTCTGCAGAATACATCCAAAGCGAATTTGAAACATCGCATGTCCTAAAAAACCCGCATGCATGTTCGGAACTCTACAAATTGCCGACTGCGGAACAGTGTCAATTTGTAAAACAGAATTGCAGCCTGCCTGAGGATTCTGCAGGATTAATCAACTACGTAAAATTATACTACTGCTCGCTGGCTCGTCATTGGGCATTGGCGGTGGTGTCGCTGAGCTTGGTGGTGTCGTTCTTCAGCTTGGCCCATGCTGCGTCCGAGTTTCTATGTCCAAACCTCTACGCGATTTCGAAGCTCTTGGCGCTTTCAGATAATTTGCTGGGTCTCACGTTGTTGGCGTTTGGAAATGGTTCTGCGGACATCTTTTCCACCTATCATGCTCTTCAAACTGGCTCCATAGGGCTAGCTACCTCGGAGCTCATCAGTGCTGCGCTTTTCATTCTTACGGTGGTGGTGGGGTCTATATCCATCGCAAAGCCTTTCAAAGTGCCGCGGTTTTTCTTTTTCCGCGATACGTTTTTCTATCTTTTGATCTCGTCGCTCGTTTTGTCTATTCTTGTCTACGGAGCCATCACCTACCTCACGGCTAGCGCCTTCATCGTATGCTACGTCGTGTATGTTGCATTTGCTGTCTATAGCCACTCATACCTGTCCAAGCTTGTGCGAACACTCACAAATATAGCCCATGTTCGTAGTAACTATGCATGGAATCCAGATGAAGAGACCAGTGAGTCGGACGGAGAAGGACCCGATTTCCCTTCTATCAACCAGCTCACTCATAATCTCGATAACGAAGAAGAGGCCATCGATGATGAATTTGCAGAGTTCTTGGCTTCTCATCCTCACCCAACGCTGGAGGAACGTATCCCGATTGCCACAGGGTCATATGCATTGAAGCTCTTACTCAAACAGCTCATGAAACATTCCTCTGGTCTCATTGCAAAAGAGCCCCGCTCCGTTACATTGTCGCCGGAATTATCTCCAGAACCAGAAGTTAACAGCCCACAATTGGGACCTCCCTTGAGACTTGGATCCTCAGAATATCTTTTAGAACAAACGGAGATCGTTCACCGCTCACTATGGAGACAATTATTGCCTGAGATCTACCCGGGCCAGTCACTCCTACTACAATTGTATTTAATCATCACTGCGCCCGCCAATATCTTGCTTAAATTGACGATCCCAAATAGAGCGGCTTGCCTCCTATACTGTCAGAAGCTTGAATCCTACAACGAAGTAGAGAATCTCGGTATGACAGTATCTGATGATGAGGAAGAGTACGACTTCACGTCCGATTCGATCCTCTTCAGAACGCAGATTGTCTGTTCTGCAATCATGTTGAGCATTAAGATTCAAGAGGGAATTTTCCTCAGTATAGGCATCATAGCTGCGGCGGTTGTATTGGTATTCTTCATACCAAGCGAGGGCCCAAAACTCCAAGTCAACGTCAAACAGCATAAGGCATGGAACTACTTTGGCTCAGCGCTTGGGTTCTGCACGTCATTAATGTGGGTATCCGTTTTTGCCTCTGAGATCGTTACAGCTCTCAAAGCTGCTGGGTCTATATTTGCTGTTGGCGATGACAAGGTAGGCGCCACGCTTTTTGCGTTCGGAAATTCGATTGGAGACTTGGCCTCCAATCTTTCCATAGCGCGGATGGGAATGCCTGTGATGGCTTTCAGTGCGTGTTTTGGTGGGCCGCTTCTCTCGATCTGTTCGTTGGGTTTGAGTGCCACCATCATTATGGCCAAGACCAACCGGACGAGCATTCCTATTCATTTCTCCATCGTGTTGAAGGTGACAATTTTTGCATTGATCAGCACGCTTGCATTTTTGGTAGTATTCATACCACGGAACAATTGGATGTTTGACAAGAAGGTAGGCGCCATGCTTATTGCATGGTGGGTCATCCTGATGTCGACGGTCTTGGTATTCTAGGAACACTGGTGAACTTTTATTAGATTCAAATAAGTTTGAACTTGGTGACATTTTGAAGAACACTCCATGATTAAGGAAGGGAATGGACCAGGTGTCATGGACTCTCACTCTGGTATCTTTTGAGATATGCGAGCAGCATTGCTAGCGATATATTGGCATGAACATAAGATCAGTTCAGATGGTCTGATTGTCCAATTCTGTACTCTATCACGATACGCACTATTCCTCACTGTCTTCTACACCAACCCCCTCACCTCTTTTCAAACCTGTACATTTCCAAAATAATCACATCTACGTTTCATCGAATGTTTATAACTCGTTATCTATTTTCGAAAGTCGTAAGATTTACTCTTCTCATGTCCTTAATTACAGACTACATATAGTACATGAATGGGTGCAATAATCGACCATCAATCCCCCTAAAACTGTCGAAACCGCTGCAAAAACGACGAGAAAAAAACCACCCTTGGAAAAACATCGCCCAAATAATCCCTCTTAACTACCAAATTCAAAAAATTCAATTGTTTGTTCCCACGCTCTTATCGGCACGAGTCACTTGACTCCGACCAGTCCCTGCAGCCTACACGGCTCTCCACACTGGCTACTTAAATGTGCCAATTCCTACCACTTTTTCTTTCCTCAAACCTAAAAAACCCACTTGAAACAGCTAGAATCAAGATGTTGAGAGCCCTTGCCAGACAAAACATCCGCACACCCGTCTTCAGAAACACGGCCCGTTTGTCCGGCCCCGTTTTCGCCAGATTCAACTCCGTCAACTTCAAGATCTCCACCGATTCTCCAGTATACAAGTATTTGGACCAGCCTCCACGTTTTGTGAAGTTCACCAGTGAGCACGAGTGGATCGCCGTCCATGACGATGCTACTGCTTTCGTAGGAATCACCAACTATGCAGCAGATGCTATTGGAGACACCACCTATGTGGAATTGCCTGAGGTTGGAGCTTCATACGAGGCTGGTGAGTCAATTGGAGGTGTTGAGTCCGTCAAGAGTGCCAGTGATATCTATAGTCCTGTTGCTGGTGAGGTTGTTGCCATCAATGATATCTTGGAGAGTAAGCCACAATTGATCAATGAGGATCCTATGGGACTGGGCTGGATTGCTCAGATTAAGTTGCAGGCTTCGATCGAGGAGGTCGAGCTGCAGGAGGGCTTGTTAAACGAGGACGAGTATGCTCTGAGTCTCGACCACTAGAGGTTTACATGAGGCTTACTGTAGGAATGAGATGTGGTAAATGAGATCCGTTGGATCTGAACTTGAGTGAATAAGAATAAATGAAATAGACAAGGAGTTTCGAGGAGCGCGTAAGATCAAGCAAGTGAATAATGTGAGTGAACAATGGAAGATAATCAAGCAAGCGACGTATGTAATTGATCTGAAAACACCAATCCAGGGTATGTGATATTAAATTCTTCCATGGCGTTTACCAAACAATAAGTGATGTCTACTGATCAAAGAGTCGTGATTGAGACATACATTAAAAAAACTAAAATGGCTCCACTCAGAATTTAAAACAGATCTTGACATAAATATACGATAACCTAAGAGAAGTGAACGGCAATGGGCACGATAATCACCACCAAAAGAATGATCACACCCAAAATGATGCACATTCTCATCTTCATGTCTTTCCACCACATGTCCTTTCTGACACGGTTGGCGCCACGACGGAAGCCTTGAGCACTAATGGCAAGGTTGTCAGTTTTGTTCTCGATGGAGTCCAACCTTTCACCTCTTTCGGCGACCTTGTTGATGTTATCTCTCATGATGCCGACGGTGTCATCTATTTGCTGAGGTTAGTAATGAAGGAGTAATGAAAGTAGAGGATAGAGGTGAAGGACAGAGAATGAGGATAAAGGATGAGGATAGGGGATATAGGATAGAGTAGTGAGCGGGATGATAAAGAAGAGTATAAGACTTCACTCTCCATGCGAGATAGACACAACTGAACCACAGGAATCAAAGGGACCACAGTAACCATTCGGTTCAATACTATCCAAGTCTAAATGAGAAAGCAATCGAAACCCGCGCCTTGTACAGATCTCAATTCAAGCCGCTCGGCAATAATGTATCCGAACAGCACTCTTTGAACATTCAACAGAATGCCAACAAGAACGCTCCTCAACAATCCATTGGCGAGAAAAAAAGCAAAAAAGTTGCCATCTCCCTCTATCTCTCGCTTTATCATATTCCTATCCCCAGGAACCTGATCACATCAAGGGTCTTGATGTAGAAAGAAATAGCCACTTCAGCAGTTCAAACAGTCTATTCAAACAGTCCGATTGATCCAGTAAAACAAAAAACACGCTCCAATCCAACATTTCCAGCGTATCTCAATTTCCTACAATTCTATTAATTCACGTCAACTCCGGTTGCTTCGATTCCTCAAATTTGGTATCACTCTAATTCTACCCGGACTTCTAAAAATAACACGTACCGCTTGGATGGCCGCAGTTCTGGAGTTGGACTGCTCCTCATTGGCCTGGCTGGGTATATATGGATCGTAGGGGGTGGAAGACGACATTCGGATGTATTTGGTTTTTGGTTGTGGGGTGTAGAAATGTCATGTATACTGAAGGAGGGCAAAGTGGAGGGTGACCAAAGGAGGAAAAATAGGGAGGGACGGAGGAAGGAGGGAACGAGGATGGTATGTTGTGAGGATTTTGAAGGGGAATTTAGAGGAATTTTTTCTGATTTTTCTGATGTTTGTTTCATCACTTTTGAAAGATTTTTGGTTGAGGTTTGGCTGATTTATGATACGTTTTGTAGGTAACTTGGTCTCTCTATAACCAATGAATTAAATTTGAAGAAAGTATGTGGGAGCTTATCTATAGTACGCATTAAACCAAGGGAATATCAACCAAGGGAATATTCATTTGTTTATTTGTCGGTTCTGTTCCGGATAGCTGGAGTCTTTCTTGGTTTTTTCGAGTAATTTTCCATTCTATTAAGTATCCAGCATTTTTCACAGAAGAAGGAAAAATCTAGTGCAGAATTTCCTCTGAATCATAATTTCTTCATATAGTATTATTAATAATTCAACTCATAAATGAGCATTGATTTATTGACATCGAAATCCGATATGGTGTAATGGCTAGCACAGTTCGCTCTCACCGAGCAGATCGGGGTTCGATTCCCCGTATCGGAGCTATTTTTTTGATGATTGTTTGTCGTTAGACCATTGTGTTTTTCAAGAGTTCTTTTTTGCACTCTTCTAATTACATTTTGGATCTGTTGAGTTGAGCAGAAACGAACTACAACTGGAGTATATTATGAGAGATATTCCGCCACTGATTATTTTCATCTCTGAAGAGCAAAAAACTAGAACGAAAAAAGGCTCGTGGATTCAGAATGCGTTGAATGACCATAAGTGAAATTTGTTTATAGAAATCTTAAATCAAACTCTCTGCTCTAAGAGGAATCCAGACACAATTTTTGAACTCGACAAAAATTGGTCTCCGATCGCTAGAAATTTTGAACTCATGTTGTTGTTATACAAATGCTTATCGTCCCGAGTCTTATTCACATTCCTAGTTTCAGTGAAATCGGGACCCTATTCAAATGGAGTACGTGCACTTCACAGATGGAATTCACTGGCAAAGGTACTGATCAATACTGAGAATTGAAGCAGAGTTCTCTGAAGTAAATTTGAACCTACCATATTGTCAATTGAATACATGATTGAGGATGTTGAAGTATAGAAGGATGATAGAGACGATCTGTGAGGTCTCTAACAGAAATTAGTACTAGTTGATGTAAATGAGTGTACATATAACTGTATGTAGTTTTCATTGCATCTCTTGACGTTTTGAGTCAAGATAGATCGTTCTTTCATTTTGAATAAAGGAGATCCACCTCAAACGTTTCTCTGAAGGAATAAAAAGAATCACAAGTTATGAAATGATAAGGAGAATTTTGATAATCATACAAAAAATCCCGATAAAGAATGTCTAGATCGCTTTGGGACAGATGATTCTAGAGTTCTACCCTCAAAACCCATTTTATTGCACATAAAAACTTTTCAAAAGAACAGAATAAAAATATGAAGCCTAAACGTTATTGATTCTCATCAAAAGAGCAATAAATATTATCTCTTCTGTATGGTTCGAACACGAGGCCTGGACTTGAGCAAGTAAATCGCGCGTGCTAACCCACTACGCCATGAGGTGACGGCGGCCTAAATTTATAACAGAAGTCGATAGCCCGTGCATTTGATAAATTAGAGCTGTTTGAAGAAGGAGAAGCATTGAGCTTCAATAGATTGACCTACGAATATTATTATTGGAAAATGCAGAGTTCGAGTCAAGTGTATATCATCTTCCTGAATCTCATGATATGAACTGGTTGACGAACTGTTTCGAATTTCTGCCATGATAATGTACATTTAACTTTCTTCTATTTACAATATATTAAATTGTATAACTCCAGGACTCAAGAGCCGATCCTCCCTTATCTTCTCTGTGTGCTAGTCTATTTTATTGACAAACTGACAGAGTTCCATAATTAAACAAGAAAACGATGCGATACATGACTTTACTTCTGCTCGTATCGAGTATTGCATCTATCGTTGTTTCTTCAAGCATCTGTATTTACTGTATGAACATTGTAAGTTGAGGTAGAACGAGCTATAAATACGGACAAATGAAGCCAAATACCGAAAGATGAGCAGAAAAGGAGAGAAACAACTTTTTAGTCCAAACTTATGTGCTTTTTACTTCCATATGGTGGCATTCTGGCCTATTATCCTCGAAACTCGCTTGAAAGAGATCAAAAGTTGATGATAGAAACTCAAACACTAACAAAAGGGATGATATTATAAATTAGAACCAAACGAGGGCTGGATGCGGTTGAATTGACGTGATCCAAAATCGGCGCTGTGTAGGTTCGAACCACAGATCTTGGCTGGTAGCTCGATTTTCGCGCGAGAATGCTCACTATGCTACTGCCGCCAAGGCTGCAAGAAACACACAAGTATTCGTCCCGCTTCTGTAGACAGTTTTTTCTAGCAATGAATCAAATAGATAGATTCAATAGATAATAAAGAGTAAAACAAGTTTGTTCATCCCTTTTGAAATCTCACTCATGTGTAGCCCGGTGGACTTTTGAAGAGCTTTAGAAACTCAACAACTCTCTTCCGCATCAAAATGAATTAAGCTGGTTAGAAATTAGTGGCCATTTGTCAAAGAAGATTTTTTAGTAAAATGTCGGGCAACTTTAATCACTTTGTGTCATGTTTGCAAGCATGACTTCAACATATTAAAAATCAGGCTGGACTTAGCATTAAAAGAGAAACAATGCTCAGATTCTTAGCGGAGTCTATAATTGGAAAATCCTGAACCATACTTCATGACGAGATAGCATGGTTTGTGATGATTAATCGCATTTCTGTTTCTAGTTAACTCAATCAAAGGACCCAATCATTACAGTTAGACAGACGCGCAAGGAATATATAGTATCGGAGAAAGTGTTTCAGTATGTTCAGACGAGAACAATTCTGGCTACAGAATGCATTATCTCCATGTAGTGACTGAGAGAAGGCCAGTTTAAAATGAGAAACCTCGATGAAATTTAAGGACTGATAAGGCAATCAATATTGAACATGAAAACTACACGCGCTGAAGTAATGATACAGGTTTATACAGATATGTTAGAAGTAAAGATCTGCGGCTCTTGACGCAAAAATAGTCAAGATATGCTTGAGAATCCAAGAAGATTCAGAATGAATGCACCCTCTTCTGCAGATGGACTTGTTTGCAAACAGCCTCAGGCTATATCCGAATCAACATCGAACTATGTTCGAACAACCACAGTATTAGTGCTACCCAGTTAGATAGGCAACACTCTCAGCTGTCTCCGAAGATGAACAACTGTACTCCACTGCAGTGTAAGATTTTGTATAGTACAATCAGATTCAATTTAGAACCCTTTTCAGGTCTCTTCAAAGAATCCTTATGACTTCTGTTGAGGTGGAGGAACATTTGGTGCCGAGTAAATCGGTTGCGAGGAGCCGGTATTAGTGGCAGTCGCCTGTGATGCAGTAGGTGGTGAGCCTGGAGGACCTTCTGGCCTTTGATATTGACCAGCATTTGTATCGTTGACAACAGGCGCATCGCCGCCCATGTAGTAGGTGTTCATTCCATAGGTGGCACCCGAGTAGCCGGTGTTATTTTGACGCACATGAGCCTCCTCAGGACTTTTAACGTTAGGGTTTTGGACAAAATTTCCATGTTGGTCATAGTAACCCATGTCTGCCTCGTTGGCCTGGGCCGTGTAAGTTGGCACGTTGTTCTCCGGCATGTTATTGTTGACATTAGCACGGTACGCTGGCGGCGTTATCCACGAAGTTCCATAAATGGGAGCCACACCGCGTCTCAGTCTTTTTCTGTTCACAAAGATCATGGACATGATGGCTATGATGAATGCAACACCGAAAAGAGCAAAGAAAGCCCATCGAGCGCCGCTGCCCCATCCGTTACTTGAATAGTACCATCTTTTGGAGAGAATTTCGTGACTGGGTATTACCGGCATGTTGGTTGTTAATTTGGCTGCAAAATGTGTATGAGGGTAAGACTGAAAGGTTCGAAGAAAGCCCGATTCTGAAACAGCTATCGATGATAAAAATGGGGGAACTTGTTCTTTCCAATAAAAAGAGAAAAATCAGTGAAAATGAACTAAACTGCTATTCTTTCTTCTTTGAATATCAATGGTGCAGTGGTGTATGTAAACCTCGAATAGCTTCTTTTCAAAAGCAAACCACTCCGTTTTCTATAGTGTGATCAAGCAATTGATAAAAATTATGACTGCCAACACTCAGCAGTCACCAGTCATTTTATACCGTGGGGTAGTTCCCTGCAAACAAGAAATATATTTCGCTGTGGCAACCAAACGCACCCTGCAGTCCTTATCATCTAAATTGAGGCTTAGTTGCCCCTGGGCTCGTAAGTTTGGTTTTTGTGCATGACTGCCGACTGCAACCGTTGAAGGCAGTGATCACACAGAAATCAATTATGACCTCATCCAGAACTAAACGAAATTTATCAGCAGAGCCTTTTTAGTTCAGCTGCAAACAGTGACCCGACAGACGTGGATGATGTCCTGAAAGTTGTGGCCGATCAGTGATGTCAGCACTAACAGCCAATTGCCAAGCCTCGCTCAGCCGTTTCGGAATCAACGATCTTGGAATATGTTGAATGATGGAAAGAAAAAACGTGCAGTGTGTGTATGTGTATGATGTATAGGATTGGTGGTAGTAGTGGGTGAAAGACAGATAAGGAATTAAAAGAGGCGTATGTGTTTCAACTGATTTTAACCAATTGGTATTTTCATGGTTACTTTTAATTGGTGTTCGTATATACTCTCGCCGTCACTGTTTCCCTATAAATAGACAGAGGTAGTGTCATCCACGGTATACAATTTGCGGAGCCCAATTTGCGCCAAACTTGACGTGATATTACCCCGGAAGAACATATCTCATAATTGTGATGTGCATGTTTCAGATTGGGTCTTGGATGTTCAGAGGCTGGTGACAGTGGAGAAGCTACGGGGTCTCTGTTCAATCAATGGACCCAAAATCTTCTGAAGAAAAAGAAGAAGAAAGAACAGAAAGGAAAAAAGATCCATTCGGACTATGTAGTTCTGTCAATGAGCTCCATTATGGGGCTATAGGCTCAAGATATACAACATGTTTGGAACGATCCCGAACCAAAGCGAGAAATGATCGTTGGATTATAAGCTATAAAATCTATTTCTCTTCTATTTCACTTTTACTTTTCTCTTTTTTTTTTCTTAATCTTCGGTTCTCCGATATTATT
Organism: Australozyma picinguabensis; assembly: GCA_030582875.1. Lineage (NCBI taxonomy): Eukaryota > Fungi > Ascomycota > Pichiomycetes > Serinales > Metschnikowiaceae > Australozyma > Australozyma picinguabensis. The sequence goes on from JAJMHD010000007.1 coordinate 159,120, forward strand.
CCACGGTTGGACCTGCAGATGGCGGTTTGCAGCCATTACAGCCACTATTACCATCTCTTTTTATCTGTAGCCGTCGAAATAAACTAAAACATAAAATATACAGGCTCCTAGTATTAATGCAGCATAATATCTTTCTCAGGGCTCAAAACCCCCGGACGTCCTCGGTGTGTGTGGAGGCCATTCCGGCAATTCCACCAACGCAACATACTTCATCTTTACAAAGATTACAGCTATTTTGGAACCAATTACGAGCGTTGGCGAATGGGCTGGAAGACATCGTCATAGAACTCCCATCACGTAAACACGATTTGGCTCAAAAAATGACTTCACCAGTAGTTCTTGTAGAAATGGCAGAATCAAGGGCGCAGGCCAAAAGGTACAGCCATTTTATAGCGGCGCTTGATATTCTTATCATTCACCTCAAAAGTGACGGCGGCACAACTACCTTGCGGGATATCTACTACCGCAACGTACTGGCATTTGGAGGAAACCAGGCAAATTCCAACAATGCTCTTCAGACCATTGCTGGCGCGTTCTCGCTCTCTATGGCTCTAGACTTGTGGATATTACCTTCACCTAAAGGGCTCGTTTGGGGCGGTCCGAACTTGCAGATCAAAACGCTTCGACTCGAATTCGAGAGCGACTACCAGATGATCCCGTACGTATATGATAACGGAGATGAAGGGAGTCACCATGACTGTAGCGAGCTCAGTGACAACAGCGAAGACAGCGACTACAGCAACAAACACAACCCTAAATCTCCAGAATTCATCGTGGTGATGGAGAAAGAAGCGGTGTTCAAGTCATTCTGTCACTACACACGCACATTGAACACTTCCACTAGAGTGATTGCATTAACTGGAAGGGGGTTTCCCGATACCACAACCAGGCAGTTTTTGCAAATGCTCCAGAACCAATATCCAGACGCACCCGTTTATGTGTTTGTGGATTCAGACGTGTATGGAATCCGGATCTTCCAAACCTATCTTGGAAAAGAGCGCCGCAGCGGAGCCCAAGTGCCGATTCTCGCAGGAGTGTTTCTCTTTGAATATACCGAAGGCTGGCTCACCATCGGAAAAAAGGAGCGGCGGCTCCTCTCGCGGTGTCTCCAAGAGAACATCCATTTGAGAACACAGCCCAGAACCAACGAGAATAGACTCCAGCAGCACCAAACCCAAAACCAAAACCCACAAAAGCACCACCCAGAGTACCTCAAAAACATCCCCCCAAAAAACTACAATCCGCTACAATTCTCGCACCCACATCTACCACTCAACCCCAATTTGCAGCCAATAACCCAGACCCACCTCCAAGTGATCCACCGAGAAAGCAGCCGCGCCCTCCTCCTCGGAATCAAAGCAGAAATGAATCTCCTCGCCAACCACCCACAAGCAAGCAAGCGCCTCAACCAATATTTCTGGCGCAAAATCTGCCCCCAAGAAATCTCTCCCAACTGATTCCCGGCACCTGATCTGCCGTGCTCACCCAGCCCACGCTGCAGGACCACACCTGTCCAATGGATTTTTCACTTTCCGTTCATCCACCGTCCAATTTCTTTCCTCACTACCACCTTTTTTTCTTCCCAGGATGTCCTACACCACCCGTCAGATTGGCGCCGCCAACACTCTCGACTACAAGGTCTACATCGAACAAGATGGCAAGCCTGTGTCTCCATTCCACGACATTCCTTTGTACGCCAACAAGGAGAAGACCATCCTCAACATGATTGTGGAGGTTCCAAGATGGACCAACGCCAAGTTGGAGATCTCCAAGGAGCAGAAGTTGAACCCAATTATCCAGGACACCAAGAAGGGTAAGTTGAGATTCGTCAGAAACTGTTTCCCCCACCACGGATACATCCACAACTACGGTGCCTTCCCTCAAACCTGGGAGGACCCTAACCAGATCCACCCAGAGACCAAGGCCAAGGGTGACGACGATCCATTGGATGTTTGCGAGATCGGTGAGCAGGTCGCCCACGTCGGCCAGGTCAAGCAGGTCAAGGTTTTGGGTGTCATGGCTCTTTTGGACGAGGGCGAGACCGACTGGAAGGTGATTGTCATCGACGTCAACGACCCATTGGCCGCTAAGTTGAACGACATCGAGGATGTCGAGACCCACTTGCCAGGTTTGTTGAGAGCCACCAACGAGTGGTTCAGAATCTACAAAATCCCAGACGGAAAGCCAGAGAACCAATTCGCCTTCTCCGGTGAGTGCAAGAACAAGAAGTACGCCGAGGAGGTCGTTGCCGAGTGTGCCGAGGCTTGGGACAAGTTGATCAAGGGTACTACCACCCCTGGTGAGATTGACTTGACCAACACCACTTTGACCTCTACCGAGAAGTACGTCGAGTCTGCTGATGTTCCTGAGGCTGCTCCACTTGCTGCTGCTCCAATCGACAAGTCTGTCGACAAGTGGTTTTTCATCTCCGGTGCTCACTAAATGGATCACTAGCGCCGGGGCCTAGAGGGCTTCTGGTGGTAGTACTGATTAGGTGTATGTGCTGTTCGAAACAGCACGTTATCTTTGCTAATCAGACTGATAAGTGTGTATTGAAAAAAAAAAGAAAAATCAATTCTTGAATGTAGGTGTAATGAATAATGTCGGATTATGGATATCACTACCAGTAGAACACAATTTCTGTATTATGTACCTATCAGGTAAATTGCTGTTCGATTTTCTTCGCTTTCACTAACTTCTCATTTTGTTTGTTTACGTTTAGTCTTCTATTTATACCAAATACGTCTACCCCAGATTTCAAACCACACTTCTTCAATGCCCCCGCCGCCAGAGTGTCCCGTCTACATAAGTCTACGTTGTGACGGTCGTCCTCTAGTGAAGGGCTGTCCGGGGGTACCCTATTCACTCGTATGTGCCTCGTTTTCTCAGCGTAGAGTTCAGTTTACTAACAAAAACAGCCCCGGATCGAGACCACCATCGAAATCCGACCGGTAAATGGCACCGCGTTTATCTGCCGGTCCGTAGGGTTCGAATTTCGTACGGAACAGGCCGTATCGCTTCCTTCGACGCTCGGTAATACTGGTGCACGAAAACTGACAAAAGTAGCTGCAGATGGCATGGTCTACGCGCCGCCATTGGGTCAATTCTCGCAGGAAATGTTGGCGTTGGACATTCCAATTGTCATTCCTCTTGATCGCGCGATTATTCCCAGCGCATCGTTCGATTCATGGGGATCTACCACTACACACCAATTGATAGTTAAGGCGACTGTCGGGAGCTCTGCGGCCACGGAAATGAGCTTCGTACAGACGTTTGCCGTGCCCATCAAAACGTATGATACGCTACCGCTTTATCGGCAATACAACGAGCCTATCAGAGATGTACAATACTCTTCAGATAACCAGGTCCAGACAGAAATCGTGCTTCCGGTATCTGCTGTAGGCCCTCAGGATCAAATCAGTTTGGGGTTGCGTATCGCAGCCAACTGTCTACATCGTAGTATCAGCAAAAATCTCCAGCTCAAGCTGGTGACAGTTCAGCTCAAAGAAGTATTGGAATGTTTCGATGGCGGCTTGCCTGCGCGGAAAGAAAACAAGCTCTGTTCTGCCACTCAAGACTTTATGACGGCGCTCACCACTGAGGGTATCAACTGCAATTTTCAGATGACGTTTCCTTACTTCAACGACTTACTTGATCTATACTCCAGCGGGAATAAACCTGTTGTGGGAGGAGAAGTGAAGCAGACCATTGCCACCTTCAATAAAAATAGCAATTTCTCCAAACTTGCAGATGGCGTGCCGCTTACCCATGTGAGAGGATTCACGCTTGTCGGAAAGCTCTACGGCCTACGATACGAGCTCGTGGTGAAAATCAAAATCGGCCACGGAAAAGACTTCGAACATATGCTCCCAATAACAGTTTCACCCTTCGATAGGGCCAGCAGCGCATACCTCATTGACTGGATCAAGACAGAGTGCCTGAATGCACGGGAGCAGTTTGGAAAACAAACCGTTGCTAAGTTTGCAAGCGCCCATTCGTGGGATGCGGTGTATCGTGATTTGAAGAGAACGCTTCCACCGCCCATTGTGTTTATGAACACTAGAGCCGATTGGGTTAGATTGGGCTATAATCCAGAAGCGTTTGGTCGTAGCGCCGGTGAAAAGACTCTTTCGGACTACATCGATTAGTGTGAGTATCACAGATGTCTGCTCCTTTCCATAATTGGATTCATCCTTTGTTCTGTTTCAGGATGTTATAAATCCTTACACAGTCCAGAGAATAGACAGAAACCGAGTCTGAATCATACCAAACGCTTCGAAAAAGGGACCCAATCCGAGACATGGACTTGGTTTACAGGAATCGTCCTTTCATGATAGTAGTCATAGATCTTGTTGTCTTCTATTGAAGCATCTCACAACCACACATAGACATAGACATAGATATAAACATAGACAGAGACAGAGACGCGGAAGAAGCAGACACAGATCCCGAGACCGAGTCTTCAGTTCGAATTGCTAATAGATTTGTCATAATTACATCATTCTCACGCATTGCAATATGTCAAATTGGTATTCTCTCGAAATTGGAACCACTAATCGCAGAGAATACGCCCCAGTAGATATTATAAAATGAATCAATTACGCCAGCTTCGATGACAAAATGACTTTGCAATTTACTTACTCACAAGACACCACTATCTTTTGGTTCCCCACATCTCTTATCAGGAACTACTCAATTCTTCTAAAATCATACTCAATTCCTGCAATTGAGCAGTATTTGTGGCTAAAACCTGTTAATTCATATAGAGAAAAAAATTCTCTATCTTCTGATACCATAAAGTATCGAAAAATCTGACATCTAAGGCAACTTCTCACCTGCTCCAACTCGAACACAATGCCAGCTCCCCAGGCTTACGCACCAACGACAACAACGTCGCGAAGCATTCTAGGGACACGAAATGGCGTAAACCATGATCAAGAAATTACCCGCGGGTCGATTACGAAGACGCCAGCGCTCAAAACGGTCTACGAATCCTTATGTGAGATCTTCTCCGTGGTCAGCGCTCTAGAGGTGGTAGAGAATTCGTTTGTGAAGGACTTTTTGACAGACAAGGAGAAGTATACCGCCACTGTAATGCGGCTCATCAACCAGTACAATATTCTCGTGCAAACAGTGACTAGTGAAGCGAATAGCCCCACCTTAAAGGAGATTTTGCCCGGTCTCACAGCCGACAATGGCAATTTTCTCGCAGAATTCCAGAAAAAGTACCGTCTACATGCATCTTTAGCCGCCGACCGGCTCAAAACCGGCGTTCCTGTCACCATTGAACAGCTTCCAGCTGTGCAAAACGAGCAAGGCGCACCCAACACCCTTCGTAGTAGCGTGGGTGCAAACGCGCGGTTGGTCGCCGAAGCTACGGGTAATTTCATAACCACCATGGATGCATTGAAGCTTGAATACAGCTCCAAGCTGCAACTCCATCCTTTACTCAGCAGTCTAGTAATCAGTCTTAACGAGCTAAGTACGGGGTCCGGCGCCGAGACAAAGCCCATCGATTTTGTGGGCAAATCCAAGCTTGTCACCTGGCTTATCAAGCTCAACAACTTGGGCGATACTGAGCAGTTGAGCGCCGAGGAAAGAGAAGATTTCCTTTTGGACCTCGATCTGGCCTATGGAGCGTTCTACAATTCGCTAGCTTAAATGACAAGTTTTATCTATAGATGAGGTAAGTAGGGCCTAAAGCCATATTGATCTAACTTAAAGGATCTAGACACGACATCGGGACATGAGAAAGAGTAATGTGCCATTTATGAATTCACATCAGCTGATAATCATTTAAACGATCCAATTGATAATCATTTACACGATCCAATAGAATTGCTCCCACATGATACACCGGGTACCAGAGTTTGGGGGGTCTCTCCATACAAGTAGAACTCAAACGATCGACTCAATCAGCTCCGCGTAACACAACACGTTCTTGATGATCGCCGAGTTATCGGAAATCGAATCGTTCTTGTGTTCAATGTCAAAGTGAATAAAACCATCGCGGAACTCCCATCCGGAAACATCAAGCTGCAGCTTCAACACCTGCTCAAAAGCCAGGTCCGACTGTTCCTGTGGGAAGTACAACAACGTTTTACAGTTCAGCACAGGGATCTTCTTGTTGGTTTTCTCAAGCGACTTGGCAATCTCATACCTCAAGGTGTTTACCAACGTATCCTTGAAGTGTCCGAACTCAGGACACGGGAGCGAGGCGTCGTTCTGCAACAGGCGCCATACCTGGATATAGTTGCCCTCCATCAAGTTCTTCTCCAACTCAATTGGGTACTGCAAGTATTTATCCTTATCCACATCAAACGTGTCGGTATTGACGATGTACTCCAACTCGACATGGAATCTACTAATACGGCCCTGCAGAAGCAAGTAGATCAAGTAGAGCGAGATGATCTTGGTGGCCTCGGTGGTATGTTCATGGTTTTGGTGCAACTGTCTACAAGAATAGAAGGGACGCAACTGGGAGAAATTGGACTCGAACGAGTCGTAGTCGCTGACGAAAAGCAGCGAGTAGCATCCGATCTCCAAGATTCTCTCGGCGATTTTGAGGTCATTGAGCTGTTCTTCGCTGGATGTGTTGGATGGCAATGGAACAAGCAAATTGTGCTTGATTAATTCGATTTTGATGGGAGAAAGAAGCTTGAGACAGCCGGCGTAGTCTTTGGCGTCGTGGAGTGCGTACAATTCTGCGGATAACGATGGAAGGGTCATCTTTGGCGGTGGTTTTTGGTTTAGTAAGTAGTTAGTAGGTGGATATGGGATGGTTGTGTGCAAGACCGGGTGTAATGGGTGAAAAACTGGGGTTGAAAGTAGAAAATGGTGATATTTTTTTTTTAGATTGTTTTGTGAATGCTCGTTGTTATTGATAGAAATACATTATTGTTGGGGTATGTGTTTGGTGGGTTCAAAATCTATGGAGGCTGTACAATACCCAAGGCGCCACGGTTCCACAAAGTCGATTATTTTTTTGGCCATTTGATGAATTAGTGGCGAATTTAAATGCTTGAAATATTGGATCGAACGATATCTGGTGACGTGGATGGTCAAAAGGATCGCCTAAATGGTTAGAATGACCGAAAGAAATACCATCTGTTACCTTGGAAAAGATAGCAATAGTCAGTTTGTTTTAAACTAAGATGTCTCTTCGGATTATGCGCTATACAAGGCGTCTCAGTCCTTGTAGTCTGGAAACTACCTATATCTCCAGTCCTGGTTTGTTTGTTTGTCTACAAACTTTCTCTTCAAACAATCTTTTCGGTGAACTGTAATAATGCAAAGAGATTTACCATTTTTGTTTCCTGCAACTAGATTTCGTCGCCAGCGGGCTCACTTTTGACCAGCAGTGACAGATCTGTCTCCTTCTTGATCTTCAAAGCAAACTTGATTTTGGGCTTCACAGCAAATGGTTTCCTAGAAAGTTCCACGGATTTTTCCCGTGTATTGATCTTCACGTACCGTTTTGGTTTATGGGCAAGCGAGATCTCTTCAAGTCGCTCGACGTTCTTTGGATCGGCAAACCGGAAAAGCACCTTTGTGTCTGAACTCCGCACCACAGTCTGTTTAGGACGGCTGGAAAGTGCCTGAAGCGCGGCCAGCTTGAGTTTCAATGTGACTTTAGTAGGAACGTATGGATCACGGGCGACTAAAGATTCTCGAGGTTGGGCTGGAGGCTCAACAGCTTTGACAGGCTCAACAACTTCGACAGGATCAACATCCTTGGCAGCTTCCGCAACCTTAACAGGCCGTGGCTCCTCTTTAGGTGTACTGGAAGCAGAGAACAATCCAAGCTTTAATTTGAGCTTCGGTTTTGCGGGAGGTGCTGAAGCTTGAGGTTCAGCACTGGAAGAAGCTATTTGTCCATTATCGCTTGTTTCCAAGCCAGCAGATGATACAATTGGTGCCGAATTGGACTCTGGTACAGTGGATGATTCGACAGGTGCCACAGACACCGCTACCGAGGGTTCCCGTACAGAAGGCGATGCTGATACTACAGGAACAACTGGCTCCTGCGACACATGTGCTGGAGGAGTTGCTACTTGAGCTTGTGAGGCTGCTGCTGCTGACTCCAAGAGTTCGGTTCTTCTGGTATGTTTCTTCGGTTGTTCGTTCAATATGATCTTGGTGCTCAATTGAATCTTGAAGCGGCCCTGTCTCTTGATCACCACCACGTACTGATCTTTTCTCTTGGCAATGATCTTTTTCTTGAGCTCTTCGAATGGAACACAAGGAATTGGAAGGCGCACAATGAGCTTATCCTTAGGGATGTATAAGATGTCACAAAGAGTGAACACCGCCTTCCGATCGGCAAGACTCAAGAGTGACGAGTGAAGGAGCTGCCACAAGATGTATTGGAGTCCTTTTCCGGGGGAGAGATCCTTTCTCAAAAGATCAATCGTGCCCTTTATCGTAGCCTTCGCAAGCGCATTCCTACGAGCACTTATATCGAGATCCAGCGACTCTTCCACTACCACAGCACTATTAGGTAAGGCAGCAGTAGTTGTTTGTGCCACTTTAGGGTTTGAAGTTGCAAATTCTTCATCGTCAAGTGTAGACGGACTGCCGGCAATGGCAACTTCGGCAATGGAAGAGACCAATGTTTTAATGAGGCCCGATCTGAACGCGGGCGCAGATTGTTCGAGCAAACAAATATCCAAAAAGTACTTGAGGATTTCTGCATTTTTCAATGCACCTAATTGGAAAAGGCCGCGGAACGCCAACGTACGGATCCTCAGATCATACTTAGTCGACGTGAGATACAAGAGCTCTTCAAACGGCATGTCAATGAGTTTAGCTCTAGCCAATGCAATTTTTTGCTCCACACAAGCGTACGAGACCTCCGCCTGATACGAAGGCACCCAACGATCCAATTTTCGGAGACGCAGAAGCTCTTCCACCACTTCATCTACAAATTTGTGGTCGTCGCCATCGGAGTTCAATGCACCAAGCTCGCCCATCTCGGGATCGTCTGCAGATATCACAACACTTTTCACTAGCGCTTTGGCCAATTCAGAAACATAGTAGCAGTCCAGAAAAGCATTGTTGGAGTTGTCATTGTACTTCAACAAATTGAACAACAAAGAGCGGATGTTTTTCGGAGTGACACCCGTGTCATCCTTAATTCCCGCCAAATAACCAGGAAAAGCCTTCTGCAAGAAGAACTTGCCAAAGTCTTCAAAACTATTACTCATGGGCACATAGCTATCCTTAAAACAGAACAACAAACGGAACGCCTTCAACAAATAGAATCGCCCGATGAAATCAGTTGACTGAGTGGAGATTTTAGTCAAAGCCTTAGCTGCAGCCATCCGAACACCATAGAAGTATCTTGTGTCCACCAACGTTCGGGTGAGCATGGTACAATAAATGGCATTGGGCTTCTCTTGCTGACCAAAGTATTCAATTGCAGCAATTTGTGCTTCAATGTCTCTGTCTTGTTGCAATTGCGCACCGAACATGTAGTCGGGCTGGTTTACGTTAAACGTGGCAATCCATTCAAAATCAGTATCGACACGCAACCACTCAAAAGGATCGAGAAACTCTTCATCTTTTTTTGGCCATTCTTCGAGTTTCCACTCTCTTACCTCCTCAGGCTTTTCCAATACATCGCCCAATCTCAGAAAGAGCAGACCGCCCTCTGCCTCTTCTCTACTCTTCTTCATTCGTTTGAATTTGGTGTTGTACTGTACGTCAAACTTCACCACACCGTTTTTGATGTCTACAATATGCTCATAGGGTGTACCGTCGGCCTCATGGACTCTGATGGTCATTGGTCCCAAAAACGTTTGCTGGATCGGAAATGCTACATCGTCACTCAAGTAGGAGACCGCATCATTAATGAAAGTCTCCGCTTTGGGGTGTGGTGCCCGATGCAGTTGTAATTGGGTCTGTCTAATGATGACCTCAATCATAGATCTCTTCTTGTTGAACTTTTGAGAAATATTGAAGATGGGTGTGCCTACGCCATGGACCCATTGTTTGAAAAAAGACTCTAAGCGATTTCGATTGACTTTCTCACACACGTATTGAAAATGTTGAGTGGAGAGTGCTCCGCTTTGTAGATCACCAGACATAGCTTGCAAAAACAATTTAGGCAACACTCTGGAGAAACCAAAAGACTTGTCTGTTTTCGTCATTCTGCGATCAAGAATGAACAAAATGACAGGCGCCTTGAGGCGGACAAAGTCAAGATTATCTTCACTGACTGGAGCTTGAAGTGAGAGGAGACCAATTGGACGTCGCCCGACATCTTTCTCGACAATTGCGTCCATCTTCTTTTTGATTTGATACCTGTATTCGTTGATTCCCATAAGAGTTTTGATAAACTGGAATGACATGAACTTGGCTATACCAATTGTGCACCAAATATCATTGAAGCACTGGGGCACAATATTGATTCCAGACCATTGACTTGCAATGCATTCCAAAATGTCTTCAGTCACCAGGAACATTGGCTCTATCACATCTGCTGGGTAAAGGAGGTTGGAATTAAGGATAGAGAGACCTGCGAAATTGTTGAATGGATACTTTGGGCCCTCGACGAACACTATGCAATAGGAACTGAATGGATATGAACCGTATTCTTTCAGGAAGAATTCGAGAGCTTTGCTTGCAAATATACAGGTGTTTTTAGCAAGCTCTTCTTGTCCAGGAAGAAAGTAGAGAACGACAGGGGGACTGGACTCGTCTTTTTCAATATCTTCGAACTCGTCAAAGACCTCTTCTTCCTCAGCTACGGCTGCATTTCCGTCAACGAAGTTCGAGAGTTCGGCAGTTTGGAACGCACCAACGGACCAGCCTATGTGGTGGGCGCCGACAGGGTTGAAGATAGACCAAGAGACAACCTTTTTGGAAATATCGGTGGGGTGTGCACTTTCCTTGGTGTTATTCGTGTCACCAGTGCATACCAGCAAGTCAATAGAGTCTCCCTCTTCTTCTTCTTCCTCTTCTTCTTCCTCCTCTTCTTCTTCTTCTTCTTCAGTAAAGTCCTTGGTCGTTTGGAGATTTTCACGTTCATCGACCTTCAGTTCGGGGCCTACACGGACTGTTTTTTTTGCAGTAGGCCTAGATGTGTCGCCCTCTGCAGCCTCAATGTCGCTATCGTCATCTGAACTCGCGTTCTCGTTGCTATCGATGTCCATATTGTCTGTTTCTTCTTTGACAATTTTGGATACTTGTTGGTCCTCATCGGTGCTCTTGGGCTCGTTGCCGTCGATTTCCATATCTTGAGGCTCGGTATTATCATGCAAAGTGTCAACTCTGGATTGACTAGCGGATGCTTCATCTGTCATTTCTTGATCAATCGCAATGTCGTTTTTGTCGTTATTGGAAATATCTTCGGTTTTACTATCTTCAACCAAGGGATTACTTTTGCCTTGCTCAATTGTAGGTTGACTCTGCTCTTGCTCAGCATTCAGTTCACCATTTTCTTGCTCATCCTTCAGTTCGCCCTCATTTTGCTCAACCGCTACATCATCGCCCTCTTTGAGAGCAGGGGCAACACTATCTTTCTGAGAGAGAGTCTTTTCAAAAGCCTTCCGCAAGCTAGTTCTCTTATTCTCGATATCCTTGACCGATCTTGGAATAGAAAGCTCTATGGACCAGATTGTACGCTCGAGCAAATTGTCTATACAAGGAACCCACGATGAGGTCGACACATTGTAGTCGGAATTGGCAGTGTAGACGTGCCACAGCGCCGAGTCACCCAGATCGGGACAAATGAAGTGCACGCCATTCTTCGGATTGACAACCTCGTACTCGATCACGATCTGAATCAGATTATACAATTCTCCCGCGGTTCTGTTCCGAAACAGGACTGGAGTCATATTAGTGGGCACCAGAGAGCTGGGAGTATGCGCCAAAGGATGGTCGGAAGGCTGGGGCTTCAAGTTCTCCGGAAGGAGAATGAGAAGCTCCTCCAGATTGAGATTGTCCGGCTTCTCCTGCGACCGAAGCTGGTCGTCTTCTACGAGTCCAAATATATACCTTAGTTTTCTTTGTAGTATGTGATGCTGTGCCACTGTGTACTCTTCCAGACAAACGTCACGGATGTTGGGCACTCGGCGTGTAGCCAATTCCTCGAAAAGACATGGATCATTGATATAGAGCTGGTCATTATGCACATAGTCTGCCAGCTCGACTCCATTTATTAGAATCCTGTTGATCTTCATCTCACGTGCGTCCAACTTGACACATCGTAGCGTTGACGACGTGGGAACCACTGTGAGCTCCGTGTATCCCGAGAGGCGGTTTGCGCAGAAATCCACGTCTAGATTGACCCGTTGGTGGGCCACTTGGAGATGTTGCGTTTGGAGATTGAGTTTCCGGGGTTTTCCGGGCCGGTTTTTCGGCGTTCCTGTCATGACACCACCGAGCTTTGGCGTTGGAGCCCCCAGATGGCGGTCAAGTTGGGGGATCAGCATTTTGGGGGGAGAAACGAGAGGAAGTAGTGGTTGAAGTTGGACTGGGGAAGGTGTGGTTATATGCATGAAATTTCAGATATGGGATGAAGCGAGGAAATATGTTTTGGAGAATGGGAATGGTAGGGGAAGATTAGATAATAATTGGAGTGGAAATTTGATTAATTGGGGTTTTTTGGTTTTGAAAATCTTGTGTTTTCTTGATTTGGAATAGGTGCTATAGCCTTGGGTAGTGATATGGGAGGATGTGGCCTCTGACAAACCAAATGAGCAATTGGTTTCCAGTGTTTTATTCGAAATTCCTGTTGAATTTGTTTATTTCTTTTATTCTTTGGCCGAATGCTAGAATCCCATTGGCCCAATACATGCATCTTTCCATTCAGCACACCTTCATCTCTAATTCCCATTCGAAGCTGTCCACGCATCGTTTTTGCTTTAAAACGAGAGAGTTTTTGGCCAACATTCACCTGCCACACGTTGGTCGTAGAGTCTATGCGTAGGCAAACCGATTACCATGTCACATTCATCAACGAGAACCGGAACGTTTCCAATACGAGAGTAGAACAGATCTTTGCCCGACTTTAATTCTGGGAATTTCTCCAAGACTTTCTTTTTGTAATGGACATTGTACCACCTAAGAAAATAGGGCTTGTCATAATTGTCGTTGAGTCGAATCCACCAGGTGTTCGCAAATAAGTGCCATTTACTTGTAATTAAAACCTTAGCATTCCGGTGCTCTGCAAGAGGCGGCTGTTTTGATAGTTTGAAAATTAGTTCGTTATTTCTCTTCTTGACTTGGAGCAAGACCCCTACGTAGTTCAATTGAAAGGGGGCAACATCATCCGATGAAATATACTCCTGAATCCTCTCCATGGCCTGTCTCTCGAGTTTGGCATAGCTCCAGTGGTAATTTTTGGCAGACGATAGAGGATATACCTGTTCATATAGCCACTTGGCAATCACTGGGTTGTTGAATTGGCGCCATTGAGCTGTAGGCAAGGAGAAGGATATGGAACAATTCTTAGTGTTAGACACATATGAATGCTGCTTCACGTATGTATCGAATACCTGCTTTTGAGTGTTGTAACTCGCTGCCAAGGTCTGAATATGTTCCAAAGTAACCGATAATTGCTCACGAGATACTGCCAGAACCTCTGGGCGGCTCCCCTGTATTTTCGGAACGTATTCATTGATCATGTACCGAAGTTTGTTGCGTTGTGTTAGCAGAGTATCAGTGTTTGATACATCTTCGAACCATGTAACATTATTGGTTGCGCAGAAGTCCCTGATCTCCTTTTTTGAGAACTTGAGAAGTGGCCGTAAAACCTGAATATTTTCTTTTGGAGATTGAGGCGGGAGTGGCATTGTAGAGGTAGCTGTAAGACCTGCTAACCCAAATATGGTAGAGTTCATCAATAACCGTTGAAGAAACGTTTCAAGACAATCGTCAAAATTGTGGGCTACAAGGAGCGTATCTATATCCTTTGCAACACAGATTTCTCGTAGTTTCTCATACCTGAGAGTCCTAGCTACTTCTTCGAAATTGCCCATGGTTTGAGGATTGTTTCGGTACGAAAGCCGGCCCACAAAGTGGTCAACATTCCATTTGCTTACAACAGAACCTACTGCTGCTGCTTCCTGAGCAGAATTGGCTCTGTAGGCGTGATCGATGGTGGCTGCAAAAACACGCAAGTTTGGGTTATTGCGGCGGCTCTGAGCAAGAAGATATGTCAAACACATGGAATCTACTCCACCAGAGAGTGCTACAAGTACCTTTCGGGGCTTTGAGCCATCGAAACATCTCGAGAGTTGATCTGTGAATGTACTTAGGTTTAGCTTCATCTATAAGATCGGCTACAGGACTATATACGAAAATTTAAGAGAGTGAGGAGGTTTAGATGGTTATACATACGCTGGAGAGATAACTCAATTAGTGAAAAAAGCGAGTTTGTCGTTTGGGTTTGGAATTAGAAGAAGTAGGTGTAATCTGGGGTAATGAGATGGGCTAGCTGAACTAATACGAATTTAGACAAGATTGAGGAAAAAATTATAGAATTTTACAAATTGGCAGAACAGTCTTAGGAATTTATCTGGAGCTCTGTCAATGGTGAGTGGTCTTCTATGGATTTAGTCAGCTGAGGAATTGGGCAATACTCAGCTATTCGAGGGTTACTTATTCGAAGTAAATCCAATGGTTATTCTCAATAAATAATAGGAAGGAATCATTCAGCATTGCTAGTTGGTTTCAGGTTTTCTATCGATTGTCAGCACAAGTGACGTCTATTCTGCTCCATGCAAATAAAGTCAGAACCACAATTCATGCAAAAGAATTCTTAGAAATCTAGAGGCGGTCTTGTTATAAGTGTTGGGCATATTTTGACGATGTGCCCATTGATCAATCCACAGCTCTAATATTAGTTAATGAAGCAAAAACCACCTGCAACGCCAACCAAATCCAATTTTCTCAATCGCTCAAGAAAACAAATATAAGTTTATAATTTTTGTCTCATAGTTCAGATGCTTCCTAACTACCCATATTCTACAGAAGACTACATCTACCATACCCAACATATCTGCTAATAAACAATCAAAAACAAAGACCTGAGAAAGGCCAATTACAAGAAACTAACAAAAAAAAAGATCAAAACATCAAAAAGCCCTTTCTTCCCACATTTTTTCTTCTGAAACGCCTGATCGCATACCCACACCCGTGCCTCCCGTTTTTTTCATGTACTCACTTTGTACTTGTGACTAATTCATCCCACTTCTACCTATACCACATCACAACCATGGCAGAAGAAGGAGCCTTTTTCAACTTCCCCGCGGAGGAAGAGAAGGTCATTGCCCAATGGGACTCGCTCGACGCGTTCCAAAAAACGCTCGACTTGACCCAGGAAAAGCCCCGTTTCTCGTTTTTTGATGGACCGCCATTTGCAACAGGAACACCCCACTACGGCCACTTGTTGGCCTCCACCGTGAAGGACATCATCCCAAGATACGCCACCATGAACGGATATCACGTGGAGAGACGTTTCGGATGGGATACCCATGGATTACCTGTAGAACATGAGATTGACAAAAAGCTTGGAATCACCGGAAAGGAGGATGTGATGAACATGGGAATCGATAAGTATAATCTGGAGTGTCGTGCCATTGTCATGCGTTATGCAGACGAGTGGCGCCGCACCATTCGTAGAATGGGTCGTTGGATTGATATGGACAACGACTACAAGACCTTGTACCCCGAATTCATGGAGTCGGTCTGGTGGGTGTTCTCCGAGCTTTATAAGAAGGATACCGTGTATAGAGGTGTTCGTGTGATGCCTTACTCTACTGGTTGTACCACTCCATTGTCCAACTTCGAGGCTCAACAGAACTATAAGGATGTCAACGATCCCGCCGTCACCATTGGTTTCCCCATGTTGGATGACGAGAACACCTGGTTGGTGGCCTGGACCACCACCCCATGGACCTTGCCCTCCAACATCGCTCTTTGTGTCAACCCAGAGTTGGAGTACGTAAAGATCTTCGACGAGGAGAAGCAAAGAAACTACATTTTGATGGAGTCTTTGTTGAAGACCTTGTACAAGAAGCCTGCCGCTGCCAAGTACAAGGTTGTAGACAGATTCAAGGGTAAGGCTTTGGAGGGTGTGCACTACGTTCCTCCTTACAACTACTTCTACGAGGAGTTCAAGGAATACGCTTTCAAGGTTATTACCGCCGACTTTGTCACCGCCGACTCCGGTACCGGTGTGGTCCATCAATCTCCTGCCTTTGGTGAGGTCGATTTTGCCGCCTGTACCGAGCACGGTTTGATCACCCCTACTAGACTTCCTCCTAACCCAGTCGACGACAACGGTAAGTTCACCGCCAAGGTTAAGGACTACGAGGGCGTCTATGTCAAGGATGCCGACAAGTTGATCATCAAGCACTTGACCGAGACTGGCAGAATGTTGCTTGCCACCCAAATTAATCACTCGTACCCATTCTGCTGGAGATCTGACACTCCATTGTTGTACAGAACCGTCCCTGCTTGGTTCGTCAAGATTGGCGACATCATTCCCGACATGTTGGACAACGTCGCCAAGACTAACTGGGTTCCAAACACCATCAAGGAAAAGAGATTCTCCAACTGGATCTCCAATGCCCGTGACTGGAACATCTCCAGAAACAGATACTGGGGTACACCTATTCCATTGTGGGTCAGTGACGACTTCGAGGAGATTGTCTGTGTCGGCTCCATCGAGGAGTTGAAGAGATTGTCTGGCGTTCAAGATATCACCGACATCCACAGAGAGAGCATTGACAAGATCACCATTCCTTCTCAAAAGGGTAAGGGACAATTGAAGAGAATCGAGGAGGTCTTTGACTGTTGGTTCGAGTCTGGTTCCATGCCTTACGCTTCCCAGCACTACCCATTCGAGAGATCAGACGTCTTCGACAAGGCCTTCCCTGCCAACTTCATCTCTGAGGGTTTGGACCAGACCAGAGGCTGGTTCTACACTTTGACTGTGTTGGGTACTCACCTTTTCAACAAGGCTCCTTTCCAAAACGTCATTGTTTCGGGTATTGTCTTGGCCGCCGACGGTAAGAAGATGTCCAAGCGTTTGAAGAACTACCCTGACCCTATGCACGTCTTGGAGAAATACGGTGCTGACGCTTTGAGATTGTACATGATCAACTCCCCAGTCTTGAGAGCCGAGACTTTGAAGTTCAAGGAGGAAGGTGTCAGAGAG
Organism: Australozyma picinguabensis; assembly: GCA_030582875.1. NCBI lineage: Eukaryota > Fungi > Ascomycota > Pichiomycetes > Serinales > Metschnikowiaceae > Australozyma > Australozyma picinguabensis. The sequence continues at coordinate 176,290 of JAJMHD010000007.1, forward strand.
GTTGTGTCTTCCGTTTTGTTGCCATGGTACAACTCCTTTAAGTTCTTCAAGGATGCCGCTGAGGTGTTCAAGAAGGAGAATGGTTCCGACTTTGTCTACGACCCTTCATTGGTCTCTGAAAACGTCATGGACAGATGGTTGATGGCTTCCATCCAATCTCTTGTGAAGTTCATTCACGAAGAAATGCAAGCCTACCGTCTTTTCACTGTCGTGCCAAGATTGTTGACCTTGATTGACAACTTGACCAACTGGTACATTAGATTGAACCGTAGTCGTATCAAGGGTGACACTGAAGAAGGTGTTGAGGACACAAGAAAGGGTCTCAACACCTTGGCTGAGGGTTTGTTCATTTTAGGCAGATTGATGGCTCCATTCACCCCATTCTTGGCTGACGGTATCTACCAAAGATTGAAGGTTTTCTTCCCAGCTTCCGAATTGGTGAAGTACAGTATCACTCCAGAGGCCAACGCTACTGAATCTATCCATTTCTTGGCCTACCCTACCGTCAGAGAGGAGTTGTTCGACGCTGAGATCGAATTGGCCGTGGCAAGAATGCAAAAGATCATTGACTTGGGACGTAACATCCGTGAGAAAAAGATGATTTCTTTGAAGACTCCATTGAAGGAGTTGGTTGTCTTGAACTCCGACGCATCTTACCTCAAGGATGTGGAATCCTTGAAGGGCTACATCACCTCTGAATTGAACGTCAGAAACCTTGTCATTACTTCTGACGAGCAAAAGTATGGTGTTCAATACACTGCTGTTGCTGACTGGCCTGTTCTTGGTAAGAAGTTGAAGAAGGATGCCAAGAAGGTCAAGGCTGCTTTGCCAAATGTCTCTTCGGAGGACGTCAAGCTCTTTGCTGAGACTGGCAAGCTCACAGTTGATGGTATCGACTTGGTCAGCGAGGACTTGCAAGTCCAACGTGGTTTGCTCGAAAAGGATGTTTCTTCCGGACACGAGGCTCGTTCCGAGAAGGATGTTTTGATCATTTTGGATGTTAACTCGTACCCTGAGTTGCAAAGCGAGGGTTTGGCTAGAGAGTTGATCAACAGAATCCAGAGATTGCGTAAGAAGGCCGGTTTGCAGGCAACTGATGAGGTTGATGTCCAATACAAGATTGTCAAGGACACCATCGCCTTTGAAGATGTGCTCAAAAACAACGAGGAGCTCGTGCTCAAATGTACAAAGAGACCAGTTGCCGTGTTCAACAACGCTGCTGAGGAGAAGATCATTATCGATGAGGAGCAAAGCATCAACGATACTGTGTTCAACTTGAGATTGTTGAAGCTCTAGATTTATCACCTGTGTACTTCATAGAATTAATACCACCGTAATGAAATAAGTGAAGACTTGTAGTCATGAGTGAATTATATTGTATTGATACATGTAGTCTATTCTATTTTTGAGTCCTTTTGTAGCGAAAAGAAGCTTAGTCCAGCACCAGCAGCAATGGCAAGGCGAGAGTTTTCAAATTCCGCAAAGGAACAACATCCGGTATCGGCAACAGTTGTATAGGTGGCAGATTTACATGTCAAATCAGACGAATAATCCCAAACGCGGACAATCTGATCCACTGATGTGACAAATACCAGTTGCTCCCCGACATGAACTACACCCGTTATCGTAGCCGAAGCAGCTTTCTCGACGAAGGAAATTACTGAAAGCTCCAAAGCACCGGAGCTCGAGATCAGTAGTCTTGAATGCGTGAGTGCATTGTCATCACCACCAGTCAAGACATCCCATGTGCCAGTTTTCTCGTTGGCATGTATGGCAAATGCTTTGATTGCACTCTGGTGTAATTGTTGTTTGACTATCGGCGCAGGAAATTCGTTCAGGTCCGATGTGATACAAGTTGTGACATCCCAAATGGTGAAATTACCATCGGTGGCACCAACGCACACAAAGGTTTGACTAGCAGTGCTGAGAAATTCTATGTTGAGGAGACAGAATTGACTATAAACTGTTTCTCCAATTGTCAGAAATGAATTCGTGGAAGTATTGAATTGGAATAGCTTGACAACGGAATTCGAGAAAACAGCAGCCACAAGGAAGCCCTGGTCATTTTTAATCGATGAAAAATCCATGATTCGAAGATCGGGGTTAACTCCAGACACGGGAAGACGCCCAACCTCCACCGCAGAGAATTGAGATTTGTCAAACCGATGTAACTTCCACACGATCATCTCTTCGTTTGCAGCAGAACTGATGAAGTGGTCTTTGTCGGTGAACTTCACCGACTGTAAGCCGGAAACATGGTTGTTCATTGTCCAAACGCACTCCATCTGGCCATCACAGTCAATTTTGCCAATCTTGATTGTAGCGTCCTCTGAAGCAGTCACAATGATTTTGGTGCCATCAATCTCGGTAGAATCAGACACGGCGCAGCTCCTTATCTCTCTTCCGTGTGTTCCATTGGCCAAGAGTCCATTGCGTGGCAAAGAGAAACTCGGCATCCTAGATTTGAGAACAAGGCCTGACTTGTTAATGAAAAGGAATTCCATACAAGGACTATAACAATCGAACCAATGCCCAAACTCCCAATGACGACGGAATCCTCCACAAAATTCATTGAGCAACTCGGTTTGATTAGTTTCACTCCACACGTAGAACAGAGAGGAACGGAACCCGTAAAGTAGAAGGTTCTTCTCGTAAACAAAACCGCCTTCAACAGAGCCTTTGTTGAACTTGTTTTGAAGGATTATCTCGTGGCTCAACTCATCTCCATGGCATCTAATTTGGAAGTAAAGATATGTGCCATCCCTAACCGTAAGAAGCACCACCGGAGAGTCCCCATTTTCAAATCGGCCCACAGTGGAGATAGAGGTAATGGTGTCTCCGGGGCAGATTTTACGTATTAAGTAGGGTGGAACAAGGGGGATTTGTAAAAGATCATAAACAGCCACATTTGCATGACGAGATCCCACAAACAAGTAATGGGAATCGGAATCGAAATGAATTGACGTGGGAGTAAACGAGCAGTCAGTTGGTTTGGGAAGTTCAACTGTGGCCACTACTCTGGGTTTCTCCGACACAACATCTAATTTCATAAACACAAAAGGGGATCCTTTGACCGGGCTATCTAGCAAAAGGTACATCTCATTTTTTGTTGTGCAGCTCAAGACATTGATGATCTTGTAAGATTTCTCTGGCGGCGGGTGATACCACTCGGTCGACACTTCGTCGCCCTGAGTTATCATAAGAACACTGCCGGACTTTGTCACTACCACAGCCGTCTGGCGTTCGTGACTCTTCAATGAGACAAAATCTTTGATAGAAATTTCGAGGTCGACCCATCGTAAATCACAGGAATCGATACTAAAAACCCTCCCAGCGGATGATACCACGATTGTCTTATCTGACCCGGGGATACTAGCAAAACTCTTGATGTGCTCATTATCTTCGACCTTATTCATGCCGTATCTTTCAATGTGATCAAACTCAAAGATCAACGGATCGTTGTACTCTTCATCTGCATCAAGGAGGCGAACCTTTCCGTCGGCCCCGCCAGTAGCTACCCGCGGTCGCAGAGCATAATCTGAATCACCACTCCATATATGCTTACCTTCGTGGCAGTACTCAAATGTTTTGATGCACTGCAAGGTACTCTCTCCGGTGTAATTCCAGATTCTGGTGGAACAGTCTTCTCCCATGCTGACTATTTGAAGTTCATCCGTCCGCAGTTTCCCAAACAGGAGCGACCAGATCCGAGAGCCGTGGCCCCAGCCTGATGCAAGCAACTTGCCATCTGAAAAGGTAAATGCTTTGATGGAACGGTCATCGGAGCACGAGATTATGTACTGTGCATCTTTGTCGATCTTCACGGCAAAAATGGAGCCCTCGTGGTCCTTCAACAGGTGCACGATTTTGCGCGATTTGAGGTTCCATATAATAACACCGTCCATGACTGTTCCTGCGGCCACATAAACGTCGCCTGTGGTTGTCTTTGTAATCGACCCCGAATAAAGAATGGATTTTTCACCACAGTGCACTGTTTCGGCCACGGAGAATGGCAGTATGGTGATGTCCACAACTAAAACTACATTGTGCGAATTCAAAATGGCCACTTTTCCGGGCTCAATGAACTCTACCGCTATAATCCATTCATTGATAGCTCTCTCACGGATCTTATCACTTTCCATTGGAAATACGGCAAAAGACCGTCCTCCGCTTACCGCTAACGTATTAGTTTTTTCGCAGATGGCAATAGAATGGATCTTGTTGCGTTTAAACACTCTTTTCTGCCATATAGGCGGATCGCCCTGCTTCTTGTTGTGAAATAGCTTTAGCACAGGGCCGTAGCCCACCAAAAGATGGTCGCCATGAAACTTAAGTGCAGTAACAGGACCATAGTGATTGATTTCCTCGAGGAGCTGCTCATTACACGAATTAACAGACATCTTTGGTGATAGCTAGCCACTAATTAGAAGATGTTGTACTGCACAAAAGCTGAAAAGTTGATCTGAGTGTCAAAACTGATTTGTGCATAAATGTGAATTTTTCATTTATGATCTGGCTTATTGGCATTTACATATAGATTGATGTTCACGCTGTCTATATTGTGTACATAAGGTTGTTGGCTTGGTAATGAGCAGAGGAAGGTTCAGATACTCAATCAACGGAAACACTGTTTTTTTACAATCTGGGCTTGTTCAAAATTTGCGTGAGCGAGTCCACCACGGTGGTCTCTAAATCAATGAGTGGGAATCCCAAGATAGCTTTCGTCTTGTCGTTCACAATCTTGCACATCTTTCCATTGATCTCCTTACCCTTTCCTGGCTCTCCCACTGGAACTTTGCCCTGCAAAGACTTGACGTCTTTGTTGATGATGTCCAAAATGTCTTGGCCGCAGAACCTGCCTGCGTTCATCAACAAGCGCTCGTTGGCGATATCCTTCTCGAATGCAACCAAATGTGCTTTGGCTACGTCTCTTACATCTACATAGCCACCAACCACTTCAGGCACAGGCAGCTCGGGAGTCAATTTGAGGAAGCCGTTCAAGATCTCGGAGGAAGTGTTCAAGCTCTCCTTGAGCTCGGAATCATAGGCCTGTGGACCGAATACAAAAGATGGGTTTACGTAATTGATGGTGAAGTTAGGCTTCTCATCCTTGACAAAGTCCCATGCAGCCTTCTCGGCAAAGGTCTTGGAACCACGGTATCCCAAGCGGTTGTTTGTTTTAGACTCTTCCCAGGTGGTCTCGTTCCAGGTATCTTCGTTATTGGTATGGTTAGGATCAGTCTCCTTTGAAGCAGTCGATACCGCAGCATAAGACGACGTCACCACGACCCTCTTCACTTGCGGAGCAAAATTCTTAATTGCTGCAAGTGCATTCTTGGTACCATTGACTGCAGGCTTCAACAATTCTTCCTCTACATTGGTGGCATTGTAGTGAAATGGAGAGGCCGTATGGAGAAACACCGTCACCTCGGGATGTTTCTTCAAGGCATCGTCGAACGCACCAGCTTTTTGAACATCCTCGACGACCTCGAAAGTGAATTGGCTAGAGTTAAAAAGGGATTTAAGGTGTTCTCCCTTGGAAACAGATCTTACACTTCCTACCACATTGTAGGATTTGAGAAGAAGGCTCTTGACAATGTGTTGCGCAATGAAACCTGTTGCGCCCGAGACAAATACGGTAGTGGACATGATCAATTGAGTGTATGAAATGGCAATTAAGAAGAATAGAAGTGTATGGTTGCCAACTATGGGGGGAGTACCCCGGATTATATAGTCGCATCTGACGTACTGTGGATTGGGATTGTGGAAGTGCTGAATCGGGAAGTAGGCGCCGGTTTGTACTGCCTATTGTGGATACGCTAGTGGATACTTTTAAAGATGCGAGGGAGACAGTGATTAATAATGATTTTGTTTCGGATGCATTTTTTTTTTTTTCGCTTTTTGTATTTCGGTGATGTAGTTAGCGCAAGTGAACTGATTTGTTGATCATTGATTGGTTGATTCTCTTGTGAATAGTGTTTTTATAGTTTTGAATTCGTCAATTTGGATGAATTTGTGATATTGACTTTTTCTGTTGGATGTTACCATGGCTCAAAATCAGCACAACTTGCAAAAAGATTTTTTTGACGAAAAGGCTACAGCTGTTTTTTTGGCGGTTTGTATTTTGTTGCCGTTTAGCCCCACGAGGAATATAATGGAAAATTGAAGTGTGTCACTTGAAAATGGCGCACAATTTGTTTTCGCTTCGTTTTAATAATTGAATATTTGAGTCAGAAATGAGTTTCAAACGTCTTTCAGTTACTCAAATGACTCTGGTACCAGCACAAACTCGAAAGTGTTACTTTGAACATCAGTCATAATTTGGCTTCTTCATTTACTGAAACTAGATTCGAACCAACTGAAACTCGATGTCTAGAAATCATAAAATAATGAAGCGAATCTTTCAGTCCTGACCCAAAAATTAGGAATTATGCACGAGGAAATCGCTACGGTGGTGTTTCTGTTGAGTCTGTGCGTTTTTTTTAAAGCTACATACATGCATTTTGCCTACAAAAAGAAAACCTTTCTCTTTTTACTACCATGCTGCTGGTTAGCAAGCGATTTTATATGTACTATATGTGGTGGCCCTAGTATATCCATATTGCTAAGGATGAAGTTAAAAGAGCGCCCCGGCGTCTTGGTGGTACCAGAGTAGCTCAAGGACAAAGTTGATCTTATGTAGCTGTATTGTCAAATAAAATCGTGAGTGCTTTGAAGGTGAAGTAGGTGGCGTTTGATAAATGATCTTGAATATTCTTTATGTTTGATTGATTTCTAATTGTTAAATCTAGATTAGGCATGGGTTTATCACAGTCCCTTAGTGTTATTGAAACCCAAGTTATCTTGCTTCAAATGTAGCTCTGTTTCTACGAGGTTATAAAATGCTTATCAGTGAATACAACCTTGTAAGACAAACTGGTCAAACAGAAATGAATGCATAATTATTTAAAGTGTCTCCTTGTCAACGTGCGACTCTAGACTGGTCCGTCAATGGAAAATAAATACTGTACTTTCCATGTACAGCATCTAATATCTACAGCTTTTTGTCCAATCACAGCTTCTTTATTCCATTATAAGTTTATCCTTTCCTGCTTTGGTGTTCCGAATGCCTGCATATTATCGAGTTGCCAATCGGTACATTGCTCAGAATTAGCTTTTTGCAGACACGCTCCAACAGAAATTATATAGATAAATCGCAATTTTGGCAAAAAACGAAATTAAATCAAAAAAAAGATTGATTTCGCCCAGGATCGAACTGGGGACGTTCTGCGTGTTAAGCAGATGCCATGACCAACTAGACCACGAAACCACTTCTTGTTAATCGAAATTGATGCTTTATTATATTATACATTCTTGAGCTCAATGCTCATGTTTGTTCAAGAATATTGATTTATACAATGGGATCTTACAACTGCCCATTTATGGAATTCCTCATACCAGTAGTTGTAGTTTTGTAGAGACATCTCTGGTTGCTCATAAATCGGCGAAAAGGGTAAACTGAATTGCTCACCTAGAACTTGAAATTTGCTCCTGTTCCTGTCGAGTCCGCAATTTTTTTTTACCTCTCATAAAACTTAAACTTTATAGGCTTCGAGAGCTTGTCGACTCTTTTGTCTTAAATTTGATTCCTAAAATCAACAACTGGTATCAATTCCGGGTCGATTCTTTAAACATCGAAGTATCTGTGCATGGTTTATTTGTGTTTGTTTTCTTTTGTGAAATTTTTTTCACGCTCAATCTCTTTTTGGGAAAGAACAGAACACGGTATGCAATGTAGATCCCTACTAACTTTCAAATGTAGAAGTTAGAACAGATTATACACAGATTCCATGAATCGAAGTAATTCGAAGAAATCTTCAGATCTAGCTTTCCTCTTCTAGTTTCTAAACCATAGGTACATAAATAATGCTTTTGCCGCCGTCTTTGATGGAAATTCTAGGCCCATTCTTGCTGAATTTGAACTCATGAATTTGGCGTTCATTCTTTTACTCTTTACTAGCTTAGCTGCTGGATTAAGTTATCCAGCTAGGGCTACTTCATCTGGCTTAGTTTCTCGAATCGGCTCGCTGACCGAGAATTCTAGTACCGAATCGAATGAAAATTCAAACTTTGATTCCTTAAGTTCTCTGAATGTTTCTCTGTCTTCTATTCCAACGATCGCTGATGCGACTATTCCGTTGGTCATTGTCTATGTTACCCCTCTGGATTGTATTGTTCCCAGCGCTACCCAAACTGGTTGCTCGGGTTTTCGCTGTGCACATGGATCGGGATCTGCAGCTGTTCCACAACATACGGATCATTGTATTACAATGGGTGATTCGAAGTTTTGTAAAAATGCCGAATCCTCCAGAACTGGTGAACGTACAACCACCTCCACCATCTTTAAAACTATTCTGGTTACAAAAACAATTCCTTCTACCTCGTGCAACATGCTATTTTGCAGCACAGTGATGTTGACCACTATTGTCCCTACAAGTATCGTATCTTCCATCAATGGGTATGGTGAAGCTGGAAATTTAGAAGGAAGACCCATTCAGAAAGGCTACCCAAACTCTCACGATATTCAAGACTTAGTTGACCACTGTAAAGGAAACAATTGCGAGACTTTTGCACTGCAAATCAGTGTGGTGCCAACTACTTCGAAGAATATTTTATCCGCCACAAATACCTTACAACCAACACAGCCAGAGCGCACTAGGCTCGATGGAGCTATTGTATCAGGATTGGATTTAACTTCTGTTGATATCGATTCCAATTCAAGGACAAGAGAGGCTAGCCATAAACTTTGTCCAGAATCGTTCAAATGTCTTGATACAAATACTTTGCAGCCTTCTATGTCTAAATCAGAACAAGACTTACCTAAACTGTCGTCTATTACTGGCTTTGAACATGGCGCTGCTGAATTCAATGATGCTCCAACTCCAATCCGTCAAGACAATAAGATGAACGCAGATCTGGGCCTTTCTCATCCTGAAGTGTGTGACGAAGATAAATGTAGCGACACCGGTGTACCTGGTGAAAATATGACGAATTCTCAAGGACACAAATTTTCATCTGACTCACCGAACGACAGAAACAGAAAGACCAATGATTTGACACGTCACGAATCTGGAACTGGGAAGGAGGATGGATCAAAGCAAAACCCTCAAACTGAGTTAAGTGATGCTATTCCAAAGGAGTTCAACGAAAACCTCACATCCTCTCCTGATAGGATGGAGTCTGGAAAGGAATCCCAAGTGGGTTCCAAAACCTTTCAAAGTATTCCATCAGAGGCTAAAGCAAATGCTCAAAATGCAAAAACAAACGACATCGAACACAAAGACAAGAATACGAGCGATATACCTTTGGCGAACAATAGTTTTGAGCCAGTTTGTTCTGACCTTGATACCGAGTGCTCGCACTCAATTCTAATTGAATCCAAGAAAGAAGCAATCGTCAATACGGCGTTTTCCAGTTCAATTCACATAACAGTTAATCCCGAACTCACTAGTCTTAGCTCTTCTTCCCAGCCTAGTTCCAAAAGGATGCATCCAGTGGCGATTGCTTCAGAAACACGCAGTGACCCCATTGCAAATTCCGCTGTTTCTGCTCCTGGAAAAGTCGATTCGAATAAGCCAGATACAAAGGACGATTCATCTGTACCATCCAGATCCGAAAATGATGCTCCACAAAAGAAGAAACCACGTCCACCAAAGATTACCTTGCCGCCATACACGCTCGAAGATGTCGAGAAGCTCGAAAATGATATCAAAAAGGGAGAGAATGGAGCAAATGGCTTTTCTTTCAACTTTGATTTGGACCTTGATATAGACGGGCCAGAAGTTCATATTCACGAACCAGGCTTTGATGTTCCCTCTGTTCCTGATATCAATGTTCAGAAAGAGTCCGATGTGAAGTCCAAACAATCTGATATGACCATTTCTGCTCCTCTGTTTAAAAGCTTTTCGAATTCGACCGTTCTGTCTTTGTCAAGCCTGTCTGCTGCTTTTGCGGTTCCTTCAGAAAAACACTCTGTAACTTCTTCTATCAGACAGCAATCGTCTCATTCTGTATCTAAAACTTCCGTGCCGGAATCGTTTGTGGGCATCAATACTTCAAAAACTTCTTCCCGCCCAAGTCTGAGCTTGCAAACATACGGACGGCAATCTCTGTCGGCATATGTTTCGAAAAGTAAGATCAGCAGCAAGAGCCATTTGAGTGATCAATCTTCATCGAAAACTGTTCGGACGCTGAGCTCCAATGGACCAAATGTGCCGAGAGTTTCTTCCATTCAGCTGTTACCTTCCTCGAGCTATAGAATTTCAAAATCTTCTTTTCTGAGCAGTATCTCGCATTACAATTCTTCTAAAGCAGAGAAGGGCCTGAAGTTCACTAATCGTTATTTCTTTGGAAGTTCAGTTTCCTTGGATGTCTCCATCAAACATGTAAGCCCGGGGACTTCGGCTTCGAGCCTACAGAGCAGTTCCAAAGCGAATATAGCTCTGAAATACTCTTCGAGTTCTGTGACTTCGAAGGCTGCGTTCACTTCTTCCCTGATTGTCAGACCAAGCTCTTCAAACTCCTTGACTGCAAGCATTGATCTGTCTGACTCGAAAGTTTCGAGTGAAGCTCACAGTTCCACTTCTCTGAAGAAGTCTCTGGCTTCTGGTTCTTCCAAGTTTCCTGGAATCGCTGATGTTCCAACGCCTAAGATTCACAGTTCAAACTCGAAATCGTCTCTTTACCACCGCTTCCCGTACACACCAAGCAGCAGCAGAATCTCGAGTAAAGCCTATTCTGCTACTTCTAGTAATATTTCTCAGACCAGCTCAAAAAGAAGTTCAAGTACCGGTGGAGTTCTGAGGCTGGCATCTAGTGTGAAGTCGAACTCTTCCAGCAAGCCACATATTTCGACGAAGATGACAAAAACATCCAGCTCCTCGTCTATTTTATCCAGATCATCTACAGCTTTGTCGTCTTCCTCTTCAGGCTTCACCGGTCAAAGAGTGTACGAAGTGAGGATGCACCAAGTGAAGATCGTTAGACAGATACCAAGGCAAATCAAAGCTTCAGACCTATTCAGGGAAATAGATGACGTGAGTCCAGCAGATATCTTCCCTCCGAGAAGTCTGACTGTTGAAATTCCCGAGAATGTTGAAAACTACAGTGAACCGGTTCAGACCAACAAGTTCTACGGAAATCTTCTCGTAGGAACTCAAAAGAACGTAACTTTTACACATCCTTACGCATTCTACTGGGATGATGAAGCACATTTTGGATACGGTGTTCAACGCACTGTTGAGGAGAAAGTTACTACTGGACCACCTTCTGGAACAGGCGGCCGCGAGTTCTTGACTAATCCACTCAAAATGCCAGACATTTACTTTTCCGCTACAAGCATGAACTCTAGAAATAACCATCTCACAGTGACAGATCCTCGCGCCATGTCTGTGGTTGTGAATCTTCACCCCAAGCCAGAGGACATAGACGAGAATTTTATCGAAATGCCCTTGGTACAAGGTATGGCATTTGCCACAGCAGTTTATCATGGAAATTTGATTCCTCGCTTATCGACTTCTGAATCCATCATCAGCTTAGTCAAAGAGAATGTGGGCACACACCGACCAAGGGTACAACAATACAGAGCTAAGTTCAGCTCAGGCAACGAGTGGCTCCTTTTTGCGACTTTGCCTGAAGATAACATCCCATTTGAACTCACTATTGAAGATAACAAAATTGTTGGATCAAAGAGTGTTGACAATCTTATCATTCAGGCGGCGGCAGCGCCAGAAGACACATTTCACGACGGATTCTACCACCAAAGTGCCGGCCAATACTTGGTTGATGCCGATGTAAGTGGTAAAGCTGATGGCAAAGATGCTACTTACGAGATTAACTACGTAACGAAAGGTCTGCTGCTGTTCGAAACTCCATTGGTGTTTGCATTACCACACCATTTAGAATCCATGGATGAGGACACGAAAAGAGCAAATGTTGGTATCCAATTACCGTCAGCTACAAAAGGAAACATGTCAGCGTTCTTGACCCCTAATTTGAAATTCATCGAGAATCTCAATCTTGACGTTCAGTGGGGTCCATGGAAAGAGGGAATGGGACTCGCAGCCAAGTATGCCAAGGAGCAGCTCGAAGACATTAAGGATGCTGCAGTTGAAGAAATTAGCAACATTGACATTCGGAACGCTATTACACAGATCAAGGACGTGTACAATAGAGGTAAGTCTCTTGACAAGTATGCGCAAATCCTATATGTTCTCAATGACGTTGTTGAGGATGTAGACTTGAGCAAGCAATTGCACAAAGTTTTGGATGAAACGTTTGATGATTTGCGTAACAACAAAATCAAGAACGAGCTTCACTTTGACACAACTTGGGGAGGAATCACCCCATCCTTGCAACACAACAACATCAAGAATCAAATTTCTAAGCTTGGAAATGAGCTTTTCGATGACCACCATTCTAACTACGGTTTTTACGTTCATGCTGCTGCCGTCATGGCCCATGTGGATAAGACAGGGGAGTTTTTGCGCAAAAACAAGGATTGGATTAACGCATTGGTGAAGGACGTTGCTAACCCAATTGATGATGATTTCTTCCCCAAATCCAGGCTGTTTGATTGGTATCACGGACATTCTTGGGCTTCGGGTCTCCTTGAGGACAAGGACGCCAAAGACCAAGTCTCGTCCTCTGAAGATTACAATTTCTCCTACGCAATGAAGCTATGGGGACAAGTAATAAAAGATGCCGCCATGGAAATGAGAGGAGATTTGATGTTACAAATCCAAAAGCGGTCCATGAATCTGTACTTCCTTTTGGAAGATAACAATAAGATCATGAACTCAGCGATTATTCCTAACAAAGTCGCCGGATCATTGCATGAAAACAAAATTGAATACAACAGCAATCTGGGTGATTGGCGCAAATTGATTCATGGTATCAATATGTCACCAATTACACCTGCTTCAGGAATTATCAGAAATCTGAACTTTGTGAAGCAAGAGTGGGAACAATTGCTAGACAAAATGGAGGTCAACGATGGATGGGCTGGAGTCATGCAAATGAACCGGGCTCTCTACGATGCCAAATCTGCGTACAATTTTTTCTCCAGCTCAGATTTCAAATCGGACTTTTTGGATGTTGGCCAAAGTAAAACATGGGCATTGACGTACACTGCAGCCTTGGCCAATGCAGAGAACATCATCGACTTTATGGATTGAACTTTTTACAAATGTTACAAACGTACTTTAGAATATTATAACCCTGATATTAAATACAAACTTTAACCCTTAAACTCCCGAAATTAAAAAGAACGGCTCGACCATGATATATAAAAAACAGATTTGAGAGAGTAAGCCTCCCTTCACATTCTCTTGATTTTGATTGTGTGTGTGTGTGTGTGTGTGTATCCTTGAGAATGCGAAGAGGAAGACGGACCTCTTATATTAAACAGAAAGTGTCTATTGAGAAACGGTGACCTTCTCAGTGTTCTTGCCCTCAACAGAGACGTCATCTTCGCCAATCTTTTGAGCCTTGACTTGAGCGAACAACTCCTCTTGCTCTTTCTTGCTCAATGGCTGTTGCTTCTTCTTGAAGTAGTAAGAAGGCTTAAGCTGAGCCATAGTGACATTCTTCAAGAATGGCAAATGGCCGTTTCTCTCCTCATACCACATACAGTAGACAGCAATGATGATGGCAATCCAGTAAACATTGTAGGAGATGACAGAGCCGTAAGTGGCAGAATTTTGCCAGCCCAAAAGAGCGTTAAAGATACCCCAACCAGAGTCGGTTTGAGGGTTGCAACAGTTGACGTGCCATACAGACTTGGAGATATCGTAAGTACCTGGACCAGAACCGTTCTCAGAAGCATCACCTCCGGTTTGTCTGTTGTAGATGTAGTTACCGAAGAACCAGACACACTTGGAGAACAAACCAGCACCGATCAAGTACAAGAAACAGGTAGAAGCCACCAAGAAAATCTGCAAGGAAACGGAGGAACCAGTGTAGTACATAATGACACCAATAAGAATACCAGCAGCCAAACCGGCAACAACTGCAAGAGGGAAAGAAGAGGCAGGAGCACTCAAACCAACACCTCCAACGAAGACAACAGCCTCCAAACCCTCTCTCAAGGTAGTAATGAAGGGCAAGATAGCCATGGCGTATTTCTTAGTGAAGTGGCCGAAACCGCTCAATTTCTTTCCGTTCTCAGGCTTCTTGACCAAGGCTTGAGCCAACTTAACTCTCCACTTCTCCTTCATCTTGTTGATACGCAACATGGCAAGACCCATGATAGTAATCAAAATAGAAGCAATAAGCGAGAAAATAGCCTCCCACAAGTCCTCATACTTAGCAAAAAGATCCTTCTTAAGTGCATAGAAAGCACCGATCATACCAGCACCGATGATCAAACAAACCACCACACCCAATATCGCACCTACCCACACCTGGCGCACCAACTTCTTGTAAACGACGGGATCATCAGCAGAACCACCAAGACCCTGTTTCAAGAAAGCCAAAAGGACAGAGACAATGATGACTGCCTCTAAGGCTTCTCTGAACACCACAAAGAAAATCTGTACGTTGAATACGTTAGCCATGGTAAACTAAAAGAGAATAGTATTTGATGGCCAACACGGTATTGGAAAAAGATGTGTTTTTCGTTATTCAACCGGTTGAGGAAATTTTACAACTGATGGGAAAGATTACCGATATATATAGTGGGATGGTGCAGGTGTGAAGTGAGGAATCCTGCCCGCCGTGTGGGTACTTTTTCACTTTCAAGAGCGCGGGCACATAACGGGAGGCCGAAATTTCGGATGGATGTGCCAATCACAGAGTATAATTACGGGACGGATGAGGTTAAAGTCGGATATTTGTGCAGATCGCCTGCAGCTTCTAGGTTACAAACCAAGGTGCATGCAGGTAATCTGCCCCATCAGTCCTGTAAAACGACTAAACCATGTGGATGTCTGAGTGCTGAGCTATAGAATTTGGACGGAGGAGAGTTGATTTGGGGGTCAAATTGCACTCAAGTAAACATTGAGTCTCTGGAATCATCACTTATGAAATTTCGGTCCTGGATTAGTCATTTTTGGCGAACATATGGGGTTTAAAATATCACGTCTGCATATAATACCCACCGTTGCAGCTGAACCACCTCTATTCCTAATTGGTGGTGCGATGCAATTGGGCCAGGTTGCAGCTGCCGTCATCCTACGAAAGGAAGACTAAAACAAAAAGCGAAAAGTCCAACGCAACTTGGCTATTCAAGTACGCTAAAAAAATTATACAACTACCACTATTTTTGCGTTGAAATCATCCCAAATCCATCGCTGAATTTCCTCTTCCTTTCTCCCGGTTCACTTTTTTTTTTCTCTCCTTCCAGCGCCAAAAGGGCGATTGGCTGAATAATAGCCCCACGTGCATTCACAAACCCTGATCTTTTTGATAATCCTCTGTCTGCGCGGATTCAGGTACACTGATGTTACATCATAGGCCCACCTCATGTGAACGGACTCCATTTGACCATGTCATTTGTTCATTCATGGGTGTATTTGTGCCCTGCCATGCATGGAACGAAATGATGCGACAACTTTGAAGCTTGGCGATCCAAAAGCGTGTCGGGGTATATGTTCCACCAATGCCTGGGTGGAGCCATAAGAATAACAAAAAAAAAGAAAGTGAGAAAACTGAATAACATGATTTTATTAAGGTTTCCACTCTCCCATATATTTTGCTAGTTTTTTTTTCAGTTTGGATGAAACACGTAAGGCTCGGCTCCGATACCAATCAATTATTGGTCTGATGAAATCACAACTATAACTCCATTGGTCTACAGAATGAAAAGGCCACAGTGAACCGCGAATTTCGGCTCCGACAAACAAAAACGGGACAATTTCAGAACAATTGACATCAAACTATTTTCTCTTCTGACTCACAAATCGTCTATATATTTCGTTTGGAAGCTACTTATACCCTTATCCATTCCGTTCACTTTCCAGTCCGTGTTACTGCCTACTGACTTGATACAAACCAACAACTATGTCTACCAGATACGTCGAAAACGCCCGTAAAATCCTCTGTATTGGCCGCAATTACGCAGCCCACATCAAGGAACTTAACAACACTGCACCACAACAGCCATTTTTCTTTTTGAAGCCATCTTCTTCTGTTTTGAAGCCCGACAATGGTCCATTTTTGGTCCCCAAGGGTGCCTCAGTGCACCACGAGGTGGAACTAGGAATTGTCTTGAACCGAGACTTGAAAAATTTGCCCGATTCGTTTTCTGCTGAGGATGCCTTGGAGGCTATCGATGGATACGCGCTCACTATCGATATGACAGCCCGGAATGTTCAGGACGAGGCAAAGAAAAAGGGCCTTCCATGGTCGATTGCTAAGGGCTTCGACACGTTTTTGCCATTGTCAAATTTCATCCCCAAAGAGCGTATCGCTGATCCATACAACGTCACTTTGGAGTTATCTGTCAATGGCGAGACCAAGCAAAGCGACAAGACCGACTTGATGATTTTCCCGATTCACAAAATCTTAAGTCATATGTCATGCATGATGACGTTGCAAAAGGGTGACTTGATCTTGACCGGCACTCCCAAAGGCGTGGGTAGAGTGAACCCAGGAGACAGAGTTCATGCCTCTTTGTCTGTAGATGGTAAAGTTTTGGAACAAATTGAATTCGATAGTGTTGAGAAAGATGGTCCTTATGTATACAAGGAAACCTGATTTGAGGAAAATGCTGTCGTGAACGTTCGTGACCACAGGATGGCCATTTCCAACCTATTATCAAAGCATTTTTTGAACAGAGCCAAAAAATACGCACCCAAGTGGCTTAAATGTTTTCATGATTACTGATGTCCACCTTAAGACGAATCGGTAATCCAATAATCCGGCGACTACGACGAGTCTTCGTCGTCTGAAATATTGGGTATGGTTGAAAGAGTCATCTTCTCAACCCTGAGAAGGGGCGAATCAAATATTAATCGATGATACTTCAATACGCGACCGGCGATAAGCTGCATTTGCAATTTGTAGTGTTTGGCATCTCCACTCGCCTTTCGAAAATCCTTAGATGGGCGTTCTAGTGGATTATATCTGTCAATATCTTCTTTGATTTTTTTACTTGTCGAGAAGGTCCATACCTTTTTTTCATAAGTATTGAGATTGTTGCATAATGATTTCAGAACGGTTTTCCTATATTCTTGGAATTCCTGGAAAAGCTTGTAGTCTCTTTCGATCAATTGGATGTAGTTCTCGACGACAAAGAACTTGGTATCTTTTGTCTTAAGCTCTGACTTTTTAGTAAAAATTGGCGACTTCTTGAGTCTACTAACTTCAGAAAATTTGTCTTTAATTTGAGCTAGAAATAATTTTGGATGGCTGAGGTCCTTTTGTGCCTCCGTAGCGAGATATAAATCTTTTGATAGTTGATGTTTTAAGGTGGTTTTTTTATTATATTGAGGTCCTTTAACATTAAATTCTGCTAAGTTTGTCTCCAGATTGATTTGTATTACCATGAGTCTGAAATTAAAAACGGCTTTGCTTAGTTCATCTTTTTTTTCAGTTTCGCAAAACTTTTGTGCAGCGGAAAGATGGTCTCTGTCCTTTGAAAAACAAGTGAACTTGCTCTTGAACTTGTCCATTTTGAAGAAAAAAACGGATACCAAAAGAAGATTGAATTTTGAATAGATTCTGTTGTAACATAATTTATGGCAACAACTTCTAGTTTGAGAAATACGCACACTAATGGCTGGAAATACCCAATTCGACAAGCAAATAATGGAATGGAATAGTGTTCAAACATTCGCAGACTCTCATGAGAGTCCGAATATATTATGCATTATACAGAAGGTTTTCAAAACATGTCGCTTTAAAAATAATTCGAATCCTCAAAAACTTGGGTCAAGTCAAACGTGATATCACATCTGGGGAGCAAGTGCTTGCCAGAAATATTAGTCTACATTCCGTCCAAACTGTATTCAAGTCCTGTCTCTTCGAAGTTTGTGTTGTTTTAGATCTTAAGCAGGTTGTTCAATTGATCTCGTCTTGTGCTTTGTTTTGAACCATCTTGCATGAGTATTCAAGGTGAAACAACTTGAGCCAATTCGGAATATTTTGGAATGAGCGATAATAAATTAACGAAGAATGTATTGTCGAGCCTTTTGCTCCTCTGGAAGGGGAATGGTTTGTAGTGTGTCTGTTTGAACAGACATTATGACAAGCTGAGTGCAGATTGGATCGAGTGTACATCAACTATTAATCATTTTGGCCTTGAAAACTAAAACTGTCTAAAATCTTTGTATGTGTTCGATTTTTTGAAGCGTAAATTTCGACTGTAGTCACTGATTTAAGCCACAGAACGATCAGATCTCACAGGATTTAGGCCAAAATTTGCAAATTAGTCTATCAATTCCTTGACCTCCAATGACTTTCACGAACTGAGCTCATATGCTCAATTAAATACGCTGTCATTTGTTTTGTAAATTATTTTTCTATTTGCTCTGTGGCCGGGTGGCTAACACTCTCAACAGTTCCTTTGTCAGTGTGAATTCCAGGTTCGAACCTGTTATGGGAAATTTGTAAATTGATAGATTCCTTGAAAAATTGTGCTCAGTGGCCAGGAGAAGCACGAAAATGAAGTAAGTTAATTTGAATGGGAGTGATATTTTGTGTGTCGCGTTGTTACGTTGTTTTATCCACTATTCTTCACCATATGATCGAATATTGAGCGAATTGTAGCTTTAATTTTGGCAAAGAGAAACAATGAATAATTGAAAATATTCTATTTATTATGAAGCATGTTGCTATCGTACCTTTGGAGCACACTTATGACAAAAACGACTCGTAGAACAGAAGCGAGAGTCTATTCTAAAATACATACATTCAAGGTGTTCTTCAAAATTTTCTGTGTAGAGCTCTAGGAAGGAAATTTCGTCAGATAAGTCCTCGAGAATTTCAACTATTGCAAGCTCGTCTATCAATTGTGCAATTGCTAATACAGCTGAGCTCAGGATACAAAGAGATATCAAAATGCAGTAGAATATGGCAGTGATAGTTACTGAATGCAAATGGGCTTTGACAAGTCGAGGGGATCCAGACAAGCGACACATGTGAAGAACTTAGAGAATCTGACAGAGACATCCAGGTTAAATTGCTCCTCACATGAACAAAAGAGTCTGCTTTCATTAGAATTCGGGCTGGAATATTCAGAACCATTTCTCTCAAGCTGTATTGGTGCAAGAGGTGGAACAGAGAGAATTGTTTAAACAGAAATGAGAATGAGGCTCTAAAGCTTCCGAGGAAGTGAAATAGTCGGAATCATTGAGCACATGCGATTTGGGTTCACTATATGGTTCTAGGTTTGGTCAGACTCTTGATAGAGTACACAACAATGAGAATCAACGCAGGGGTTCGTGAACATGCAAAGCCAACCATTTCTCTCTCAACATATTGTAGAATGTTCACACAACTGCTAATTTTTTAATCGTTTGCTAGCAAGCTCAATCGTCTCAGTAGCTTTCGCTTTCACTCTAACTATGATTAAATGAAGATGCCCTCCTTTGGCGGCACATATTGGCGCAAAACAATACGGGCTTCATTCATGACACGGTGTGCATGCTCATCCATGGAGTAGCTTTGAGCATAAACAACCTGTTTGATGCCACTCTGAACAATCTTGATTGAGCAGGTAAGACACGGACAGGTGTTACAGTACAAGATCGAACTATCACCGTCAATACGGTCGCGCCCAGCCTCAAGCAATGCATTCTCTTCTGCGTGTAAGCACAAACACGTCGAAAGTGATGCACCACTTCCCTGGCCCTGGTTACATCGCGTGCATCCACCCTCATTACAATTAGTTAAATGACGAGGCGTCCCGTTGTACCCAGTAGCAACAACACGGTTGTCACGAACAATTACACAACCAACGCGGCGCTTCATACAATTAGATCTTAAGGCAGCCAAGTCAGCTAGGCGCATGAAATACGCGTCCCAGGTTGGACGAAGTCTAGCTGGATTCATGAGGTCAAGCTCACTCAATTTTACATACAAGCTCTTGAGTGATGTAGAGGTGTTGATGACTTTGACATTAGCCTGATTATTGATCTGGATCAATGGATTCTGCGCATCAAACAAAAGCTCATCAGATTGCATCACAAAACTCTCAAAGGGTACGTCTTGATCAGTCCGCTTCAAGCAGTGACGTTCATAGCGTAACTTGACAGGCGCATCGACATATACGTGTAGAAAGAAAGGTCTTTTCTGAAGCTTCTGTAGCATTTCCATATCATCAATGTGAAGAATGACGTAGTTGGTGCGCCAATTGGCAGTGACATCATCTAGAAGGGCATCGAATGTCGTATACTTGTATACATCAAGACCAGAGGCTGCTGGAGGTGTTGCCAGGCCCGTATCTTCTGTTTCGACGCCAATTAGCTGAAAACCCTGAAATGTGAGGTATCGAGCGACCTCTGCTTTGCCTGAGGAAAGTGTTCCGGAAATACCAATTAACATTCTTTTTGGAATCGAATGTTTTAGGGAACTCCGAGAGAGATCAGTGTAAATTGAGTAGTTGATAAGAGAAGACAGGTAATGAAGTGAAAATTACGAGACTTGAGGTAAAAATTGCGAAACAAAAATACAAAATGGAAGTCAAGCTTTTTAAAATTTTGAAATTCATAGACTATTGAAAAGAATTGCGTCAAGACGATTGATTTAACTACGATCCTTATATGTGTATTACATTGGCTGCAAACTCGTGGTTCAGGAAAACGACTCAAACTCATAAATATCAAATTTGGCTCAAAGTTTCTGAATCAGTGTTTTGAAGTATCTGAAATTGAATAAATCGAAGGCTTGGTGTTCCTGACTTGAAGTATTGAATGTCAATGGCGTCTGATTTCCAGTCTGGCCATTCCGGTCCAAGGAATGGAGACTCTGAAAACATTAATTTGAGAAATGTTCAACCAGTGAAAGCATATTTATCCGACTCAGCACGAGAATCCAAGATGAGTGGAGGTCTCTATCACTACAACAGGTACTAGAATCCAGGCTTCTTATTTTTCAGCAGATTGCCTCTGTTGCTAAACAAGTTGAGAAGAAATTTAACGGATTTTTATACCAAAAGATCCACTCAAATTAGGGACGGAAGTGGAGACTTGAGTATTTGAAGCATGACATAGATGAGAGACATCGTCATGGCGTACTTCTATCGTCATGACGTACTTCAAGATGAAGCCTATTTCTGAAAACTTTGCTGATTATTGATCTACGCCAAATGATAACCACCTCTGTTCTGTATTAGCCATTCTTCAATACAAAGATTTTGGACAAAGACAAGAAGATTCATTCAGAAAAGATCAGAAAAGGAAACAATTCTCAATGAGAAATAACACTTTTCCAGAAAATCAATAAAAATTGCGGTCTCTGCACTTTTTCTTTTATCTGCTCCCTCTCCATATCTTATCTATGGAGCCTACATACTAGATCTACCATTTGCTACCGATATCACTAATAAGAGTCCATCAAAACTACATCAATCGATCAGAACTTCTTTCCTCCATACAAGTCCCTCTGTTCACTAGAAAGTCATGCGCTGGTCGCTTCTACTCCCCGTCTTTTCCCTTCTTTCCGTCGTTTCTTCCTCAGATTCAAAGGGAACCTGTGCTATCTACGGCAATTGTGGTAAGAAACTGGTTTTTGGTGGTCTGCTTCCTTGCGTCGAACGAATTGCTGCTCCGAAACCGTCTCAAGAGACAGTTGATCTTCTCTACAAAGTTTGCGGTGCAGACTTCCCTACAGAATCGGGGTTATGTTGCTCTTTTGATCAATTGACAACGCTAGAGCTGAACTTAAAACGTGTCGACCCGTTGATAAGTTCATGTCCCGCCTGTCGGAAGAACTTCTACGATTTTTTCTGTAAATTCACTTGTTCTGGTGCTCAGGGTACGTTTGTGAATGTAACTAGAACAGGTACTGCTATCGATACAGGGAAGGAAATCGTGGCGGAGCTTTCCATCTTCACCGATCCTGAGTATGCCGAGCAATTCTATGACTCCTGTAAAAATGTGAAATTTTCAGCCACTAATGGTTATGCCATGGACTTGATTGGTGGTGGTGCTAAAAACTACTCTCAGTTTCTCAAGTTTTTGGGTGACGAAAAGCCTCTTTTGGGTGGATCGCCATTCCAAATCAATTATAAATATGAACTTCCTCCAAAGACCCCATTTGTGCTCAATTCGGGGTCAATGAAGCCTTGCGATGATCCTAAGTTCAAGTGTGCTTGCTCTGATTGTCCACCGTCGTGCCCAACGCTTCCTGAATTCCGCTCGTATCAAGATCGGTGCACTGTGGCTGGATTGCCTTGCTTTTCGTTTGTAGTAATTGTTCTTTGGCTCCTTCTCTTCGCAGCTATTGGTGGCTACCATGTCTACCTTGCCAGAACCAAACGCGCTCAATTTCAACGCTTGAATCAGATCTTGAGCGGTGAAATTCACAACTCCGAAAATGAAACAGATGATCAGGCCCACTTTTCATCTCGTGATTCTTCGACAGTAGTGGGCTTGAGTGCAATGCAGGTGTGGATTATCAGAGCTCGTGAGTGGATAATGGACTCTCTTAAGAATGGATTCTATAAGTTAGCATACTTCTGCGCGGAGCATCCAGCAGTCGTAATTGTCTCCTCAGTAGCATTATGCCTTCTTTGCTGCACTGGTATCAAACAATTGGAGTGGGAGACGCAGCCGGTAAATCTATGGGTAAGCGAAAATGAGCCAGCACTCAGAAATCTCCAGTACTTTGAATCTGAATTCGGAGAATGGTTCAGAATCGAACAGCTTATCATAAGTAATGCCAATGCTTCATCGCCAGTTCTCTCATGGGATACTGTACAATGGTGGTTCGAAAAAGAGCTCGAGTTGCAAGAGTTGACCAATGAAAATGGCGAGAAAGTGCTTTTTGACAAGCTCTGCTTTAAACCACTTGGTGAAACATGCGCTATACAGTCATTCACCCAGTACTTCCAGGGAAACATAGCCTATTTGAACAAAGATACCTGGGCTCAAGAAATACAAGCATGCACAAGATCTCCTGTGAATTGTTTGCCATCATTCCAACAGCCTTTGAAGCCGTCAGTTTTATTTTCTGATGACAAAGTCTTAGATTCTGAGGCATTTGTAGTGACACTTTTAATCAACAACCACCTGGATGATGAGAAGTACACGAACTATGCCGTTTCTTACGAGAAGGCATTACAAAAATGGATCAAGAAGATTCAAGATGAGAAGCCAAATCTCGATATCTCTTACAGTACCGAAGTTTCGCTAGAGGAAGAACTCAATAAATCGACAAACACGGACATCAAGATTGTCGTTATATCGTACATCGCTATGTTCATTTATGCGTCCTTGGCTCTTGGCGGCAGAATCCCATCCTCATTCGATAAGAAACATCTTGTCCGCACTCGATTTCAATTGGGCCTGTTGGGTATCATGATTATTTTGGCTGCGGTAGCGTCTTCAGTTGGAATTTGTGCCTATTTCCAAATCAAGTCTACCCTCATAATTGCAGAAGTTATCCCATTTTTAATTTTAGCAGTTGGAGTGGACAATATATTCTTGATTGTTCATGAGCTTCATGTCATCAGTGAAAATAATCCTCAACAGTCTATAAGCGAAAGAATTGCCTTGTCTATGGCCAGAATTGGCCCTTCCTGTTTTATCAGTGCCTTGATTCAATTCCTGATGTTCTTCCTCGCTTCCACAGTTCAGATGCCTGCCGTTAGAAACTTTGCTTTCTATTCAGCTGGTGCAGTGTTTATCAACTTTTCTCTCCAAATGACACTCTTCATCTCATTTTTGGCGATTGATCAAAAACGTCTAGAGGAGGGTCGTATGGATTGTCTCCCATGGATAACTGTCCAGAAGCAAATTCTGCTCCTGGAGTCAACTCAGGCAATTGAGTACGATTTCTCGCTGTTCATAGAGAAAAAGTACTCGCCATGGCTTTTGAAGCCTTCCAACAAAAGAAAGATCTTCACAGCATTTTTAGCTTGGCTCGGAATATCATTAGCCTTGCTTCCATCCATCCAATTAGGCCTCGATCAACGACTTGCATTGCCTGCTGACTCCTACTTGGTGGATTACTTCAATTCTGTTTACCAGTACTTGAACGTTGGTCCACCAATTTTTTTCGTTGTCAAAGATTCGGATCTTACCCTGAGATCTGCACAACAAGAGTTCTGTGGTAAATTTTCGACTTGTGAAGAGTTTTCGATTGCGAATGTATTGGAACAAGAGTATAAGAGGGGCACTGTGTCCACAATTGCAGAGCCAGCCTCGAGTTGGCTAGACGATTTCTTCGCATGGATGAACCCAGACCTTGACCAGTGTTGTCGATTTGAGAAGAATGCTATTGGTGACCGCTTCTGTTCGCCATATGCCTCCCCACGTCAATGCGTTCCATGTTATGCCGATCACGAGCCACCATACAACATTCTGATGGAGGCATTTCCGACCGGCAGTGAATTTATGAAGTTTTTCAGACAATGGATAGAGGAGCCCAGTGATCCATGTCCCTTGGGTGGCAAAGCACCATATTCATCTTCCATAAGCTACAATGAAACTGCTATTAAAAGCAGCTACTTGCGCACAAGCCATAAGCCATTGAGATCACAGGAAGACTTCATAGTTGCTTATGAGAACGCCTTACGAATTGTTGACGAGATCAAAGAACACTCACCACAAGAACTCGATCTATTTGCATTCTCTCCATTCTACATTTTCTTTGTTCAGTATAGAACGATCGTATCGCTAACTTTTACCCTATTGGCGATTGCCGGGCTTCTGATTTGGGCTGTAAGCACCTTATTGTTAGGGCTGATGCGGGTGGCATCAATTCTCACGGCCGTAGTGGCAGTGATTATGGTCAACATTGGAGGAATAATGGCGCTTTGGGACATCTCGCTCAATGCTGTGTCATTGGTCAATCTTGTGATTTGTGTTGGGTTGGCAGTTGAGTTTACTGTGCACATTTCAAGAGCGTACTTGGTAGTGAACGACGAGACGGACGAAGATCAGATTTACGAAGGGTTTTTGGGCTACGAGGGCCAAGGTGAGCAAGACAAGAAAACAGCGCTTGCCTCAGCAGCGCTCTGCAAAGTTGGCGGTTCAGTTTTGGGAGGTATCACTATGACCAAATTGATCGGAATATTTATTCTAGCATTCACACAATCGCGTATCTTTGAGGTTTACTATTTCCGGATGTGGCTTTCACTTGTTGCAATCGCATCGGTGCACGCGCTAGTTCTTCTTCCGATTCTTTTGAGTATGTTCGGACCTGAGTGATTGAAACAACCTGGTTTTATTTTTTCGCTAGCGACAAAATTCGAAAAATAAATCTCTCAACAGTATTTTTAAAACAAAAAAGGAAATTTGACAAAAACAAAACAAACTATGTTGCCCGATCCAACCATCCACAGATCAGGAACGTCAATGCAAGTTCAGATCCATTCAAATATCATGTACTGCACCGAAACGCGAAGGAATATTCTTAGGATTTAGCCACGAAATTAAGGAATCGTCATTCAAAAAAAAAAAAATTAGCCAGCTCCATATCGACCCACTTTCTTACGTTGCTACTTCTTTTTCAAACAACGGCTGGCTGCGACTTGTCTGGCTGCAGTACCATTCATAACGCTCAAGCTCCTCTATTGTGCAAACGTGACTTTGCCCGCGGCCTATCTGCAGTACCACATTTACTATGTTCTTTTTTAGGATTGAACGTATGTGGAATATCTAACTAGCACACTACTATGTCTTCTATTTACACTTTCAAATGGTATGTTTTTGAGTAGAGGGGCATGTCAAGCATGCTCTGTGTTCCCCAATTGGGAAGTCTCGCGCCCGTTTTGTTGCGCGCCCTGACGGTTTTTCCCCAAGTTCTGCTTCTCCATGTTAATGCCAATCGACCCTGTAACTCTGTGAGTTTGCGTCCAATCAGCACAAGAATTGTGCCATTGGATTCTCCTCGTTTCGAGCTACAAAGCGGTAGTATTAAACATACCAAATTCTTTCTCTCAGTCCCGAATTCCGTCTCTTTCTTTTGAACAAGCAACTAACTTACCCTAGGCCAGCAGGACCCAATGAGGTCATCGTAACCGGTACTTTCGACGAATGGAGCAAGTCTTTGCCATTGGTGAAGCAAGCCGACGGCTCTTTTGAGTTGTCGTTCCCTCTTCCAGCATCCTCCGATATCTTGTACAAGTACGTTGTGGATGGTGAGTGGCTCGTCAACCAAAGCGAGGCCAAGGGTTCCGACGAGAACGGAATCGAGAACAATGTTTTGTCCGTCTCCGCTCTTTCGTCTCTTTCCCAGAAATCCGCTATCCCAGAGGCTGCTGGCTTGCCTGTTACCACCGGAAACGTCAGCACCACCGTGATGCCTCAAGAGGAGATCAAGCAACAGACATTGGGTGAGCCAGGTATTTTCGTGCCTAAGGACCCTGAGGCATTGGCTGCTTTCGAGACTGTCAGAGATGTAGACCCTAAGACTTTGAACGAACCTGAGTTGACTGCTGAGGAGAAGAAGAAGCAAAAGAAGAAATTGAAGAGAACCCAATACAAGAACAAGCAGAAGGCCAAGAAGGCTGCCGGTGCCGGCGTTGCTGGCGCTGCTGTTGCCGGCTCTACCGACAGCACTCCTGTTCCTGAGACCGGTGTGTCGAGCTCTGAACTTGAGCCAGAGACCACCAACGACGAGCAGAATGTCGTTTCCAAGGAAGAGGAGGCTGAGGCTGTTGCCGCTGCCGCCACTGCTGCTGCCGCCGCCGCTGCCTCGGTTCCTACTGTCCCACCTATCGACAGCAAAGCTGTTGAGAAGGAGCTCGACGCCAATAAGGCTGTCGCCGCTGCCCCTGTTGCTGCTGCTGCTCCAGTTGAGGCTGATGCTCCAGTTGAGGCTGCTGCTCCAGTTGAGGCTGCTGCTCCAGTTAAGGCTGCTGCTCCAGTTGAGGCTGCTACTCCAGTTGAGGCTGCTGCTCCAGTTGAGGCTGCTCCAGCCAAGACTGAGGCTCTTGTTCCCGAGACTCTTGACCCAGCTGTCGTGGGTGCTGTTGCCCCAGGAACCTCTGCCAATGAGGTTCACCAAGACGCTGAAGAGACCACCGAGGACCCTGTGGCCGTTGCCGCAGCTATGGCCGCCATCGAGGAGCCAATTCCAATCAAGGACACTGATGCTACCACTGCCACTAAGGAAGTAGACGCTTTGCCAGTTAGCAAGAAGGCCGAGGAGGAGATTATTGTTGCCGAGGGTGGCAAGAACTCTAAGGAGGTCGGTGAGGAAATCGCCACTGCCATCGGCAAGGAGGTTGAAGAGATTAACCCAAGTGCTGCCGAGGCCAAGGAGATGGCTGAGCAAGCCAAGAAGGTCAAGGCCAGCAGTGGTACCGGCAACGGAACTGCTACTAGCTCTAGCAAGAACGAACCAAAGACTGAGACTAAAGAGAAGAAGAAGGGATTCTTCTCCAAGCTCAAGAGAGTGTTCAAGTAAGCCAGCCGACTCGGAGCCCCACTTTCGTTTTTCTAACTAACCTTATTCACCTCTGTGGACTAATTCTAATTGATCTTTAAAGACCAGCCGGCTGATGGGTCGGATTAGCTGTAATTTTACTCGTATATCAATCCACATATTCTTTATTCAGTGAAGTAGAATCTGAATTTGTTATGTTCTCCATTCTTCATTCATCATTCATGCCCTTTCATTCATTCTTCATTCTTCATTCTTCATTCTTCATTCTTCATTCTTCATTCTTCATTCTTCATTCTTCATTCTTCATTCTTCATTCTTCCTCCACTACATCAAACTAATTGTATCTTTCCATTACTATACACATCCCCTCTAACGAGCCTCGAATTGAACCATCTTCTTGGTTCTGGCCTTGTAGATCACACGGTGGCCACACTCCTTACATCTGATCGAATCAGTCTTTCCCAAAGTGAAGCTAGCTCCACACTGCGCACAGTTATATCTGACACCCAAGTTCTTGGAGGGCGCCTGGCCCTGAGCAGCATGTGATATCGACGTAGGTGCGCTGAAGGCCTCTTTCTGTGGAGAAGACATGTTGGAGGTGTAGTAGAGAGATGACTTTTCAGAGATGCAGGTGATAAGATGGGGGATTACGTGAGGTGGATTGGAGGTGGGTTGGAAATGAGATTTTTTGAGATTTTCGATATTTATTCCGATTTTTGATTTCTGATATTTTTCTGATTATAATTCTTCGATAGTTTCGGTTTTCGTATCTGTTTTGCTCCCGTCTCAAGTCTGTTTGCTTGTGTCTGAATGATATACGGCGATGAGTAGTAAAATACCAAAAACATTGACCCGAAAAAAAATTGAGTAGTTCATGAAAATAATAAAAATAAGAATTGTTCTCTTTTAGTTTTTTTGGCGAGCCTCCGTGTTTATCTTCCCGATCGTATTTATCTGAAGTTCCTCAATCAACTCATTTGCAGCCACTATAAACACTTCTAGTTGCATCTATTTCACACCAAATTAGCAGTGCTCGATACGTTGACTTGCCATTGTTGCTTAAAGGTATCTATGGGTGTGTATGTATGTCCTCTTTGATACATCTGGCCTGTTCTGTTTCACATATACGTGCTTCTTAGATCTCATTCAAAACAGAAGGAACTCTTGCAATTGAATTATTTGAAACAAAAGTAAAGTTACTATTTAACAGGTTGTATGTAGTCCTTCTTGGATTATACGTGTATAGCTATGTATCTCTACAATTCCATATACCTCTGTTCTTGTAAGAACAAGACAGAATCTACAGTTGCAATTCCTGCGGCATTGAGGGGCACGAAACTGACCCTTCCCGACTTGTACTTTTGTCCAAAATGCCTAGTGCTTAGGTGCAATGAATGCTGCATAATTGAAACTGTGGCCAAGTACTGTGTCAATTGTATGACAGACTATTCAGATTCTCCAGGAACAACTAGATGCATTAAGAATTGCTTCGAGTGTGTCAAATGCAGCTCGCCGCTAGCAATCACAGCCCTGGATGTAGGCAAAGGTAAACAGTTCACTTTTAATTGTGGATACTGTGATTACTCATACGAAACCGAGGTCATAACAAAGCCCATTCCTCTCCTGAAACATCTTCGTGCCAAGGCAGATCCACGCTTTAGTCGACTCTGTGAGAAATACTCCCACAGAGACTCAACAACTCTCACGGCTCAGATGGAGCAGAAACTCCAGCAAATGAGCTTGAGCGCTAACACTGAAACCAAGCAGCAATTTCATTTGAACAGACTAGGACCTAATCTCCAAAGCCTGCTTCCTCCGTTGCCCACCGGAAAACATCTCGTGGCGAAAAGATCTTACTCATGTCCTGGTTGTAACACAAAGCTCCTTGATCCTGTCGCAGACCCAAGGCTGATGAAATATCTTACAAAGGAGCTTGCATTGGACATACTTCCATTGCTTGCGGCTAAAATTGGCCCCGAAGAGCTGGAACTGGAAGGGGACACTCAATGCTACCTCAGTGTCACCAACGCGCTTCCCAGCAATGCCAACATCACAATTTCTACGGTGGAGAAAATACCTTCAACCTTCAATAAAACTGAAACTGAATTAAGCGTTTCCCTACCCGTCACATCCTTTGCGGTCTCCTCGCGAAGAGAAAAGATGGGCATCCTAGAGAGTTTACCGACCCAATTCCTTACCGACGCAACTGCCGAGTCCCGGGCTGAGAAATTGACACGTTCAGTGACGAAGGGCAATCGGTATTCCGCAAATTATGAAGCCAATGGTCTAGAAAAGGGTGCTAATTGGGCAACTGTTCCGTTTTCTTACTCAGCAACAGAGGATCTTGATTGTGGTATTCTACCATGGCTCCCCTTTTACGTCACCATTGAAACACGCATGCCAGCTTCCATGAATCGCGCGATTACAAGTTCTGGTATTGGTCTAAAGCTAGGTTTCTGGGCCTTGGTCCCAGTAGAGAAATAAACTCATCGTCAACAATGCTATTACGACAGAGACAAAAAAAAACATAGATGGACAATGGGGTCTCAAAAATCCATGAGAAGAAGCCCACTCACAGCCGCCAAATGTCGGGCCTCAAGTACATCCATGGGCGGTACATCTACTTCAATTTGGGTTGAAACCCCCAGTCCTCGATGGTCATCCTCTTCTTCATCAAAATCAAAATCTTCTTCATCATTCTCCTCATCTCCCAAATCATCTTTTTTGGGCTCCTCGCCGTTTGCCAGACCTGACGACAGATCAGCGAGTCTATGCTCATTGGCTCGAAGAACTGCCTCTTGAACAAATAATCTTATATACTCACCAGAAAGTAAAACTGCCGGCGCAGTGATTTTCGTGTCCTTCTTCTTGAACGCTACATCATGAAATATCCTAGCAATTGTGGCACTTGGGACCATGCATGGTGCAGAAGCCGACATCCCAGTGGACGACATACTCAGATTGCACAACTATCAGTCTAAATTTCCTTTCACGAAAAAAAGAGAAATTTGACAGTTCACATGTATTTTTACCCCTGGTTGTTTCAGATCAGAGTTGCATATATACAGCACATCGGACCCCACGCTCAGAGCCCTAAAGCCACACCTCTTCGAGTGAGAAGAACTACTCGGAAAGATTCTTCTAAAACAAACAGCTGATTCTGAGCTCGCGGATCCATATAAGCGCTACAGGACTCTTGAACCGTCGTATTTTTCCCGTATATTGCTCGTACTATAGCCGCAAAGCACAAACGTCAAGCCAAAGATGCCTCAATTGAACGGTGCCTCCGAGCTCTCTTCGCTGGTTTCGTTGCTCAAAACCATTGTCGGCGCAGGGCTCATGTCGATTCCGCTTGCCTTCTCTACTGACGGTGTTGTGGTAGGTGTACTTATTGTGGCTTTGGCCGCCGTTACCTCTGGATATGGGTTATTTTTGCAAGCCTACGTGGCTCGGTTTGTGCCAAAAGGCCATGCTACTTTCTTCAATATTTGCTCGATTACTTATCCTGCGCTCTCTGTGGTTTTTGATACTGCAATTGCTGTCCAATGCTTTGGCTGTGCCATCTCATATTTGGTCCTTATTGGCGATTTGATGCCAACAATTGTTGAAAGTGTGCCATTTGTATCCTCGGAACATCATCGGTCCTTTTGGATTTTGGCCTCGGGAGTGTTATGTGTGCCTTTGTCTTTCCTCAAAAACTTGGACTCTTTGAAGTACACCTCCATCTTGGGCCTTGTAGCAATAGGGTACCTTGCCTTATTGGTAGTGTGCGAATACTTTTTTGGGCATGTTTCACATAAGCTTCGTGGCGAGATTGTTTTAGTCCCATCCTCTCTTCAAGGAATGTTTTCTACCTTTTCGATTGTTGTTTTTGCTTACACTGGCCACCAAAACATGTTTTCAATTATCAATGAAGCAGCAAACAATTCGCTTCCATCAATGGCCAGACTTATCAATTTCGCCGTTCTTTGTGCCTCTGTCTTGTTCATCCTGGTAGGACTTACTGGATACTTGACCTTCGGGGACAAGGTGGGCGGCAATGTCATTTTGCTGTACCCTAGCTCGTGGTACAGTACCGTTGGCAGGGTAGCTATTGTGTTCATGGTGATTTTCCTGTTCCCACTTATGCTTCATCCCGCTAGAATCTCTGTGAACAACATTTATTTCTGGATCAGAACCCACATTAAATCTAATCAGGAAAATGCAGGTTCTGAGGAGCCAGCATCATCGGAAACCTCTGCTTTGCTCGAGGCTGTTCCATCCAGAGCTTCTCTCAGACCTAGTCCCGTAGTTCCATTCCCTGACACTACATTCTATACAATTAGTACCATTCTCTTGGTGGTTGGCTACACAGCTGCTGTGACCATCAAGTCATTCGCTTTGGTATTGGCAATCGTAGGCGCTACGGGCTCTACTGCCATTTCATTCATTTTGCCCGGATTATTTGGCTACAAGTTGATTGGGTCTGATACAGACGAGCCCACAAAACAGGAGCATACATTAAAGTATATGTCATTAGCATTGGTGTTATGGGGATTTGTCGTGATGGTGGTGTGCCTCTATTCTAGTTTGGCTCTATAAGAAGACACATTTTAGCAGCGGCAGTCGTCTTTGAATGGATGCGCTTTTTATGTGCCCAGTACTGGAGTATTTGGAGTCCATAAAAAATAATAATAGTTCCTGTGCCATAGAAATTAGATTTGAATAAATGGAACCGCTCGAATTCATCTAGTCTTTAGTCTCTACTGCCGGAACAGATGTTTCGGACAGAAGTGAAGAAGTAGCACCAGCACCATTCAGGGCCGAAGAAGTAGTTTCGACATCAGTATCGTTCTCGTCGCTTCTAACATCTTCTGCATTATCACCACGAATGAATTTGGCCACAACTCGAAGAATCATCCAAAGCCAGAGAAGAGAAAGAAGTTGGAGGCCACCAAGCAATGCCAAAAAGGCGTTGAGAATGCGGTCAGACCAGCAGCGTTTATGGACAAAAGCAGAAACACCGCATTTGCTGGCCGCCATAAGTTGCCCTGACTTGAACCAAGAAATGTAAAACAAATAGTTGTAAACACCATGTCTGAGAATAATCCAGGTGACAGCAAATACAACAAACATAGCATCGCAAGCGTTAGGAAAGCGAGAGTATTTAAGAATCTTAGCTGAAGACAAGAAAATGTCCACCGA
Organism: Australozyma picinguabensis; assembly: GCA_030582875.1. Classification (NCBI taxonomy): domain Eukaryota; kingdom Fungi; phylum Ascomycota; class Pichiomycetes; order Serinales; family Metschnikowiaceae; genus Australozyma; species Australozyma picinguabensis. The sequence continues at coordinate 209,008 of JAJMHD010000007.1, forward strand.
GTCCATGATAATTAAGATGAGGTTGCCGACGCGATTGAAGTAGTAGTAATAAGAGCCGATGACCAATGCACAGGTGATGAAATGATGAGACAACATCTGGAGATGATCCTTCCGGCGCTGCTCGATGTGAAGCACCACCACCTGCTGTAGCCAAAAGGCAGTCGAAATGAGGTAATATTTCTTGAAAAGCCCCGTCATCCTGTCGTGGGGCCAGCCTACAAAGATGTTCTCGATGTTGTAGTAATAGGGCGAGTGGTAGTAAAGATACAACCCGAGGCCAAACGAGAGTGTGTAGTAGAGCGCGGACCAGCTCTGCTCCGCAAACCGCACCCGTGCTTTCCTGGATTTAATCACCACGATGTGTTTCGCGATCGGATTGAACACATGTTGCATCAAAATGGCTCTCATGAACACAAGAAGCACCACCCAATACGCCACGTAGTAGGCATCATGGTACCCAATATCATACACCGTTTTGCCGTGTTCTTTCTCCATGGCATACAGCAAATGTAAGAACCGACTGCATGTTCGGTGGAGCCGAGGCCAGTTGAGTTTGGATCCCACAAAGTCTGCTCCATAGAGAGCCATCAAGAAGTTGCGGGTTATGGGCACCTGATTTCTATCGATCCAGGCGACGAGCGATGTCATGATCGGAATGTGAATATGGTATTGAAAAGAAGTTCTCGATACGGCAGATGCCTTTTCTGATGTAGGGAGATGAGATGGGCCTCAATGAGATAGACCCTGGAAGAGGGAAATTGAAAGGGAAATAAGAAAAAAGAAAGGTCTGGGTGCACGCACTGTAGATAAGAGACGGGAGACGCCGTGATTGGCTTGGAAAAACTCTACCCACAAACGAAAACGGTTTTTTTCTGTGGCTGTTCGATGAAAGAAACGAGTCGCGAATGGCACCACGGACGGTGTGAGATGAGCCTAAGGACAGCGAGGATGGACACTGGCGCGCGTGTCCAATGCAGTAATGAGGAGATTAGCGAAGAGATGAGATAAAAGTAACTGCAGCGGAACATCCTGTGGGTCGCGGGATTTTAATGGCCGCGCTTTGGGCACATTAAAAGTTAATTTTAGAGTTGATCTGAGTCTGGAAAATTTGCGGATCGACGGTCTTTTATTTCAATCGTTGGAGGGTTGTTGGTAATGGGCTGCATATAGAGCGTATTTACGAGAAAGAGATGGGGTTGTGTGCAGTTGCGTCCTGCAACTCAATCGACGCCAGCCGTATGTGTTCTCCTTTTGATTCAGCCGTTGGGTCAATTTCGGTGATGGCAGTTGGTGGGCAAGGGCATGAACTTGATTTTGGAGGAAATGGTTGTTTTGCTTGGAAAAAGGGCGACTTTGAAAAGGTTTGCTTTGGTTTAGCGATAGGGGTTCACAGCACGTCATAAACCAAGAAGCGAGAAAATGGTTGAAAATTTGAACAGAACAGACATCACTGTATATAGTGAGCGTGACGAGATCGTTTGGGATGATTTGGTAAAGTGTGTATTTGCGTGTCAAACAGTTAATCTCTTGGCATGTAGATATACATAATTGAAGGGCATGGTCAGGGCGGAACCTATAAAGAGCTAAGTTAGCTTCCTTTTTACGATTTGTCTGAATACATCTTTATGTAAATGACGTCTCTATTCAATTTTTGTTGCCGCTCGTTGAAAAGCACCTCTATTGTTAGTGGTATCAGAAGTGATGGCGTATGAATAGAGCTTTGCCTCGCTATAATCGCTTTACCTTGCGGTTTCTTGAAATGCTTGTTTTTTGTTTTTCTATTATACTTCTACAGATACCTGAGCAAACTAATTTTGAGTAGAAACGATCGCATCTATGGAAATACACTTCTGAATGAACACAGACACATTGAACTATGTAAGTAATTGATGAGATTTCGAAACTGTCCATTTTATCTCGGCTCGCCATCGCAAATTTAAGAATCGCGTTCATGAAAATTATGACAATTTCTAAAACGTCACATTTTTACATGTTCTGACAATAACAATCAGCAACGCTAACATATCTTCCACTTTAACCGAAATTCACCCCAACGCAATCCACTCGGTATAAACCCTCAAAAACACTCCAAGAAAATCCCAATAACATTCCCCATATAGCTTACATAATATTAATTTCCTTGTAGGAACTCCGCATAAATCTGAAACTCAATTCGCACCTGAAACATACCTGAAACACACAGATGAAACACACCCAATGATACCCCATATTCTTTTAGCTACAGCGGTCGCGCTGTCATATGTAGCGGCTATCCGAATCAATGTTCCTGTGCTTCTTAGGGCGGCCGATCGGAGTGACCCGGCTGTGATTCGGTATCGAATGTCTCGTATCTTGTTTCTTTGTGTATTCCTCTTGGTGACTCTCCCGCCAATTCTTCTGTATGGACTCAATTCGTATAAACTGCCATGGGAAGTGATCAAACAATTTGGAATTGTGCCCGGATTTACTGTTAACGGCGATGTTGGAGAGGATTTAGTGAATGTACTTCGCTACATAGGACTAATGTGCGTCTTATATATGGGCCCAATTACGCATTACATCTTCAATGAAAGCCAAAGTGTTCCTAACGATTTCTTCTTCTCATTTTTGGTGTTGACAGGCGTCAGAGACCACATTTTTGCACCCATTACCGAGGAATTTGTCTATAGGGCTGGAGTCATTGCAACGCTCAAACCGGTTCTCACAAACAGTCAAATCATGAAGTGGCTGCCGGCGCTTTTCGGGCTTGCCCATGTCCATCATGGCTACAACTTATTCTACAATGAAGGACACCCGCTAGGCTTCACCTTATTGAACGTGGGTTTCCAATTGATCTACACCTCCATATTTGGCCTTCTAGCGAATAAAGTGTTTTTGGACACTGGCTGCAATCTCTGGTGTGCTATAGCTGTGCATGCGATATGCAACTTGCTAGGGTTTCCCTCTTTTGAGATGAGATCCACACACCCGCGTTGGTTTATCATTTACTGTTCATTGTTGTGCACTGGACTGTATCTTTTTTACATCTTGCTTTGATCTGGCAAACCATTCTGTAAATATTCTTATTTATTGTCCCTTAGAGGAACCACCAATACATCAATCATAAAAGGTATGATTGACAGAAAAGCAAAGGCCTTACAAATGAAAAAGTCACAAAATGAATCAAAAAAGTTATGACAGAAAAATACACACAAATTGATTTTTTTAAAACTCATTCGCTTCATTTTCCCTCCTTGTCAAATGTTTTGTTTCTCCTCCATATGTAGTTAACGTGCACAGGACCTCTCTCACCCCTACCAAGAAAGGACCTTCACTTCTTTGTCCGAAATCAATCACGCCCACGCATTATATAAGCGTGAAACAATTCTAACAGTAAACCCAGAGCTCACAACTTTCGTTTTTGCCGCGTGATATATAAGGTCCCACCTCCCCCGCTGTTTTTCAGGGTCCTCTGTCTTTCCAAGGACACCTCCAATTGATCTGGCCACAGCATTCCACCCCAGGCACGCTTAAGCTTGTGCAACTAGGAAACCTACCGCTGCTCGAAAGAGAACACCCACAAAATTTTGCATTAACCCCATCTCGGCCATTTTCTCTTTGCATGTTCACCGATAGCACAAAATGTCTCTCACGAAACTGAAATCCACATCACCGAATCGCAAACTAGATACCTATGCATCGGCTGCCAAGGAAATTGAGCAGGAGAAACAGATGGTGGCTGCGCTCAAGCGGCTCTCGATCGGTCACCTATTGAATCTTGACCCAGATCTTCCACCACTTGATCCGTCTGGATATCCATACTCCGTAGACCGAGGAGGATACGACGATACTGCTCAACCCGAGGATAATTCTCTGGTCGAGTCTTACTCCTCGGCCAGCTCGCATAATCGGTACTCATACTCTGAACTGAACTTCATTGATCTACATGGTCGCGAAGAAGAGGACCAGACCGAACAGGGCGAGCCGAAGGATGGAGACGTAAGTGCCGATATAGAAGAAAACAGCACACGGGCACCATCGGAGTCTTTGCGTCATACGCGACCGCCCTCTTTTGTTTCTGAAGAACAACCTTTGGATGCGGAACTGTTGTGGGTTCCTGCCAACATGCACCCTGAGATTAACCCACAGCAATATAAGATGCATGTAAAAACAACCATAGACGAGCTACTTGAACAGAAGATATCGCGCTCGCTCTCGCGCTCCAAGTCGAAGCGCTCGTCTCTCTCCTTCTCTGTCACAGACACAGACCCAGATGACTCCACAGTCTTTGTGGCAGAGGACGAGAAGGAAATCCAACAGGATCAACCTAAAAAACAATATCAGAACCCTTCCCTTCGTGAGCTTACCTCAGAGCTTCAAGCCATGACTCGTCTTGCGGGCATGGACGCTACCGATGCTGTAACTCTAGCCCGGACATTATCTTCTGCCTCAATGGGCTACAGTGATGTAGAGAAATTAGCTTTTGATGAGCTCGGAAACCCTCAAAATATGGAAAAGAGCATTTATCAAGCAGAGGTCCACGAAGAGAATCAACATCAACATTCTAGGCGACCACTTCCAAAGCTCCGAATTAACACGGGATCTTCTTCTCATAAACAACCTTACGGTGCTGCTGTTCCCGGAAGTTATGAGCCATCTCGTCCTGGCGGATATGCTGCTTCTGGAAGACAGCAAAAATCACCCATTGACGAGGAGTTTTCGTTGCGCAGAAGTCGGCGACCTGACTACCGTAAGGGTCCAGTGGCATCTCCACATGCAAGCTCTCAGCAATTAACTGCTCAACAACTAGGATCTCAGCTCCAGAGCAGCAAAGCAGGTAAACTTGCCGAGCTTAGAAGCTCTCTTCTGTCTTCAAACTTAGCTCAAGTCCCGAAACAGCTGAGATCTCAGAATTTTAACATTGCTCAATCTTCACTTCCGCAGCAAGATCCTTATTATGGCAAGGTTCGGGGCCAAAGTAGGTCTCATTTGTCTTCAAGAAGCACACCTGGACAGTACGACATACCGCTTCTGACAACTCGAACTAAAAAGAGTGGCTCAAGCCACCAAACCAGACACATTCTAACTCAGAGTCCATACCATCAGTCGCCAAATAGTCCAATATCTCCAGCGCCCTTGAGCCCCAATGACAATATGAACTTTTCACCATATCCAGATGCCTACTCTCAAAAACCAGTTCAGTCAAAGCAACAAAATCCTCGCAATAACAGGAGCGCTGATGGTTACAGAGGTCATATGAGTGAGGGATTAGGCTCTCAGGGTCACAATGGCTATAGAGATCATAGAGACAGTGAAGATAGAAGGAATATGAAATTGAGGGCACTGAGCTCTAGCGCCCTGTACGGATACAATCCACATGTACAAAATGTGCCAATGAGATCTTCAAGTGATCTGTTTTCATCGCAGGGATACCCACAGAGTTCGAAGAAGCCTGGTAGACATCTCCAACAACAATTCGACCAAAATGGATATCCTATGTATCAGACACAGCAACAGAGCTCAACTTATTCACAGCATCAAAATTATCAGAACTATCCATCAAACATGCAATCACAGCATTCCAAGCATGCGCCTCAATCGTATTCTCAGCAGTACCAGCCAGTATCAATGGACAATCGCTCAAGACATAGAAACTATAGTGTTGGACATGCTCGAGAGCAGCAACATCAATTTCAAGGCCATTCCCAACAAAGGCATCATCAACCCCATTACGAATCTCATCCCCAAGAGAGTTATCTGAATTCAGTACAAAATGCCCACTATCATCCCCAATATAAAAGCCAGCATCAGAATAATTACAGGGCCCCCCAAGAGTCATCTAGAGTCGTTGAGAAACAACAGAATAATCAGCAGAGTAAAGATTACTCTGTCGAACAGTATACAAGAGAGAACACCTTTAAAGCGAAGGAAAAGCGAAGTGAATTGAATGATAATCTCGATTTATTGAGAAATGAGATCAACGAATTCAAAGAAAGTTTGTCTCGTAGCGAGCCTTCAAAACAGTTATCCAATGATAATTTGCCGCTAGACGAGGAGATAAGTGCAGAACCATCAAATGACTTCAGTTTCGATCTTACCACTCACGATGTAAGCTACGAGGATACTCTCGGCATAGAGAAGGATATTATTGGCGACCTCGATGAAAGTAGTTCAACATTGGCCAATGAGCCAGATAACTCGATACAGATCCCTCAAGAAAGAATCCAGACAAACTTGCGCTTTTCTGAGTCATCCAATACTCAGCCCGAACTTTCGGCAATTCCTTCTAGAGAAAACTCCTCTGGTCGGAACGAAAAGAAGTCGCAGCAACCACAAAGCGACTCCTCAAGGGCAGAATACCCAGTTGGGAAGTACAAGGACACGGCTGCCAACATCAAGGAAGCAAAAGAAGTGATTCTTTCGCCAATCATCACACCAAAGGATGCCGAGGAGAACAATGTAACAACACTATCTGCAATCAAACAAAAAGAGCTTGTTTCCGATTCGATACCTCACGGAAAGTCATCAAAGACGGAGGAACCAGTCAACAAAGTGTCGAAGCAGTTAAAAAAGAAGACTTCCTCTAGCCTGCTAATCTCTAAAACAGATACAGAGAAGAAGAAAACAAGTAAAAAGCCATGGCCATGGTCTAAGGACAAGTCCACTTCATCTGAGAAGGAGAGCAAGATTGCAGAAGTCTCTCGCAAAACCGTACGTTCAGTTTCAACACCTGACCTTGCATCTAAATTGGATAAAAGTGGGCACGATGAGCACAGTAACACAGAAAGTGGAAAAGACAATGTTATTAGCAAGTTCTTTAAGAAAAAGCGGAGTCACCTGTCGTCAGGCGAAAGAGCAACGCAGGAGCTGTTACGCCGAGTATCAAGCAGCGATTCTTCTGAAATACACAATGAGCAAAAGTCTGGCCAGAAAAGCTCACGAACATCAGAAGAATCGAAGACCTCGAACAATTCTAGGGACATTCCAGTTTCATCGTCTGCAGATGTGAAGTCTAGAATTAAACAAAAGCTCAAGAACATCAAGAACAAGGGCTCTGAGAAGCCCGAGGAGCCAACGATTCCCGAGGATCCTGCTGAGGAGGAAATGAGTGAAGCGATCGATATAGAGAATTCCAAGCCTCTGTCTACTCTCGAGGTTCAGGAACGACTCAAAAAGTCGATCAAAAGAACATCTAGAGCAAATCAACCTATTGAATTCACCGACTCTGCTTTTGGGTTCCCATTACCTCCTCCTTCACACTCGACTCTTGTGATGATAGACTACCGATTCCCAGTGCATGTTGAGCGTGCTATTTATCGACTCTCACATCTCAAGCTTGCGAACCCTAAAAGATCCCTCCGCGAACAAGTTCTACTTTCAAACTTCATGTACGCATACTTGAATTTGGTGGACCACACTTTGCATTTGGAGCAACAGATGACAGAGGAGGAGTTCCCACAACCCGATACCGATATGGATCTATTGGGCACACATGACATTGATACAGAGTTCGAGGCTGATTCCCTAGACGAGGAGGATTTTGACTCGGTCAAGTTGGATCTTGATGTCCGTGAAACCCAAATTTCCGTATAGAATCGCATTTGCATATAAACAATGACTATACAAGTCTAAAACAAATGTAGGCACTAAAAGACTCAATCCAATATAAGTGAAACCCTCAAATTAGTCCAGCTCACTATTTTATGGTATAGTTTGAGTATATTTCTATGCCCTAGAGGACGGATAAATAGATACGAAACATCATTTTGTGTGTCTTACGATATCCAGAGACAAGACGCAAAATTACGAAATACTCAACGTAAAAGGTTCATTGAGATGTTTACAAGATCCACAGCCAGCCATGAATTTTTTAACGCCCACACCAATTCTTCCAGCTGCCGCTTTCTTTCTAATCCAGTTGTGAAATTCTGAAAAATATTAGTTTGTAGCATTTTGTTTCATTTTTTTTAGAAGTGCTTGATTTGCTTCTAAAGCACCGAAAACACCTTTGATGAGCAGAACTACACGCTGCATTTTTCTCATGTACAAAGTTCCCATCTCGACAATTTTTTAGACCCTAAATTGAGAGACAATTCTTGAATCAGCCGCTATTGGTTCAAGTATTGGAGGCTCTTTCGCGATGAAACAAAATGGCCTCATTCAATCCAGCCACAAGTCCCAAATGGGGTTTAATATTCCAAGCTCTTGAATTCCAAATCCTATCAATAGGAGCAGCTGGAAATTCGCGAACGTATTTTGAATTTGAGCTAGGCCATCAATACTGTTTTTCAACATAGCTTCGGCGTTGACGTCGAAGGCACAGATTCATTCGAGGAATTTTTTAAGTATAGCTCCTCTTGTATTTCTGAAAATTTTAGGCCGGTTTCTCTTAAATAATTTGGCTTGCAAGCAAACCTGCTCTGCGTCGTCCGCAATGGCGTAGTCCAAGCTTGAAATGTGGTTGCAAATTTTAATGATTCTCTTGGACTCTTCGATTGTATCAAAGTCGCTCATCATGTCTTGCAGGATTTAAGATGCAGCTAGTTCTACCAAGTCGAGCCTGACACGCGTTTTGACGCAGCTGTCTTAAATTTCTGTTGATTTTGTATCATTCCTGCCGCCCATTTTCTAGCCATTGTTTATGCTGATAGCGAGAAAGAGCGGACCTTCGGCTATATGTTATCCCAGGCATGGTAGGTTCAGCTTGTTTAGACTATGCAATCAACTTTTGTTCATGAAATTCAATTAGAGTATGGTAAGTTGTAGTGGCTTCAGCAGATGAAAAGACAAAATTGATTTACATACTCATTGAAGTCACGAGTCAGACTTTCTTAAAACAGTTTCAACATTGTTTTGTCAGAATATTCTCCCACGCAAGTGCACTTATTGAGTTCCGGGTCTATATGATCTATGTCTGATCCTGGCTGTGCGAAATAAAAAAATTATTGATGAATACATAGCGAGACGAAAGTCAGTTAATTCTAGAACTTAAGGATAAGAAGAGAATAGTGACCGTGGTTGAAAGACGTGCATCCAGGTTCGAAAGATCAATTTGAGTAAAGGCCTCTAGCCATTCTTTGACATTATCCGGTTGACAAAAATGATATCAGAAACTGAATAATGTCATCAATTCTGACCTATCGCAAATCAGATTATTGATGCGAGTGAACATACCCACTCACTCTCTCCACGCTCTCAATATCATATCCTACATCGAAGTACACTTCACTATAGAAATGGCTAGACTACCGAATTACCGATATTGAATAAGTTGTCAATGTCTAATTATTATACAGAGAGCGTATAAAATAGCCCTCATACATAGGTCAGTATCTCTAACGTCTCATTCTACGTCCTTCACATAAGTGTTTCAGATAGTATTCTGCTACACCTAATATCCAGGACCAAATGCCATTTTAGGGCTCACCTGACGATGTCTCCTCATTTGACTTTTTAGAATAAGAGATCTTGTGGTGCACAGTAGTCAAAAAAGAAAATGCCAAAAGCAACCAAATAACGCACTCCATAGCAGTCGACATGATGTTCTCCGAGAGAATAAGAGTTTTGTTTTCTGAGCCCAGGTAATTTTCGAAATTGAAGTAGTTCATCTCGGTGACGTAAATGGCGAGGAAGTTGTAGACACAACGAACCAACAAGAAGGGCGCACAGAGAACAATAAGCTTCATAGGAACAGTCCTGATAGTTTCTTTCGTGAGTGCAAATATCGCTAACAAGATCAGAATTAAGTTGCCGACCAAGAGCATAGTGGAGCCCGCAACACGAAGACTTCTGGATAATTGTACCTCGCTGCTGTAGTTGGAATCATCTGCCCTGGCATTAGAAATTACCAGGCCACCAACTATGGCGATGATAGAGCCTGCAATCAAGATCAAACGAGTAAGAGCAAAGGGAGAGTTGAGGAACTTGAACCGGGCGCCTTTGATGATCTCACGAGTGTCAAACCAAGATACGCCAAATTTCAATCTTTGCTCATGAAGAGTTGCATGGAAGGATGCGAAGATCAAGACTAAGAAGCCAGGCGTACTGAGAACAACATAGGCAATAAGCAAATTGATCAGGGAGGGAGTATGAGCAAAAGCCAAACCACAGGCCTGACTTCCGAAGCGGATCATGGAATAAATCAACAAATAGGTGAACAACGTTTTGGAGCCTCTTTGGAGGAACATGACGGTTGCAAAAATGAAAAATACACCAAAAACAGCCAAGTACACCGCCGAGGCGGCTCCAATGCTTGGCAATTCGAAGAAGGACATCTTTTGGCGATTGAATGGAAGTGAGAGCGTGAGAATAAATGATGATTATATTGAATGCAAGGAATTGACGATGGGTTTATACAATTGATCCGAGCAGCTCGGATAAATAAGCTTCGCCTCACACATCACCGATTGATCAGAGATAGACAGCTACTTGCGAACAAGATTTGACAGATGACGTCTTCTGGAACCAGATTCAGTGCTCCATGGCTCTATCTGGAAAGAGCCGCGTCGCTTCGTGATTCAATCTGAAGTTAACTGCGCCGCTCCGTGATGTGGTATGCTCAGCCTTTTTATCACTGAAAATGAGCGAAAACAATGAACTAATGTAAGAGATTATGAATGAATGCACATTTAAGAAATCTCCAACAATTGACAAAATTTCAAATTTTTTTTTTTTTTTTTCGGCATCCGCAAACAACCCACGAACCATTTAAGATTGCAAAAATGTGTTCCTCATCCTCAGCCCCATGCACAACGAATGGGCACCATGTATGCACCCTGGATTAAGCAAGCGCATCTGCCATCTGCATCGCCATCTCACCGGAGATAACGTCCAGCCTGCCGGAGATATCGCCGGCCGCTAGCAGCATGCACTTTTTCCAGTTTCACATTCGCGTCGGCTTTTGCTCACTTCCGGCTGCAAATCTCTACTCGCATATGCCCCTTCTCTGTGTCGGATTTCGCGCGTATCATACATACATACCATCGCACCACCCATACATATAGTCTTGATTACTACACCTTTTTTGTATCTACCTTTGTAACACCGTTTCCTTATTGTCCATCAAAATCAAAATGGCCAAAACACTACCGCTCGTTTCCGTAGCCACGCTCCAAAAACACAACTCCGAGAAGGATTGCTGGGTCTCGCTCTACAACAGAAAGGTCTACGATGTCACCAAGTTCCTCTCAGAGCACCCTGGTGGCGCTGATCTTATAGTGGACTATGCGGGTAAAGACGTGACTGAGGTGATGGCCGATATTGCGGTGCATGAGCACTCGGAGTCCGCGTATGAGATCTTGGATGAGGACTTCCTTGTGGGCTATTTGGCCACCCCTGAGGAAGAGAAGAACTTGCTTGAAAATAGAAACAATGTGCCCGTGGAGGTGAAGATGGATATGGACTTGACCGAGTTCCACGACGAGTTGCCTCCCGATGAGCAAATGTCCGTGCAGACTGACTTCACTGCCGATATCAAGAAACACAAGTTTTTGGACTTGAACAAGCCCTTGCTCCCCCAGATGCTCACCAGCACGTTCTCCAAGGAGTTCTACTTGGAGGAAGTCCATAGACCCCGTCATTACGGTAAGGGTTCTGCGCAGCTCTTCGGTAACTTCTTGGAGCCTTTGTCATTGACTGCATGGTGGGTTGTCCCTGCCGTGTGGCTTCCATGTAACTTTGCCTTTTTCTATGTTGGCTTCAGGAACCAGGATCCAGTCACTGCGCTCAGTCTCTGGGTCATGGGCTTGTTTGTGTGGACCCTTGTAGAGTATTGCTTGCACAGATTCTTGTTCCATTTGGACCACTACTTGCCTGACCACCGTCTTTTCTTGACTCTCCATTTCCTCTTGCATGGTGTCCACCATTACTTGCCTATGGATAGATATCGTTTGGTTTTGCCCCCAACGTTGTTCATCATCTTGGCATATCCATTCTACAAGTTGGTGTTTGGTCTTTTGCCATTCTACATGGCTTGTTCAGGCTTTGCCGGCGGAACTTTGGGCTACATCATGTACGATGTCACTCACTATGTCTTGCATCACACCAAGTTGCCTCAGTTTTTCCAGGAGATCAAAAAATCCCACTTGGAGCACCACTACAAAAACTACGAGTTGGGTTTCGGTGTCACCAGCAAGTTCTGGGACGTTATCTTCGGCACTGAGATCACCTCCACTTATCAAAAGAGAGCCTAGTCTGCTACTCAATCCTGCTTCCACCTTTGCTTTCGTTATGCCAGTATGTATTGTAATTTCATAGATCTTTTCGTTTCATTGAGAATACTGTTCCCAGAGTCCTGTAACTTCCAATAGTTTGTCCTTTTCCCGTTCTAAGTCACGTACAACACGGCTAGCACCGCCTTCGCTCTTGATTTCTATGATTTCCTTGGGATTCACTCCGGGATGGTCGTCTTGTCTGTATGATACGCTACACGCCAAACCCGCCAGATCCCACAGCTTAATGAAAACCTGCTCCTTGTGTTCTTCAATTTTCTTTCTCTCCTGCAAAAGTCTCGACAAAGGAGCGGGTACCGCCGGCGAATCCGAATCGTCTTCTATAGCCCGGAGGTGATTCTCCACATCGAAAAGAGGCGCCTCTCCATCGTCATAGTCATCTTCATCATACTCATAATCATATGCCACATCTTTAAAATAGCCTCGGCATCTCGTGTAGACTTGGCGCAACCGGCGGAGATTGGCAACTTGATTTCTGTTGTTGCTTTTTAGATCAGCTGTGACCACATCTTGCCAGTTCTGTTTGAAGTATTGACGATACACGTCAGCTGGAATGAAATGCTTTTCATCTTTGGCCAATTTGTTCATGCGCCGCTGTCGCTTCAATAGATCAAACACATGGCCCATTCTATTGGCCATCTGTAAAGCCATATTTTTGAGAACTGGCGAGTCTTCATCTATAGGGGAACATCCGCGACCCTCAGCCCTCAACTTTCTCGATATGCGTCTGAGCAAAAGCGCATGCATTTCGTTGACCAATGTCACCTTTGGATTTACTCTTCTTCTAGGTAGATTCCGTAGTTTGATTGCGCCTAGCCCGGGCCGGAAAAACACCGTTTTGTGGTCGGAGTCGTCTCCAGTGTCCAAGTCAGAAGCATTATGGGATATCTCCTGTTTCTCGGACTCTTCGTCCTGTTCTTGCAGTGGTGGCCCATCGTCAAATTGGTGTTTCGAATCTATCATGTTGTCTTCGTAGTCATTGATGATGGTAGGGTCTGCGACCGTTTTTTGCGGCCACGATGACCAGTTTTTGTGAGGAAAGAGTGGATTGATCTGATGTAGTAGAAACGCCAGATACAAATGTACAGCTAGATCATGTCTTTGGCCAGCTTCCAAGTATTCGATTTGTTTGTCGAATTCCTTGGTTTCAGACATTTTGAATATCTTGCCCGAGTCAACAGAAGTAATTTGCACGTCTGTTACTTATTTTGAATGAAGGTAGTACGTTGTGTTTTCATGTAAAGGTAGCAGATAGCGACTTGATTAGACGAGCGGGAGACTCGTATTGTCAGGATACCCAAAAAATCGGGAAACATTGAGTTTCGTATCAATTGAAATTTTTGAGCTTTTTTCGATTTCTAGATTTGACCCTTGCGTAAATAGATGTTTTGGATGAGTCAAGTATGAGTGTCAGACATTAGCAGACCCAATCCACACAGAAGAAAGTGCGAAACAGGTAGTATCATTGCAGTGAATACCAAGTAAACTCAACGAAAATTGAGTTGATTTTTTCGATCAGTCAATTATTTCAACTGGGAGTCTCTTTAATTACACCACCTTGGAGATACACTAGAGCAACGAACTCGAATGAAACTGATACCACGAAACGCCAAAGACACGCAAGTAGGTAAATAGTTCAGAAAACAATAGAAGCAAAAACAAAAACCATCCGTTTTCCTACCAAACGGCAACTTACTGGCTCCCCTGAATTTCCCCACACAAACCTCATCTCATCACCCTCATCTCATCGCCCTCATCGCCCTAATCTCTTCTTATCGATTCCACAGACAGACAATGCAAGAATTCCAAACTGCCTTCCTTGACCGTGCTATTGACGCTCATGCACTTAAATTCGGCTCATTCACCCTTAAGTCGGGCCGCCAATCGCCTTACTTCTTCAACTTGGGCTTGTTCAACACCGGTACATTGTTGCTGGCTTTGGCTACATCTTTCGCCAAAGCCATCATTGACTCTGGTATCAAATTCGATGTGATTTTTGGCCCAGCATACAAGGGTATTCCTTTGGCTGCCATTACCGTTGCCAAGCTTGCAGAGCTCGATCCTGAGAACTACGGTGCTGTGGGATACTCTTTCAACAGAAAGGAGAAGAAGGACCACGGTGAGGGTGGATCCATTGTTGGTAGTGAATTGAAGGGCAAGCGCGTGATGATCATTGATGATGTCATGACTGCTGGAACTGCCATCAACGAGGCATTTGGCATTATTGCTCAAGAAGAGGGCCTGGTGGTGGGCTGTATTATTGCATTGGATAGACAAGAGACTATTGCTGGTTCGGATAAGTCTGCCACACAGGCTGTGAGTGAACGTTATGGTGTTCCAGTGGTGTCTATTGTCTCGTTGGAAAATATCATTGAGCACTTGAGCGAGAAGTTGACTGCTGAGCAGTTGGCCTCCATTCAGGAGTACAGATCAAAATACTCTCCAGTGCAATAGATTTGCCATAAGCTTTGTGCTGCGGTAGATAGTAACGAGCTCTCAGTGCTACGGAGAACTAGACAAGAGAGCTCAAAGTCTCTCAAATCAATTTAGAAAGAGTGATTCGGTATCAATACATATGATTACATATTATCTATGAGTTGTTTATTAGTAGTTTTATAGTTTCAAGCTTTCATCCGCATGAGTTCATGAGCCTCTGGAAATTGGTACAATCGTCATTCGACCGCAGAGACAAATCACACGGAGAAACCAAACTTTAAAAAAAGAGATATAATCATCCCCTAATTTTCATCACTTTCTTCTTTGGCGCCTTCACCGGCTTGGGAGGTGCAGGCGCATCGGGCTCAGGTTCGTAAATCTGCTTTGTCATTGGATGTTTCATGGTCAAATTCAGGTGCACAGGTACAATAGTGTTCATGCGGAAACCCTTGACCTTAGGCAACTCCTCAGCCTCAAAGCCTTGCTCATACTCGGCCGGAATAGGAAGACCCAGGTTCTTGCCCACGCTGGCCAATGTTGTGGGATGCAGCTTCAAGTAGCGCGAAATTTCATTGAATAAAGCTCCCTTGGTACGATACTCTGGAGCAACGCTCTCTCCGTCCTCTTTCAAGCACACACGCACTCTTCCAGCGTTTCCAAAGTCTTGTGGGTGAGACTTGTCCAACTCAAGAATGGCCGGAAGCTGGAGCAGGCGACAGCAGTCTACAATAGTCTTTGCGATTGGGTTTTCGACAGCCATCTCCTGGCTCACACGGCGGCCTTCCTTGTGTGTTCTGTTGGCGTCGAAGTAGCATGGATAGATGAGCTGCATTTTCTTGATTTCCGACTTTTCCTCCTCGGAAAACTTGGTGGAGTTGATGATCTCCTTGGAGGCATCGCCACGCGCAAGATCCAACTCCGGCTGTGCGGTCTGTGGAGGGAATAGAGGCAAGTTGGGTTCGGAATCTTGGGAACGGGTGATCACCGGTTTATTGATGGGTGCGATGGGTGTGCGAAGCGATGGATCGAACTGGGCGATGTCCATGTCCATATTGTCGATGTCGTCATCGTCGACTTCTTCCAAAACGGGTCTTTTAGACATTTGTGGATGTGGAAGTAGTAGTTGTTGAAGGAGTGTGTAGGGTATAGTAATGTGGAGAAAGTGATGCTCGAACAAGTGGTGAAGAGTGTGAGGAGGAATAATTGAGCAGGGGAAGAGAATTAAAATGGATAGAGATAAATGGCTTCTTTGAAATCATGGAGATATTTTCTTGGCGTTTGAGTGTGTGTTGTTCTTGTAGTTAGGGTGCATGTACTAGCGCAGAAGGATGTCAAATTTTAATGATTTCAATGATTCGACGAAGTCTGGTACGACAATAAATGAAATAAAATCTTCACTTGGTTTCGTGGCCTGCGGCCATTCGCAACCTTTCTTGGTTTAGAGAATAGATAGTGGAACAGAACAGACTTAAGTGAGTTCTGATTTAATATCAGCCTGGCTACTCGTTTTTTCACCCGGTATCCTACAAGAAATTTGCGAAATGTATCTTACAAAATGTCGCCATCAATCTGTTCTTTTAGAGTTTTGGAACATGTTCAACATAAAGTATGTCTTTCAGATGAACATTCCTGTTATAAAGGAATCCACACAATAGAAGGAGTTCGTGTATCGCAATATTCTCCCCATTTAATACTTAACCCTTTTAACTCTACTCATCTTCGTTTTTATACTCCCCACCATGCTGGTACTTTTTTTGCAGCCATTCCTGTAGATAAGCGCCCGACCTGATAAGAAGCATGTCCATTCATGATCATCGACCAAAGCAAAATGATTTTCCTCCGACCCCGACCACAAAATCTGTCCAAGTGCAATTCCCAAAATCTCTTTCACCGTCTTTTGAAATCTAAAAATGCCTTGAGAACCTCTACAAAACCAATCTCCAAGATTCGGCCATATCACGTGACATCACTTATCTGTAGATTTTTCAAATCTTCCAAAATCAACTTCATGGACTCCCTGAACTTCGCTGCCAACACTCCACGCGTTCTCAACCAGTGTCTCGCGCTCCTTAATCAGCCTGCCAAACCCACTGCTACCTTTTCCGTACCTCTGACACCAAAAAAGTACGAAAACCATCCAGATATCCAGTTCTTTTCTTCTATAAAGAAGAAGCACCATTTTGAATATCATAAACTGAAGAAAAATTCTACCCGTGACACTTGGCTCGATAAATCCACTGTTCCCATGATTCATAGTGGAAAATCAACGTCATTTGATCCATATTCGAGAGCTGATCTTCTCCATCGAATTTCCACCTTCAACGCTCTAAACTGGTCGATTCCACCATCCAGCGACTTAAACGAATCGGGAACAGTTCTGCCCTCGACTCTCAATGAGCTCTTTTGTGCTCTGAACGGCTGGGCCTGCGAGCCCATCTCAAGAAACAATAACTTTTCGAACCACTTGAAATGTTCGGTGTGCGAGGTGCAATTGATTTTGAGGTTCAATTCTGTAGACGAAGCCAGCTACGGCAAATTTCTGTTCGATATGGAAGATATAGTGAGACTTAACGATAACTTAAAGGTCTCATATCTCTCAGAGATTCGCCATGGAGCACATTCCCAATCATGCCCATGGAAGTCTCTTTCGTGCTCTCTACAGGGAATTTACTATATGACGCCATATGTCAGTGCGACAAATGCCACACTCGTGACGGAATACTTGCTGTGCTTGAAGAACTTGATCGATAATCTACCCGCATTAGAAAATATGGGCGCCTTTTGCCAGACATTGGTGCCTTCTGGCACAAGTGAGCTAGACGAGCACTTCGTGAGGGTCTCCAAAATGTGGTTTCTTGATCGTTTTTATACTGACACCAAGGAGAACTTTGCAGCTGTATTGGATTTTGTCTGTCCTCCATGGATCTACAAGGTTGCGGCACTGGGCTGGAAGTTGTCCCTACAGAGTCATCAAGAAGACACCGTGCTACTCATGATATGCGATTGTTGCAATCAGCGCTTGTTTGTGGAGCAGCATATGACCGAGGGAGTTGCTCACTCACACAAACCCTGGTGTATGCATGTGAGCTACATGGGACAAATGTCTTTCTATGAATACTTCTATCGCTTGATTGCTCTGCTGGAAAAGTCGATTGGTCCTCACGGTGAGTATCTCGTGGACCAAGAATTGTCCTTTGATATGGACCCATTGACTAACAATCGAAAAAGAAGAGAGAGCTTTGACATCAATGACGGTTTAGATAGACTTACAAAACTACGCAAGATGTACTTTGTCAGCTAGCATGGCCGATTTGCGTAATCGCCAGAAATTAGAAACGAATATTCCACGACATTTATTTATAATCAATGAACATATACTTGAAACTACATGAATATAGGATACCTGCCTTATTATTGAATAGTATATGAAAAAGAATACCTGTGAGGTATGGAATAAGAGAAAGTTAGACACCATTTATTATTCCATGGCTGGAGAGAGTAGCACTGGAACCCTGTTGCCGTAATTTTGCGTGCGATTAAGAGGAGTGCTGAAATCGAGGATTTCAATATACGTTTCCTCGCGGCCATCCTTGCTATTTTGAACGGCTGCAACACATCTATCTTGGTCGAAGCTGACTTGCCAAATACTTCCGGTTATATCTGACAAAAAGTCCCGGACAAAATGGCCTGTGCGGATATTCCAGAGCTTAAGCATACGCTCGCTGCCACTGACAATTCGGTGATCGTCGTGCTGGAAACATGTGATGGCGCTATTATGACGACGCAATTTGCTCAAGTTTTCACCTGTTTTAGAATCCCAAACACGAAGAGTCGAGTCAGCGGCAGCAGACACGAGATAGTTCTCAGAAAGTTCTAATAGACCGACCAACGAATTGTGGCCTTCTAACGAATATAAGAGCTTGCCCTTGTCGAAGTCCCACACATTGATTGACAGATCCATAGATCCCGAATAGCACCGTCTGTTTTTGAAGTTTAAAGCTGTTGAATAGATTTTATCGTTGTGTCCTTCTAACACATGTTTGCATCTTCCCCCATCTAATAAATCCCAGACACGAACAGTGGTATCGTAGGAGCCAGAGATGACAATATTTCCGTACGCCGTTACCGATCTGACAGACTGCGTGTGCCCTACAAGCACGGTAACGAGGTAAGGATTGTTTAGATCCTTGGAATCGTAGCATTCTGGCTCGGCATACTCATTGGAAGGACCAGAAGCATCCTCTTGCTCATTCAGCATTGGTAACTTCCATACATGAAGATTATGGTCTCTCGAACCAGTCACCAACAATGGAACTTCGGGGAAAATGATGGGCTCTCCATTCTGATCGACTCCAATCTGAACGGGATGGAGAATGTCTAAGCACCGCACAGTTGACGTATGTCCTCTAAAAATGTGGGTGCATCTACCAGTTCTAATGTTCCAGATACGAACATCCCTATCAGTGGAGCCACTGACCAAGGTATTTGAGAAGTATTTGAGGGCCCATACTCCACCATCGTGGCCCTTCAAGAGGCGTAAAAGCTTACCAGTCTTTGTAGAATGCACGTGAATGACTTTTCCTTCAATTCCAGTGATAACCTTCTCCTCATCATGTTGGAGACAGGTAACAATGTTTGCGCCATGGCCACTGATGCTGATGCGACGAGGCTCGTACTGGTCATCCATCCAGCGCTTCATGATGATGTGACGTTTTTTGTAAAGGAGCTGGGCGATATTGGCTTCTGGCAGTCGAGCAGACAGCGAAGTAGACCACTCTGCAATGAGACGCAACGGATCACTGAGCTCGCGCTGTAAATGCAGCTCATCGGAGACCAACTTATCTCTTCGGAGCAAGTTGCACCAAAGCTTATTGTTGTCAACCAAGCGGAACCACAGACGGCACACTCGAGATACCTTGAGTACGGACTTAGCATCCAAGCGCGAGAGAATATTGAGGGATATCTCGAGCGGTAAGCTGGTCAAAAGATCATGCTGGAGACTCCGCTGAACCAACCCACAGAGGGACAGAAGTTGCAGCCGCTCCAACTGCCGCATCACTTGGAAGGCCAAGTTAGACTTGTTCACAGGCAGAACAAGCCCGCTCAACTTGGAGATAAGCTCGACCAACTCGCTCTGGGTAGCAGGTGCCCTACGGAGATAATGGTCCATCCATTCGTGGGCCGAGGCCTTATTTTTCGCGGCCTGGACGGGCGAAGCCAGCGGCAGCGGAAGTACGAGCTGCTGAGGATTCTGTTCGTCCATATCCGAGACCGGGGTGCCGGTCATCGACTCCATGGCCGCAGGTGTACAGGGATGGATAGGGTCACGCTCAGCCGGGGTGACGACAGCCATGGAGACCGTCGCGCTAGCCAAAGGAAATGGAGCAAGGGCCAGCGGAGGGCAGCTTGTGGAGGCGGTGAGAACGGCCAGAGCAGGCTCGTAGCGACTACTGGCGATCAGCAGCAGAAACGCCGACTCGTCCAGAACCGCCAGGTTTGTCAGAACGCCCAGGACACCCAGGCTCGCCATAACGCCCAGCCCGGCCAGCGTGAGTCTACGTTTCAGCCGGTGCACTGTAGTTGTAGCAAGAGAGGTTATGGGTCCCGACTCCATGTCGGAGATGATCATCTCGTCGCCAGTCTCCGAGGCTTCGCTCGCCGGGTCCGGCCCGGGACTGTTGCTGGCGGTGGCTGTGGGACGATATCTCTTGCGGGACTCTTTAGGCGCCGCGGCGTGCGAAAGAGAGAACGCTGGGAATGGGTCGGCAAGAAACGTATCCACCACTTTGCCTGAAGGCTCGTGCATCTTCAAATCGTATGTGGGCGAGATCTGCAGAAGCGGATACTGCGGCGGACCATGCGACATTTTCGGGGCGGCGTTTGTTTGTTTGTTTGTTGCTTAGAAGGATATATAGATAGATAGCCTAGGGTCTGTTTCAAACAGAGGGAGTGGTATTATATAGTGGCAGAGGAAAAGACGACAGAATAAAAGAGCGGGGATACGGAAATATGGCCGGTGGAATTAGGAGCAGAAACGCGGCTATTTATATTTTTTGGTGGGATTATCCTGGGGAGGCCAGGGTGAAAGAATAGTAGTAGCAGGTGATTCTTGTTAGGATTGGGCGGATGTATGGTATAGGGTGGAGGGACAACTGCAGACAGGTGAGATGTGGAGGTGACACACCTGAGGATGGATGGTGGAGGTGGGCTGTTTTTTTTCAAAGATTTGCATTAATTGATGGAAATGCATTTCTGGTGCTTTTTTTCTGTTTTTTTTTTCTTTTTTGTGGTTTAGTTGCGGTAAGTTATGGGTGTTGTGGTTGGTTGTGGATAAGATACCATCAGGCATGGTGTATTGCTTTTTACTGCTGAGAGTAGTGATTGGGGTTGGTCAAATAGAATAGTTGGAGACAATTTTAAAATGAAAATTGATTTTAAATGTTTAATTTTAAATTTTCAGCAAGGCTGAGTTGGCGAAATTTGTCAATTATCTTCGGCGAGAATGACCCATCTATACGCAATGACTAGACCGAGAGAACCTCACAATGTATAATATATTATAATAAATATCCTTCACAGCTAAACCATTATATAATCGTCGATGTATCTTTACTAAAAAAATTCAAATTATCTCTAGAGACGAGCATAAAAGTCCGTCAAGTCGTACGTCTCCCTATACTTGGCGCCGTTCCGTTTGAGATGCCACATCAATGTGGAAGCACATAGAAAAACTCCAACATAGATCGAGAAAAGAACACCGATTCCCAACGCATTGATGAGAGGCTCGGTGACAAATGTGGCAGTAGCAGCCAAAAGCTGTCTGCACAAATTGTTCAATGCAATACCGGTGGAGCCTCTTCCAGGAAGAATGTCCACAAGGTATGTGACCACAAGGCCAATGGTGAGCATAGAGGACAATCCGAAAAGTGCCGTTCCAATCAATGGAAACACCCAGAACGTCTTCTTCTGCATGCACCATCCAAAAATGAGACACAGCGGTGGGTATAGACAAATCGCGAGCACGGCATTCCACGAAATCCGCGACTCCGGAGTCAAAATTCCATTGTTCTTTTTAGCAGCACGCTTCAAAAGGCTATCATTCCATTTACCTCCATAAACAGATGCGAGGAGGTATGTGATGGAGTTGGGAATGTACATGAGACCCACAATGATACTTTTGAAGTTGTATGGGGCACTGCTGTATTGTGTGGAGATGGCGATGTTCACAAAATAAATTCCAGCAAAGGAGATACCAGCAAAAGCGATAGCCAAGGTCACGGGTGGGTAGCCAAACAACACCAAAGAGTGGAGTGGCCGAATGAAGAGGTCATAAAGCAACGTGGGCCACGAATCATGGCCAGATTCGATAGACTCTAGCCGCGATAATTCCTTTTGCAAAATCGCTTTTGAGTATGCACTTTGATTGGTCTCATGACGAGAGACAGCGGGCATGAGTGCGTCCACTGGGGTCTCATCCAACATGTTGAGACGACGGAATGAGGTGCTTTGTGACAAGTTGGTGGCCATACGCTCCAAATCAACGTTTTTCTCGTCGTTAGGGTCTACATCCAATACTTGCTGAGCAATTTGTTTCTTCAACTGGCTGATGTCGAAGTCGTTCTGGAGCGTTTCCGGCAAGAACAAGAGAATGGTGATAACATTGAGACCACAGACAATGACCATGATCCACATGGTCGAGCGCCAGCCCCACTTGATGGCCACGGCACCACCCATGATGGGCGAGATGAAGGGGCCCAAAAGAGGACCCAAGTAGAACAAGCCAAGAGCGCGTCCACGCTCCTCTTGAACATACAAGTCTGCGATGGTACCTGCACCACAGGCCTGCACTGCCGAAGCACCCGAACCGGCCAAAAGACGTAGAATGATGAGGGCAGTGATGTTGGGGGCTACAGCACATCCTATGGAAAATGCGAAGAACCACGCGAACGAGATCACGTAGACTGTACGGCGGCCGATACGCTCACAGAGAGAAGACCACCACAATGGGAACACTCCCAAAGAGATCAAATAGATACCCACCGATATATTGGCAATGGTAGTGGTGGTATGAAGCTGGTCCACCAAATCATCAATGGCAGGTAATAGAATGGACGTGCCCATGGGACCCGACACGGCCGCAAAGGCCACCACGAGAACAAGCGTCAACTTTGTTCTCTCCAGATACAAACGAGGATTGACGGCTTCTGGAATCACCGCCCACGACAGAAGAACGCCGCGGCGGTTTTCTTTGGGGACATACTCTAGAACAGGAACAGTCTCCGGTCGTGACGCGAGATATGTATCTGTCCGTTCTAGACTGAGCGATCTGTGTAATGGCTCAGGGTCGTTTTCATGATGGTTGGATGAATGCAGAGAAAGCTCGAAGGAGACTTCGGACGAGTGGAGCGATGCGACGTCGTTGGCGTCGGTGGCATCATTGGGCCCGCTCGGCTCGGCTTTCCGATGGTCGGACATTTGTAGTTGGAGCTAGAGGAAAAGAAGGGTGTACATACACTTGTACTTATATATACGAGCCAGGAAAGCTGATAGTGTGGAGTGCGGCGCGCTAAGTGCATATGGAGGATCAGTCATTGGGGTGTGCATAGGGCGTGGTGACCAGAAACGGTATAGAGGTGGTGGAGAAGAGGGGTTAGTGGGTTTTTTTTTTTGTTTGCGCTTGAGGAGTTTTGATTGGGGGGATTTGAATGCTCAAGCAAGTTTCTACGTCTTTTGGCCATATTTGGGCCTGGAAAGCGGGACCTAGAGAGTGATGGTATATGTCCTAACAGAGCAGCGCTAAGACATGTATATACAGGATATGTGTCTGCAGGAAACACGCGGCTGCAAAAAACAAGAACAGTGGAGTTATTATGGGCACACGAGAATTGGAACGGAAACGAATTTGAAATTTCAACTAGTTCACTGTTACTCTTTTGGATTATTGCAAAAAAAGTCTCGTTTTCGCCGTCTTCTCCCCGACTTCCTCCGATATTCTCTTCTGCACCGAGGATTCTCCAGTGCATCAATGACAGATAAGGTATCAGCTGAGCTTTCACGTACGCGACTACGGGAAAAACCGGCTGCGGCTGGAGATCGTTGTTCTATTTGTGTTTCCAATTGTTTCGATGAACACTCAGTAAATTATATTTGTTGTTTTATTGTGTTCTCCAAGTTATGCATGTCTCTGCTGCAACCCTGTGGATAGCAGAAGACCCCATGGCGGCTAAAGCGGCAAATTTGCAGCTGCCGGATTTCTGGCGCCCGTTCCGTAATAGTAATTTGTGGACTCTTTTTTCGGGATTCTAGTTCTCTATGGGCGCCTTCTCTCTGGAGTTGCTTTGGGGTTTGTGGTGGGCGCCGAAGCATAGGATAGTCGGTGGGTGAACCATCGAATCTAGTCTTTGAACGAGATTTTCAAAAAGGCCACGAAAATTCTCTTTAATTTTTCATTTACCGCCAACGATCACTAGGCGCTTTCGTCTAGGTTCATTGCATATCGAGGCATTCCATGCTTGAAGCAATATTGAAATTCAGCAAACTTCAAGAATCTCTGACAGTAGGCAAATAAACCCTTCTTTGTATTATAAGCCTCGATTCGTAGTGTCAGCCACAATCTACTTGCCCTTTGTATTACTTGTATTAGGGGATTCTACTTACACTAAATGTTACGGATAACAATACCAGGCTGACCAGGAACAGCAGCCTCCACAACCTTACCAGTGGCTGGGATCTCAACCTCCTCACCAGTGGCAATGTCAACACCACTGGCACTACCGTATGCGAAGGTGATCACATTGACCTTCTCAACCTTGATGGTGGTGGTGGATCTTTGAATGATGTCAAGAACCTGTGCCAAAAGCTCGCCCTCGTTGAAGGTCAACTTTCTGTTGAAAACAATCTTAGGGTCTTCCTTGACCAATCTTTGCTTGAGGAAGTTAATGAATGGCATGGCTCTCTTCATGTCCTTACCAACACGCTCCTTGATGACCTTGTTGTCAGTCAAACTCAGGCTCTCGAACAACTCTCTGACCAATTCGATGTATTGGTCCTGCCATTCAGGGAATGATGTGGCAACGAGCAAAGTCAAAGATGTTGGCTTGGTGGAATCGACTTCAGCCTTACCTTTCTTGGACTTCAACACAACACCCTCGGCATCACGAACAGCTCTGGACAACTCCTTGACATACTCCAAGGAGTCCAACAAACCCTGAGAAACTGGCTTGGATGCTCTTGGGAACTTGGCATTCTGAATAGATCCCTCGTTACCCAAAACCTCCTTGTACAAGTACTCAGCAAAGTGGGGAGCGATAGGGGCCAACAACAAGGCTTGCGTCTCGATGTACTTGAAAACCAAGTCCTTGTGCATGGTAGCCACAGAGTCTCTGTAGTAGTCTCTTGCGGTTTGGAAATCGAACAATCCGGTCTTAAGAGCGGTCTTGTAGTTTGTTTGAGCGTACAGCTCATAGGTCTGCTCAATCAAGTAGTTCATCTCGTTCTCAAAAGCTTGGTCGAACAAGGAGTCAAGTTCACCGGTTCTCAAAGAATCCTTTGAAGCGCTGATCTCCTCACACCATTCCTTCAATGTGGTCAAACGCAAAATAGCGGCGTTGGCGTTGGACTCGTCAAAGTTGGCATCCTCGACAGTGTCACCAGCATCAGCCAAAGCAATTCTAGAAGCATCAGCACCAAACTTCTCAACAATTTGTTGCAAAGTCAAGAAGTTACCAGTAGACTTGGACATCTTAGCGTTGTTCAACATCAAGTGACCATTTGATCTGACACCTCTTGGCCAGAACTTCTTTGGGAAAAGAGCAACGTGAGTGTAGATGAAGAAAGTCAAATGGTTTGGAACCAAGTCTTTACCGGAAACTCTCACATCCACTGGGTAGAAGTACTCAAACTCTCTCTTGATTTCGTTCAACTCCTCGATAGGGATGTCGGTCTTGAGACCCTCGCGACCAGTGAAAATGTAGTCAAAAACCTCATCGGTCATTTGCTCAGGCTTGATGTTAAATTTACCGGGAACCTTACCGTAGTAGTCGGAATGAAGGAAACGAGCAATGGTGTAGTATGCCATGTAAACGGTCGAATCGGACAAAGACTCGATCAATTGAGACTCATCCCATGGACACTTAGTACCCAAACCGTAAGTTCTGGTAAGAGCCCAGTTCTTAAGCCAATCCAAAACAGCTTCGAAACCATTTCTAGTCTCCTTACCGTAGGTCTCCATGCTGGCAAGACACTCCAATGCCTGGCCCTTCCATACTTCCTCACCGTAGTCAATGTACCATTGGTCCTCCAATGAGACGACACACTCATCACCAGATCTGGACATAACCAAGTTCTCTGGCTCGTTGTAGACGAAAGCATCACCAGAAGCGACCATGTCAGCCTTGACTTTAGGTTTGGCAGCCTCGACCGCCTCGCCCTTGTATTTACCAACAAGCATGGTACCGTTGTAGAAACCCTCTTTGTACGAGAGCTCCTTAGCCTGAGCCAATTGAACAGCATCCTTTGGAGACTGAATCTTCAATTCGTTGACCAAGAACTCGGCACACTTGTTTCCGTACTTGGTGGTTTGAACAATAGGAATAATCTCGGATTGCACCCACTCCTTCTCAATCTTGTAGTACTCGGGCTTGTTGACCAAGTCTCTGGAGGTGACAAAGTCATCAGGAGAGTCAGATGGGACACAGGTCACGACACCAGTACCCTTGTTGGCAAGAATGCTGTCCATGGGAAGGACACGCAAGTTGGAGGCCAAAGCCAAAGGAGGACTGATCTTAGAGCCAACAATGGTAGCACCGTTGAGCTCCAAAGTAGCGGTGTAGTCACCTCTGACTGGAGTCAACTTTTGGAAGGACATGTTCTTGAATGCACGCTTGGTGGTGATGTAGTAAACACCCTCGGAAGCCTTAAAGACTCCGTATGTGATCTTTGGAGAGACAAAACAACAGGTTTGACCGTACATGGTCTCGGGTCTCAAGGTGGCGGCGACCAAGTAAACCTTGTTGGCGGCAAGGTCGAAGTTGTTCTCGGCAAAGACCTTTTGGGCCTCTGCAGCGAATTCAGTGACTTCAATCTTGATGCCGACGTACTCTTGAGGGTTGACACCCTCACCAGACTGTCTGTCGTGGTCCAAACAAGCCTGGCCATCCTTCTCGGAGTAGATGGTGTATCTCTCTCCGAACTTGATCTTACCGACGTCCTTCAATCTGTTGATTTGCCAGCGAACAAAAGCATCGTAGTAAAGGTTGGCAGGAGTGGTGACCATGGATCTTCTCCAGTCAACTCTACCACCAAATGCGTTCACATCTCTACGGACCAAGTGAGGGAAGTAGTGCAACCAGTGCTGGGGGTCAGCGAAAGCAGCGACTTCCTCGCGCTTAAGACCCAATTGCATCATGATCTCAAACTGGTACTTGCCTCTGCCCTGTTTAGCGACAGCCTTGGATTTCTTAGCGGAAAACTTGGTGAGGTCTGCCTTCTCTCTAACTTCCTCTGGCTTCTGTTCCTCCTCGTCCTCTTCAGCGGGAACACCCGAAAAGTCAGCACCAAACATCTCAACCTCACGCTTGATCTTGTCGGCAGAGGTCTTGATAGGCATACCAGTACAATGGAATCCCAATGGGAACAATGCTCTCTTTCCGTTCATTCTCTCGAAACCAGTGGCAAACTCGGCCTTGGACAAAGTGAAAGAGTGGCCGGCATGCAAAACACCGTTCATGTATGGGTAAGCCATGGTAGCGAAGAACTTAGGGTGAGTTTCTCTCAACTCACAACCGTCTTGTTGGGGATCTTCCTCGTATGAGGGCGCATCGACCTCGAAAAAGCGGCCATCTTGCCAGTATTGCTGGTACTTTTGCTCGATGGCCACGAGAGTATCTCTCCGGTCGGTTTTTTCCAACTTGATGGTGGAACTCATGATTGTGGGAGTGAAAAAAAGCGACTGCGAAAAGTGTGATAATTAAGAGGAAGGCTAAAATGAGGATCTGGAGTGAGACTCGAATAAATGATTTTTTTTCCAATTTTCTTTTTCTTTTTTTTTTTTTTGATTGAAGAGATTGCACTGATTTTTTATATGGTTGTTTTGTTCCCTGTTCTGTTTAACTTCGTTGAGTTTGTTTTGCAGTAAGTGATAGATGCGTACGGGTGGTTGAGGACGGATCGAGGAGAAGAAAAAAGGGTGACGCTGCATTTTATTTTGCGTAACAGAACTCTTTTTTCTCTTTGTTTTTTTTTTTCCTTTGTTGTTCTTTGCTCGCTGTGTTTAGCTCTGGTGTAGATTGATCCCGATGAAGTATGCTCTTATGCGGGTAAACTACATCAAAGTTTGGATTTCAATCTCAAAGTCTCTAGATAACGGTAAGTGCTGAAATTTATTGAAGATATTGTAAGAAGTTACAGTGGGATAGCAATGTTTCATTATGTTCAGCTGGGAAATTTTGTCTGGTTAATGGTGCTGTTAATAGTCAGACCATAAGCTGATATTCACCCCAATGTTTCTATTAAATATCGCTATACATATTTATGAAGCCGTTAATTTCCCCAATTGACCTTATCGAATAGATTTCGTACTCTATTGAAATCTCAGATTTGACAGAGAAGATATGCTGCATAGCTGGAACAGAACTTTGCTACTCCAAATCAGTCAAAAAAATTCGAAAATTTATGGAACTGCTTGATTCTCTTCATTTGTTTTCAGCTTCCCCGATACGCAGGGTCGTGCTCCTATACGTTTGGGTTTATCATGATTGGACAAGGTGCTATGAAAAGAATTTATCGATATCTTTATTTTGATCCAATTTGTGAGTAAAGTTTTCTTAACAAATTCAACTTTCAGTTTCACTCCACCGTTCTCCTTACCCCCTTTTCCACCGAATTGTACTTATGATGCTATTGGAGATGTAACATGCCTAAAATGAAAAGGCCTGACCTTCCATAGTCGTGTTATTGGGGCTTAAGATTTTAGATTCACCGACTCTGTAACCTGCTCTTGTTTCAATATAGATCCGACTATCGGCACTTGAAATCTCAAATTACATCATAAACCATACTCAATCTAACATAAAAAATATTACAGTTTCATGGCCATTGGCAGTTCCATGATCAAAATCACAATTCAAATTCTTTTATGTTCTTAATTCTAACTTCTGCTTTAAAATGACCCAATGTTCTGCTCTTGGAATCTCTGCATTAAAAACTCACTAGCTTTGCAAATCTCTCAAATGATACGCCCAAGCAGGAAGATGTTCCTTTTGATGCCATAAACAAACACATCCTCCCCAAAACTTGTGATGATTCATTCGTTTTGCTTGCCTTCCACAGCACCCTCAACTGTATAGATGAGAGTGGTAATAGTGACAATATGGGCTACTATTTGTGGTGCTGCGGTAATACCTGAGTTACACAACGCTATAACTTCTATCTCGGCTCCAATCTTGAATACTGTGGGATCATTGAAGTTGGCTTCATCCGAGGACATTGATGAGAAACCTCTGAAATACATAGTAGTTCTCAAGAATGGATACATTGATGCGGATTACGACAGCCACCAGGACTGGCTTGAAAAAAGGCACTCTTCGTTGCAAAAGAGAAGTGGAGCACTCGAAACAATAAAAAATAAATTCAAGTTGGCGAGGGATACGCAAGTTCAATTCTTCAATTTGGACTCAGTTAAGGGTTATACTGCAATTTTGTCAAACAGTCTAGTCAAGGCCCTTGAGTCAAATCCCTTAGTAGAGTTTGTCGAGAAGGACGAACAGATTCATTTGTCGAAAGTTGCAACTCAGAACTATGCCCCATGGGGCTTAGAGCGAATTTCACATAGAAAGATCCAGCGACAATTATACATGGGCAGATATTTCTATGATGCGGATGGAGGGAAAGGAGTAACGGTCTTTGTTTTAGATAGTGGTATTGACTCTCGCCACCCGGAATTTGAAGGCCGAGTAACAGCGTCAAGACAATTTGGTCTCTCTGCTTCTCTCAATGACAACAATGGCCATGGAACTCATGTTGCCGGTACCATCGGCGGTCGAACATACGGTGTGGCGAAATGCGTTAACATAGAGTCTTTGAAGGTCCTTGGATCCAGTGGTACTGGCATGAAAAGCTCCATTTTGATGGCTATTGAGTACGTGATAAAAACACATAAGCAGAAATTGAGATCAGGCGATACTTCCTACAAAGGCTCGATAATTAATCTATCTTTGGGATCTCTGCCCTCAAATGCTATGGATAGAGCGGTAAAAGCTGCCTCAGAGGCTGGAGTTGTTGTCGTCATTTCAGCTGGAAACGAAGGTGAAGACGCATGCAAAATCTCACCTTCAAGGTCTGAATTTGGGATTACTGTGGCAGCAACTGATTATGATGATGGTTTTGCAAGCTTTTCTAACTATGGCCGATGCGTTGATGTACTTGCACCAGGAGTAGCGATCCAGTCAGCATCTACCAGAAATAAGCCCCCAGTATTGACGGGCACGTCAATGGCTGCTCCGCATGTAGCAGGTGTTGTTGCAACAATAATGTCAATGCAACCTCCAATCAACTCTGAATTCTCTTCCGGAGAACTACTTTCGGCGCAGGATATCAAAAGGAAGCTCTTAAAATACACCACAAAGAATGTGATACGAAATCTTCCTGAGAACACGCCAAACAAAATGGTTTACAATGGTGGCAGCATGGGTTTCAAATCGCTCGACTGAGGATGGAGAAACTGACAAAATTCCTGACTGAATGTAGAACATGGGATTATGAATTCCGAGGTGATGGGATTTGGAGCTATCTCTTTGCTCTTCTTTTCATCATCATTGGAGACATCATCATTGGAACTTTTGTAGTCTTTTCTTCTTTGAAATACTTCTTTTTATCGGCAACAACTAGTTTCTGACCTCCAAAGTCGTGGTTCGCCAACACAAAACCCGCTTTACCAGCATCAGCAACTGTTTTAAATTCTACTAATGCCTTTCTGGACTTTGGTTGCATAGTTAGCCTCTCAACAGGACCCACCAAGCTCTCAATATGGGCAGTGAGTTGCTTTTGCGTTACTGAGTCACCAACGTTTTGAAGAGAAACAGATTTTGCATCATCATAAAATTTAGCATCTCGAGCATGAGCTTCTCGGGGTTTCAGAGCATAAATTTCGATATGGCGATCATCGAGATTGATAGACTTAGTTGCTATAGCCTTTTTAGCACTGTCCTCCGTTTTAAACGTGATAAATGCATATCCACTATTGAGTGAACTTGTGTGATCGCCTTTCAACGGCATTGAAATTGAATCGATCTCACCAAACTCTGAAAAGCAGGCGCGTAAGGATTCTTCGGAGCTCTTTTGAAAATGAAGATTTTTGACATAAATCTGTTGTTTAGGAGAGAAGCTAGGCCTCTGACGTTTGAGCGACGGATTTGAGATTTCAGCCTGAATTTTGAACTTTCCAATTTCTAGCCCATCCAACTTGTTTCTTGCATTTGCTGCACCTTCAGCAGTTTCAAAGTCCACGTAGCAGAAACGACGTTCCCGGGTGGTATTCTGAGATGGCAAACGAATTGATATAGGGGCTATACCGGTGGTTGTTTCGATCATTGACTCTAGCTGCTCTACACCATAGTCAGAGGGATAATTTGTGAGCCAAAGAGTGCTACCAAAGACTCTCTCTATAGTTACAATATTGCCTCTCAAATGTTTTTGGTCTCTTGTTAGACAGGTGAGGACCTCTTGCTCACTCAGAAATTCAATTTTGGCTGAGGGATTCTTTGACGAACTTCTAAGGATTGAAATAGGATTGCCATACCCCAGGAAGAACTGTTCTATATCATTGTCTGTGACGGAGGTATCGAATCCTTTTAAATGAATTGTGAATAGTTCCCGGTTTCTATGGTGAAAATCAGAGCTGCCATGTTCAGTTTCATTCGAGGTTTTGTCATCTTTGACTCGTTTTGGTTTATGTACCAAATTTTCAGTTTCAAATTTTCTTTTCATTTCTCTATTCTCGGACATTTGGAAGTCTGAAAGTTCCATGCGTAAAAGTTGGAGTCTATTAATGGCATCATCATAGGTCTCAGGAGTCAATCCAGTGCAGAGGTAATTTTCAACATATGGGAACACATCTTGCGGCTTGTCAAACAAGGCAAGCTCTTTTTCGAACTGTTCTATGAGGTATTCTAAAACCACTTGACCGTCATGAGCACTCGAGAAATATCTCAAAGCAAATATAAATGAGTCTGCCTTGTATTTGTTTGCCTCGTAGTGTAGTGTGACAAGAACGTCTGGTTTCAGACACATCATGTCATATGATATGGCTACCCACCGACGTACCAAGTCCAAGCTGGATGGTATCTTCTCAGAGTAAAACGCCATATCCTCCCACAAGCCCATCCCGGTTGCGTCCGATTGGGTGGAATAAACCGCTTGTGCAGTCACAAGTGCTTTAAGAGCCTCGATGCATTCGAATGAATCAGTGATATGAAGCCGGAGATGCCGGCGAAGACTCTTCAAAGCAGACTCCTCCTTAATGTAAGGAATAATAAAACTGTATGGTTTAATCAAGCGGGGAAACGCCTTCCGCCATAATAGCGCCAAGTGAAACAGGAGTTGGTCGCACCATCGGAGCTTTCTTGCCAGCAGAATCACCAATAGCCATACTCTCTCCCACGATCCGTCACTCGTGCTGTAATGCACGCATCGGTAGAAGACTGCAAGCAACAAATCTTTAACGTTATTATTTAATTTGCTCAATTTCTGTAAGTATTCAAGCCAGTTGTCTACATTATGTGGATCAGACTGGATTTGCAGTTCGTAGCTCTCAAAGGTTCGTGTGAATAATACTGTCTTCTGCATTGCAACGCTCAGATCCCGCATTATGGGATTGTATTGGTCAGGAAAGTTCAATGACACAAACAGAGAGAACGTCTCATAAGTCTGTTGGAGTTGGTTATGTGGAATCAGAAATCGCTCCAAATAGATGTCTCTAGCTGTCTCTAGACGATTTTCGGAAACAAGTAGCTCTATCAACTTCGTAAATATTTCTTGACTATCTTGAAAGTCCCATTTACACAATTCGTAGGCAGCCCACACTGTAGAGGCGGTATTATCCTGATACTTCAATTTGTTCTGAATATTGTGGCCAGTGGGAACCTGCCCGCCTAATTTCGAAAACATAATGAGTTTTTGGGTTTGAATTTCTAACCCGTCGTTATAATAGTCACGCTCAATTGCCTGCTCCCAGAACTCAATATCTTCGATTTCGAGTATTTGGTACTCAAATAATACCAGCCATACTTCCGCCGGACGAGAGGCTTTTTCTGTACATTCTTCGAGCAACTCCTCGAAGAAAAAGGAATTGAAGGGGTCGTGGATCAATTTCTCCCGGCACGCCTCTATTAGCAGTTGAATCGACTCATCCATAGCGAAACGTTGGTAGTAAGTATGGGGTAAACTTTGGTCCTGCAGAACAGGTGCGATGGAGATGAGCATCACTCGATACTACTTCTTAGAATAGGTGGATAATCGTTCTGGGCAGCAGAAAAAACACTGAAATTCTTCATTAAAGCCGTTTTTATTTGGTTTTTCTTTTGAAAGGTTACTCGATCTTTTTCACTTCTCATTGACTGGGCTAGTGATCGTGAGTGATAAGGATTTCTTATAGACACATAAAAGGCCACTACCTATACAAATGAACGCCAGTCTATATCTTAACTCCTTCGGTTGGAAGGAGGGAGAGGCTCTTCAAAAAGGCGGAATCAAAAAACCCATCTTGGTCAAACACAAGAAGGACACAAAGGGTCTAGGCGCAGATGGGAACGATGCTGATATGTGGTGGGAAAGACTTTTCGATGGCCAATTGAAGTCATTGGAGGTGAGCAATGGTAGTGCTGGTGTTAGTTTCGAGCAAAACCAGGCCAAGGTGGAAGACCACACAAGAAAGGCAAACTCGGCATTGTACAGAATGTTCGTGCGTGGTGAGGGGCTTGCCGGCACTGTTGGAAAAACTGACAACGCGCATGTAGCTTCTGCCAAGGTGAGTGCAAGTGAAGTTCTAGATACAGTGGAACGGGAGATGTTACATGGAAAGAAGAGTGAGAAGACAAAGAAAGAGAAGAAAGGGAAGAAAGAGAAGAAGGAAAAGAGTGAAAACAAAGTGAAAAAGGAGAAAAAAGAGAAGAAGGAAAAGAGTAAGGAGAAACAGACTGAAAAGAAGGAGAAGAAGGAAAAGAAGGAGAAGAAAGAAAAGAAGGATAAGAAGGAAAAGAAGGAGAAGAAGGAATCGACGGGAAAGATAGACAAGAAGACCAAGAAAGAACTGTCTTCGCTGCTGCAACCCCTCGAAGATCAGAAACAGACGTCAAAAACTTCAACAAAAGACACCAAACTCTCGTCTTTAAATAAGAAACGGAAGAGAGAGGACGAAAGCCAGAAGTCACAGAAAAAGAAAAAATAAGGGAACACCAAGACCTCAACAGCATTCTCCACTGAGACACCATCATTTTGCATAAGCGTCAATGATCCCAATAATGAATTTTCACAAGTGGATTAATCAAATCTAGAAACTAAAACTCGTCTCTATCCAAGCAGTATGAGCCACATTTGTTCTTCACTGGACCTATTTCATACTTCCCTGAGTACTTCTTGACAGCTTAGCAATGCCAATTGAAGAATCCCGGGTTTCGTAATTAATTCAATGAAAGCAATCGATACATGCAATATTTTTTCCTTGCGATTTTCTTTCTAAATACTTCACAAGTCGCTAACTCTATCTATATTTATCCCAAATACCACCCCACATTATCGCTATTAACTAGATGGCTGCAAAAAGCCAGGCCCGATGGTTTGGCCTCAATACTGTCATGAAGAGCGCGGTATTACTAGTTTTAATACATCTAGGCGGTCGCATAATTGCGTTCGTGACTCTCCTTGTATTGACTCTTGTCGGTTATGCATGTTATTCTTTACTTTCGTATCGAAAGTCGCCAATCATATCATCCAAACCGCAAAAAAAGTTTAAATTTCTTGAGCAGGATGTATGGGACCATGAGCTCATGTCTCAAACCATTGACTCCTCAAAACTAGCTGCTCCTATTGTTGTTTCGGCACCTTTAGTGAGTGAAAAATTGGACCAACTCACAGATCTCATAGTGCAGAATTTCATTGAAGGATGGTATAAGCAGATTTCTACAAGTAGCCTCTTTACAGACTCCGTACGATTGGAGCTCACAAATGTTTTACAGAAACTCCAAAGCCGTCTCGCAGGCGTAAACGTGCCTGAGTTTCTCGTGTTCAGAATAGTGCCGCTTCTCACTGCTCACTACAACAACTTTGTGACTTCCGCCAATTTGCATGACTCGGTCTATTCTGTAGAAAGTAAACTTGCCACGGCGCTGAGTTTGGCCGGCGCTGATCTTCATGAGGGTGTCTCTTTAAGTGCTCCAGGACCCGAGTCCCGAATGCAAGAGAAGCATTACCTCAGACGCCTCGTTCAACTAGCACTCCCATATCTTCTTCTGCCCGAGGAGTTCGAAAGCCCAGTGACCCGTAATTTGGTTCGCGAAATCCTCTCTTGTACTGTTTTGGCGAATGTGTTGGAGGCCGTGAGTGAGGGCGATTTGATCAACCAACTAATTGTAAATTTCATCGGATCGACTTTGCAGAGACGCAAGCAGGTTCAAAGGCTACGCGAAGCCTTACAAGAGCACACCCGGTACGCCAGTCTCGAGCCTCTTTCTGTACTCCCACCTCTCAGTCTTCCTCTCTCGGCCGCTGTGATCAGAAAGTGGTCTGAGACTATCCAAAGAACTCATACTAAGTCCAGCCTTGAGACTATTGCTGTTGCCATACAAAACGCCCGGTCGCAAATACTATCTGCCACTGGGGAACACAGTCCTGAAGTGGCCGCCATAGGCAAACTTCATTCACAAGTGGAGTCTGCAATCAATAGCGATAACTTGAGTCTCGATGTGATATTGGTAGAAACAAAAAAAAGACATGCATTTCGAGAATTTTTGCGAACAACGAAGCAGGAATATCTTCTCGATATCTGGACAGAGGTAGATCAGCTCAAGGCACCTCTTGAAGATGTGGATCTGACAGAGATTTCCTTGAAACTCGAGTTTTCTAACAAGAATGAAATCGTTAGAATTTATGACAAGTTTTTCTCAATCGGAATGTTGAATATCACAGCCCTGATTCGTGCGTCGGTTGAAAAATTCGTATTCTCAGACATGAAAGATGCAGAACTATACAAAAGTGCTCGTATGGCCTTATTTGAACTTCAGGATTTGTGCTATCAGGAACTCAAGTATACTATCTTCCCTCTCTTTCAAGAATCGGAGGCTTTTGCCGATCTCAAGGCGATGAGCACCACCAAACTGGCCACTCGCCGTGCGCCGTCCTTGTCCTTCAAACCATCTTCTGCTATCGGCGACGATCTGATAGAGCGTCCAACTGAGCTGTCTAACATAAGTTTGGAGGTTGTTAATGCTGTTGAGTCAGCTTTCGAGAAAATTATGGAGAACTCTTCTCAACCTGACACTAAACCATATTTACATGTTTCCCTCGAAGACAAGGATTCTGTTGGAGTCTCTAGTGGTAGCTCCTTGTTTGGTGACTCCAAAAATCTCAATTTTCAAAGAAACAATTGTGATATCAACACAAATAGGCTTTCAAGACTATTCGAGAATAACAGCGATTCAGAGTCGGAAGACACCTCGTTCGATTCAAATGACATGAGCGCTTCTGGCAACCTCTCTGACTCCCAACTCATTAATCTGGAGGTTCTACTTGCCGCGCCTGGGGATCTCAAGTTAGAAGAACAAATTGCAACTCTTGACAAGGATATTGAAACTTTAGCCGAACAAAGTGAAATTCTTGTCTCCCTTATTAAGAAGGCGGAATTGACAAATAATTTGAGTGAGCTCAAGGTTCTTAGACGCTCCAACGCAAGTTTAGAAAGAGAAATTGGTTCGAAAGAACTCCAAAAGCAGCAATATATTGTCCAAGAAAATGAGAACAGTTTGTTCGGAAAGTCGAAAGTTCGGATTCAATCATGTGTATTGAGCTCAGAAGAGCATCACTCATATGCATTGTACATTATCGAGGTCCAGAAATTCTCCAGTGAGAACCCGACGCAGATTGTTGCTGGTTGGGTTGTTGCTAGGCGCTTTAGCCAGTTCTACAAGCTCAATGAATACCTAAAAAGAAGGTGTCCCGCTGTTGCTGAAATCAAATTCCCAAAGAAAGCTGTGCCGTACTTGCAATTTCAAAAGGTTCAACAAATTGAGGTGCGTAAGCCTATTTTAGAGCAATATTTAAAGTCGCTTCTTTCTATTCCTGATGTTTGCGCCAACCCAGTGTTTCGGTCATTTCTCTCTTCTGAGCATTTCGATTTAGATCGCAAAGACAAGGCACAAAGTAAGGATGGAATATTCAACCGCTTTTACAAGGAGTTTGCACCCAAAACTAGCGCCCTCTCTTCGATGCGAGAGGCAACAGATTCCGATGAACAAAGTGAGGAAATCTTACAACATATTCGGGATATGGAGAGAGAATTAAAACAATTTGATGATATAGATAAAAGTGGTACAGACAAACTACCTTTTATCAAACCTATTTTCGACCTCATTCTTGTGATTTTTGATCTTGGCGCTAGAAACTGGCTTCGTGGGCGTGCGCTTTTGGTTATTCTCCAACAAGTCCTAGGGTCAACAATCGAGAATACAATCACCAGCTCCATAAACAAAGTATTTGATCAGGAAATTCGAATTGCTCTGTTCATTGCTACAGCCAATTCTATGCTTTTTCCCAATGGAAAGTTCAGGGATCCTCCAAAACCACGAACCCGCGCTGAACAGTTGGCCACCAGACAAGAGGCATACTCAATTCTCACCATTTTCATGGATGATACTTGTTCTAAAATTTTTGGATCACGCCACACAAATACAGCCAGTTCAAACCTTCTAGAAATGCTTCAGAACGACTACCTCAACAAAAGTCTCCTTTTGAAAGTTATAGACGTGACCTTCAATGAGATTTTCCCGGAAATGGCCAAAGATGCTTCTGAACTCAACACCGAGTAGGTTCACCCGAGCCTCTCTTCACTCATTTGATCAGCTACTTAGAATATTACTTAATCTTGTATTTTGGCGCGGGCGCCTTTCTATAATGTACAAATTGTCAAACCCTGATGTATTACTCCTCGTCCTTGGACTGTTTTTGAACAAATTCAATTGCCAAAGCCTTAACACGAGCAGCGGCCTGCTCATCTCCCTTCTCTTCTTCAAATGAAAGCCACTTAGAGAAGAAAAACTTAGCTTGTTTCTTGGATAACTTCTTGGTAATCACCCTCTCAAACAAAGCTTCGACTCTATCACGATCACCTTGCTTAATTTCCTGATCAATGTAAACGTTCCACAAGTCAATTCTCTTAGGAGCGTCAGTAATCAAACCCTCAAACAAAGATCTTCCTTGCTCAGGATCACCCTCGGAAAACTCAAGTTGGCCAAACTTTCTTACGATCTCGATATGGTCACGTTTTGGCAAAGCTTGCAAAGCACGGGCCAATACTTGATGGGCCTCGTCAGCCATCTCACGCTTGAAGAAGAAAGATCCGTTCAGGACCCACACAGCAACGTTCTGACTGAACTTCTTAGTCATGGTCTTAAAGAGCTGCTCTGCCTTGTCAAACTTCTCGGACAATTGGTAGATGCCAATCAATTTTTGGTGCATAGTCAAAGAGTCCATGTATTGAACAGATCTCTTGAATGCCTCAGCCAAAGACTCGTCGCTGCCGAAACTGTTCTCCAAGTTAAGAATAGCGATCCAGATGTTCATCTTCTCTTGCTCATCTCTGTAGTTGATGGTCTTCAAAGCTCTCTCAGCAATTTCTCTGGATTTGTCAATCTCTCCCAATTGCAATTGGAAAGACATATAGTTCATCCACAAGATAGAAGAGTTTGGATTACCCACAAGCAAACGCTCGAAGTCACCGACGGACTGAGGTGCTCTGGAGTTGATCTCACCAGTCTTGTCCTCAACCTGCTTCTTAGCCTTTCTCTTCTTCTTATCGGTGTTCATGAAGTTGTCAGCATCATCGTCTGAAGACTCGTCGTCCTCGACTTGGTCCAAGATGGAGGCTGTCCAGTCGAAACCATTAGTAGACAAACCAGTCATAGCAGAAGACTGAGCAGTGTTAGCCTTTTCAGTCTCTTCATCGTTATCTTCGTCGGCAGATTCGTCAAAGTCAACCATTTCCTCGTTGTCCTCGTCATCTCCGCTCTCGGCGTCTTCAGCGTCTTCCATCTCGACATCGCTATCTTGTTGGATATCAGTGAAGTAAGAAGCCTTCATACCAAGCGAGAGTTGCTTCTTGTCCTGATCAATCTTGAGAATCTTGACCTTCACACGGTCGCCAGCTCCAAAGAGAGCTGAGGCGTTTTCAACAACATTATCGGAAATCTCAGAACGGTGACAGAGACCACTGATGTTTGCAGTGCCGTCAAGTTTGACAAAAACACCAAAGTCCATGGCTTGCTTGACACTACCGTCATAGTTCTGTCCGACCTCAAGTTCGTCGAAGGTCTTGTAAGAGGTAAGGTCACCATTGACCTCAGATTCCTTCAATGTCATTAAAATTCTACCCTCTCCTTTACATTGAGAGATTTTACCCAATACACATTGGTTAGGTTTGAAGAATTTCTTCCAGTCAGCCAAGAATGCATCTGAAATGTCAGAAACACGCACAAGAGCAGAGATGTTTCTGCCCAAAGTCACGTACAAGCCAACGTCGCTGATGCTCTTGACAAAACCCTTGACGAGGTCTCCGCGCTTCAAGTCATCGATGGACTTGATGGCTCTGTCTTTTGGATTCTTTTCGCTTCTCAAACTAACACTTGCTTTCTGCTCAGCAGCGTTGATAGATGTAACAGTTGCAACCACAGCTTGGCCAACATGGAATACATCTGCGAGAGCCTGGTCATAGTCACTCAAAGCCTCGGTAATGTCACTCAAAGCATTAACTTCTTTACCAAGTTCAACCAAAACAAAAGCCTCAGTGATCTTGAAAATCTTAGCGGCCATTTTGTCTCCCACCTTCAATTGAGAGTAGCTCTCAATCTCTGAGTCTCTTGCAGAAAGGATCAAGGTTCTGTGCTTGAAGTCCTGTCTGAGAATCTTGAGCTTCAAAGCAGCACCCACTGGGAAGTTGGTCTCAAACTTCTCAAAGGTCAGCACATCAGAAGACAAATCATAGAGAGCAGCTTGAGCTGGTACACCAGGTGCAACGTTGAGACATGTAACGCCATGCTCATAACGGTCAATGTAAGCCACCACTTCATCGCCGACTTTCAAGTCTTCGAGCACTGCTGGCTTGTAAGGACTTGAATTTGAGATCTCAGAAGCAAGGGAAGACAACTCGATGGTGGTAGAAGTACCGACAAAACCGGAAGTAGAAAACTTGTGAGTTTTGGTGTTGTAGAAACCAATGACCTTAGCCTTGATTTTCTGACCGACCTTGAAGCCACCGAGAGGAGTTTTGGTGTTTTTGATGGACTCCCAAGACTCAATGCATTGACTGGCGTGAATTCTTCCGATGAGGTTATCGGCCAATTTGATGTTCAAGTGGTCAGACTCAACGGAGTGAACAGTACCAGTAGTGATATCGCTGGTGGAGTAGTCACTCAACAATTTCTTCGAAGAGTCGATTGGGTTCTTCAATCTGACGGTCTTAGCAACTTCTGCTTCAGCACCGACGCCGAAGGACAACAAGAAACGTCTGTTTTCGTCACCAAGCTTGAGAACTTCACATGACACGGATTGGTCCTTGAAAAACAACTTTTGAAGATCCTCACCTGGATTGGAAGTGGCATTTCTGGGCAAAACCAAACCAGTGAGTCTGCCACAGAAACGGACGAAAATACCCATGTTTGTGACAGACATCACATAACCGGGAACGGTCAGACCAACATGGAGATCTTCATAATGAACAGGCAATGTCTCCGACTTGGCAGCGTTGATCAAGGATTTTTTGGCAGAAACTGTGACAAGTCTGTTCTTGAAGTCCTTTTCAAGGATGATGACATCAATGCTTGAGCCAATTTCAAGTGCCTTGTAAACAATTCTACTCTCTTCGTAGTTACCATCAGACAAGTGACAAGTAGCAATAACACCTCTCAAGTTAGAACCGTCCAACTCGACAATGATGTTTTCTTTAGTCTTCTCTGCAACGGTTGCCTTGACGACAGAGCGGCCAATTTGGAGCGTCTCTAAATGCGTGGCTTGAGCGTCACTGAGCTCGGAGGATTGTCTCAATGTGACAGAGATCTTTTCGTTCTCTGCGTCGAAACGAAGGATACGAACAGAAACAGCTTGATATTGCTTCAAGTAGTCGGCAGCGTCTTTGACAAAAGACTCGGAGATCTCATTGTTAGGCAAGAATGCTCTCAAGTTATTGAAGAACGAGACAACAGCACCACCCTTGACAAATTTCTCGACAACGGCAATGGTTCTCAAACCGACGGAAAGATCTGCCATCTTGGCTACGACAGCATCGTCTTCCATGTTGACAAGAGTTTTACGTAACGACACGAGAATCTTTCTGCCTCTCTTGTCCAAAACTCTTCCCTTAAATTTGGAGCCTACCTTGAATTTTCTTTCAGGGTACACAAGCTTGATATCAGAAAGGTGTTTCATTGGCACCAAGGCGTCGAATTGGCCGAAGATTTTAACAAGCACACCCTTGTTTTCAGGCAAGATTTGGACGATCTCGGCGGATGGGATGTACTCACCGACAGTGATATCATCCACAGATGCAAATTTGGAATCGATGGTGGTTGGGTTGAGACTAAGTCTCAACAAGTTATCGAATTGATTGACACCAAGAACTCTGGCTCTATGTTGAGAGCCAACAGGGTATTCGATACCGGCGATTTTCTCCGGGTCGGTGTGAGACTTATGAACTTGACCGTAGATGTTACCGGCTCCGGTAGAAATGTAGAGGAATTCACGGTCCATGCCAACGACTTCCACTTTACTGTCAAAGATAAATCCAATTGGGAAAGACTCTGAAAGCTCCTGGTTGAAGCCAGTTTTGAACTCAACGATTCTGGGAGCACGCGACAACAAGAACTTCTTGGTTCCCTCTTCGGAAATCACACCGATGACTCTAGCTCTGACGGTGGCGCCGATGGCGAAATGGTTTTTGAGACTTGCTGCAGTGTACTCACCGGCATGTGGAAGTGTCATGGTAGCATCGGCCATATCGAAAATTCTGAGCACAACACCCTCATCAAGGTTATCGCCGACTTTAGCGTTGACAATAAGACCTGGGTGGATAGCGTCGATGGTAGAGACAGAAGTAGCAACAGTCTTTTTGTTGAAGTTCTCGTTTTCAGCAGGACGCACAGTCACAGCACGCAGGTTGACGGCGGCAATGGATAGAAGGTGCACTTGACCAGGCTTGTAGCTAGCAATGTTGAGACCGGCTTTCTTGAGCTCTTTCTTGTCCATGAAACCGGAGGTGCTCTCCAAACCGAGGTTGAAAACCACACCATGATCTTCGATGGATTTCACGGAACCCTGAACGATGGTGTTGGCAGCCAAGTCTGCAGCTTCAATGTGGGCATTCACAGTCTCTGGCACAATTGTAAGATGGATAGACTTCTTCTTATCGCCGTCAGGAATGACGGTTGCTCGAAGCCATTTGCCCACGGAGAAGAGCTCTGAGAGTTTAGGCATTTCAGGCTTGAACGAGGAGGTTGCCTGTGTTGGGTCCTCTTCGTCTTCTTCATCGGAGTCATCAGCCGCAGAGTACTTTTCTAGCTGCTCGCTGATCTCAGCACTGATGGAGGTGATGGGAACGTGACCGGTCAAGTTATCGCCGAAACCCAACGAGAGTCCATTTGGGTGGATAGCCATGATCTGACCCAAGACTTCGGCACCTGGTAACATGTTCTTGAATGTGAAGTGGGCAATTTCAATCAGTTCAGCATCGTCTTTGGAAGCAGCACCGGACAGCTTCTTATTCTTCTGCTTCTTTCTGTTCTTCTGGTCGGCTGCAGCAGGTCTTTTCTTGGTGGAAGCGGCTTTCTGCTCAAACAAGACATCTTCTGTAGCCTTGTTGGAGATGGTTTTGAGCTCCACGGCACTCAAAACAGAGCCACCACCTCTAGGGAACGACACTTCGCTGCTGCTAAGTTTGGACGCAGGGGCGGAGGAGTCCATTGTGTAGTTGAGGTGTTATGTGTGGAGATACGGGGATGTACTAGTAATACTAGGTTCTGAAAAATTCGGGTGCGGGATGAGGTGCTGCAGGCTGTA
Source organism: Australozyma picinguabensis (assembly GCA_030582875.1). NCBI lineage: Eukaryota > Fungi > Ascomycota > Pichiomycetes > Serinales > Metschnikowiaceae > Australozyma > Australozyma picinguabensis. Next base: position 251,961 of record JAJMHD010000007.1, read on the forward strand.
GCGATGAGATGGGGGATGGACCGAGATAGATGTGCGGCGAGAAGGGACTCGGAAATTCAGTTCGATACTTTCTTGCTTATATCTGTTTCCTTTTTTCTTTGTATTTCCTTTTATTTATTCGTGTGCTCGGTTCATGTGGATCATTGATGGATGAAAGGGTGTGCATCCGAAGGAAGTTAAATTGGCTGCGAAATCCTGTAGCCTATACTCTTAGAACTAGTAATGAAAGATCTGGAGAGGTAGTAATTAAAAATGTATTCTTATTCAATCGAAAGAAATTTTTCACTTCTTCTTCTTCTTCGTACTTTTCTTCTTTTGTGTCACGACTATGGTGCCCTCTCTGACATCTTCTGGTTGGTCTTTGAACTTCTCCTGTGACTCTAGGTAAAACATCAAGTCTTTGGATGTCTGTGCTAATTCCTCATTCTCCTCTTTTAATTGCTTCACTTGTGCAGTCAAATAGTCGACTTTGGCAGATAAGCCTTCATTGAGACTATTGGCTTCCTGTAGCTCCTGTGCGCTTAATCTAATCGACATGTTCATCATATCGATTTTGCGTTTGTAGGCTGGAACGACGGATTCGGTCATTTTGTCCATGGCGACGGAAAGCTCGTTGACTTTAGCCTCAAGATCTGTATACCGTGTGCTTTCGTTCAACGATGAACCTCGACGCAGTCTTTTGCCCACAGTTCCTTTTTCATTAAGCAATAATTCGTAGTACTCTCTTTGACTGATCAATTGCGAGAGAAGAAGTTCGGCATACTCACTGTCTTCCTCCTTCAGACTGCTTTTTTGATTGGCTGTGCCTTTCTGCGGGAGCTCCACAATTTTACCATCAGACTCACTGGCAATGAGTCGGTGAACGTATTTGTCGCCCGCATAGTCCCAGACGCGCGAGGTCGAGAGCTCCATGGCAAAACAGTGCCCGCTCTCCACGAAATGTTTGAGTGAATGTTGTTCGGGTGCATACCGGCTGCAACCGACGTTTCCACAAATTAAGCAGACCCACAAATTCTCTTGCGTGTTACAGGCCATACATGTTTCGCTGGTAGAGGTTGATTCAGCCGGCGGAGCCAGCTGAGATGTCTCTTCGCGGATCTGAAGCTGCTGCATTCGCAGGTTAAGCTGCAGCAAGCGCCGGACAGAGCGCCGGATCGTATGGTTGGATACATCATTGGTATAGCGACACACTGGACAAGTATCGTCTCTCCACTTGGACAAGCACATACAATGAAACGTGTGCTGGCATGGAATGGTTAAAAGCCCCGACACCTCGTAGTCAAGTCTTTCGAGACAAACAGGACACGTCGGAAGTTCTGCAGAGACTACGGGCTGAGCCAGGTCTGAGTTGTCAGGAGCAGAGGCAACTTCTGAGAGAGCAGTATAGGACGTGAACGGATCACGAAGCAAGAACGGAATCATATCGTCAGTTGGAGATTCTTCTTCATCCAGTTCAAGCACGACAGACTTCACAAATACCACATGGCACATTTCTGGTTCCATGGCATTGAATGGTTTTCCATCGTAGTGGTACTGAAACTCGGCCGCCTTGACGGCATCTTTGAACTTCAAAAGGACCAAAAACCTGTTCGGTCTCTCGCTCTTCAATATCCGCACATGTGTCAAATTCTCAAGGTAAAAGTCACCAATAAACCCTAGTAGATCTGATGCCGTGTAGTAAGTAGGAACCGCCAAGATCGAAAGCATGGTATCATCGCCCGGATGAGACAAACCCAAAGACTTCAGATCAGACGCATCTTCCTCGTAAAAATCACGAAAGAGTCGGACCACCCCATTGCCGAGCAGCTTGGCTTTTAGAGGCTCTAGGCTTGAAAACGAATCAAGCGGCATTGAGGGCATATCAAATCCCAGAAGAGATAATTCCGAATAGCGATAGTCCGACGTAAACGAATTGAAGCCCTCTATAGGTTTGGAGCGGAGATCGAGGCTGATTCTGTAGAACTCAGATCCGAACATGGTCTAGGTAATCTGTGGGGAACACAAGATTGGAAGTAGGTGGAACGTAAAAAACCAGGACCTTAGATGAGAATAAAAGTCTTGTGTTTTTTAGATATTATTCCGCGAGTGTTATCGGGCTTGACGCTGAAATGTTGGGGTCCTTGGTTTGAGATAGTTTCTATTAGCCATCCTCCAAGGTTTGAGAGGCTCAACTATAATGGTAAGATGGTGTGAATTCGAATTTTTGTTGAAAATGTTATAAATTTGCCGCCCGTTTTTTTTTTTGAAGGCATCTTGGTGTATCAAGCAAGGTAGATGGTCATTGTAGCACTACAATACGTCGAACAAACTCATTCATGGAGCGAACACTTGATGGAATGTATGCTATGTGTTCTTGAGAAAACAGTTTCTGTATCCTAAGGAAGTTTTCGAGTTTCCGCTCTCCTGTTATTTCTCGAATTCGATAATTGTACGTTCTGTAGTGTTCTACCCTTGCAGCGCCAATTTACAAACACAAATTATTCAAATCAATCAATTTTTCGTGATCTAATTTCTCTAAATCTAAAGTCCGTATTTTTCAGCATCGAAGTCCCGCAACGAGGCAAGAAGTTCTCCCTTCTCAGGAAGAATCTCTAACTCCTTCCCGTCTAATGCTACTACCGCCTCTGGATGAGGAATCCAAATGACATGTCCGTTGGCGTTTTTGCCCAGAATCACACCGGGAATACCATCCTCGAAAATGAGACACTCCTCAATCGCAATGGGCTCGAGTCCCTCGGCCACTCTTTCCTCATTGAGACTCTGCAAGCACACAAGCCAAATATCGGCCTCAGGCTTGCCTCTTCCTGGTGGAATACGTGGATCGTCGCCGGTGACTACATGATTACCAAACATTTCAAACGCCTCGCGATGAAGTGCCGTTTTCTGGAAATACTTGTCTTTGGCAGAACTGGTTCCCAAGGCCATGGGAACGTTTCTCAGCTTGAGAGCCTGAAGAAGCTCAAGTGCACCGTCCAAAAACTGGGCTGAGTTCCACAATTTGTTTTGAACCTCCGTTGTTTGTTCTGAAAACTCCTCGGGAGGAACGTCCAACTTATAGTGAGCCAAAAGACGTTTGGTGGCCTCATGGCCTGGTCTCCCCTGGAGATCAAGCTTGATATCCCACGTGAGTTTACCTAATCCGTACCGGGACAACACCTGTGTGGTTGCCTCGGTGTAGATATCCTCGGTGTTGAGGAGGGTTCCGTCCATGTCTGGTATTAGTACAGAGAAAAGAAGGCAATTGGCGAATTGGAGCGTCCATTTATTGGTTGAATGACGTACCGAAAAGACAGGCTTTGTATTTCTGAGAAGAATTGGCGGCGGAGCTCATTTCTGGTGCCTAGATCTTGGTATTTGGTGCTGTGTAAGTCACTACTTATCCAGTGCACTGGGTCACTAAATAGTTACCGAGAAGGGTAATTTATGCATATTGTTTGGAGGATCGCATTTTTTTTACATTGAAAGTAATGTAGGATTAAATTATTGAAATTCGGTCCAAAATTTATTTATTGGTTACTCGAAAATTTGCATTAGCGATCGACAAGAAGTATACCGAGTTTTTTCCATATGGAGTGTCTGTTCATTGATGAATGCCGTCAATTCAACCGATCTGAGTCACCACAGAGACATGTTGCGTATTGTATTATTTTTTGGTCTCGAATGGTAACAATGGCTGGATAACGCCCCGTTTTGGTCCTGGCGCTCTTTTGGTAGATCCCCTATGCCCAGGTCCACACATATATAGCCCACAGTAGGAAACCAAAAAATGTGATGTTATCAACAAAAGACATTAAAAAAATTATTGCGAATGAATTTGGGATCCATTTTATTGGCAGCAGCCGTGGTCAACGCCATGGCCCTCTCTCATACTCTTGAACCTCGTCAAGACTTGTGCATACCAGAGAAAATCAAGAAACTCCCACCTGGAAAGTACTGGACTTGGACCTGCCATGCCTTTCTTTGCTTTCCTGTAGTTTATCTGTCAGATGGTTCAGCATAACTACTTGGACAAGTATAAATGTGTTCGAACTGTTAGTAAGGATCGATCAGGGTAAAATGATCGAGGAAGGTTTATCTGGGAGTCTCCTTGCATAGATCATTGGAAGTGTATAGCATAGGGATACTAAGTGAATATATACAACTTGCATGATGACTGATTTGCTGTTTTATTAGTTTTAATGGGCTGTTCTAGAAGAGAAGCACCGAATAAATATACCCGCTGCATGAAGAGAAGAAAGATCAAAGACAAAAGCCTGCTACTGGGCACCTCTATAATGGTGCGTTCTTGAACAAGTATGAGATACTCTCACCGTTGTGAAGTCTTCTGATCGCCTCGGCCAACACACCAGAGATGTCAATGGTATCTAGCTTTGGACAGAGACTGAGCTTCTCCTCGAAAGGAACGGTGTTGGTGCATACAATGGCTTTGAGCTTGGAGTTGTTGATGTTCTTGATGGCATTTCCAGACAAGATACCATGGGTGACAATGGCAATCACCTCCTTGGCATTGTTGTCCAACAACACCTCGGCGGCCTTGGCCAAAGTACCGCAAGTGTCAGCCATGTCGTCCACAATGATACAGATCTTGTCCGTAACGTCACCGACCAACACCATTCTTGACACCTCATTAGCTCTGGCTCTCTCCTTGTGAATCAAAGCAAAGTTCAAGTCAAGACGGTCAGCTAATCCGGCAGCTCTCTTGGCTCCACCAGCGTCTGGAGAAATAATAATGGCTTCCTTGTAGCTAACATGCTCACGAATGTATCTCACTACACTGGGCTCAGCGTACAAGTTGTCGACCGGAACATCGAAGAAACCCTGAATTTGCGAGGCATGCAAGTCCATGGTAATGACATGGTTACATCCAGCAGTGGTCAACATATCAGCCATAAGCTTGGCAGTAATTGGTGCTCTACTCTTGTCCTTTCTGTCTTGTCTGGCGTAGGGGAAGTTGGGCAAAATCACAGTGATACGACGAGCACTGGCAGTTTTACAGGCATTGATCATAATCAAAAGCTCCAACACACGGTCATTGACCACACCGGAGCCAATTTGACAGATGATGAAAATGTCCTCATCTCTGACACTCTCTCCAATACTGAAGGTCACCTCGCCAGTGGAGTCACGTTTGAGCTCACTGGGGGTAAGTTTGAGTCCGAGACGTGAACCCACGAGTTCGGCAAGTCCACGATGAACGTCGGAGGCTAGTAATTTGATGGAGTTCGATGACATGTGGGGAAGATGAGCCGAGGGAAAAAACGTCAATGGAGATGAAAGATTCTGATTGGCCAGAGATTGTTGAGATTTCCGGGTGGGATAGCGGAGAGCTATGGTTTGGGTTTGGGAAGAGGGTTGGGGATGATGACTCTGTCAAACACTGAGGGTGTAATTAGTGTCTATTAAGGGTATTGGGCTTTTTTTTAACGGTGTACTGCAGGTGGGGTCGATGGGGGAATCTCTGGCTAGCCAACAATAAACTCCGGAAAGAGAACAAAGTAATTTTTTATAATGTAGGATTCTTTTAGGTCCAAAAAAAACCGAGCATACTTTTTTCATTATCTTTGCTTTTTTTTCTCAACTTGAGTGCTGCGAGTATGAAGAGTCATGCACTCAGTTTGCAGCCAACATAAGGCAACTAAAAAAGACCCTGGAAATCATCAAAATCATCGATGTCATTGGAATTGTTTTCTGTGATGGCTTCCAAAGCTTCAGGTGCGAAGTCTTGCTGCAAAGTCTCAGGTTGGTCGTCTCTCTCGGGTTCTTCTTCTTCCTCGTCATCTTCTTCATCTTCTTCTTCCTCTTCCTCCTCGGGGTTAGGAATAGTGGGTTTATGTTGAGGTTTGGTGAGGTTTGCTTGTTTCTGCTGCTGCTCGCGCACTTTGCTCAATTCTCTCTTCTTTTGATCGAGCTGCGTCTTCAAGTGATTGTAGTTCGACTGGAATTTCATTCTCATCATCTTGTAGCTGGCGGTGGCCAACAAATGCTTCTGTTTTTCTGTTGCCTTTTGGAGCTCTACAATCTCTTCCTCTAGCTTTTTGGCGCGCGAGTTATCTTCCTTGGTAGCATCATCCTCGTCGTCGTCATCATCGTCATTGTCATCATCATCATCTTCATCATCATCGTCATCATCAGCATGACCGTCGTCTGCATCAGCTTCACCTTCTTCATTGCCAAATTTGGATTGCATGAGAACAGTGGCCGCAGTGGTGTTGGAGGTGGAGTCAAGGACGTCAATCAACTCACGCTCCAAGACATTATCGTAGTCCGCCTCCAAATTGTGAGCCTGTTGATCCTCTTCCTCTTGCTCTTCGCCATCTGTTTGATCCTCTGCAGGTGGCCGAGAATCCACCAGCATGGCGTTGAAATCTGGACGCAGCATAGTCGAATTGAGTGCTGGTCTTTCAGTGCCATTAGTAAACTTATGAGCCTGTTTCTTAGGGTTAACGTACTCATAGTGACTCTCTTCGGCGTCGTTATCGCGCCGCACAAGGTCATCCACGCGCAGTTCGATATCAGTCATGAGCCTGTGGTTAGTTTTACGCGGTCTAAACCGGCGATACACATCTTCGAGTGACGACAGGAGACCATCGCGGAATACTGTTTTCGTGGCTTTGATCTCGTTGTTCACAGAAATCGTATATAGCGGATGGGTATAGGTGTATTCTTCAGGCACCTCGAATGCCTTTTCCATGTTCAACAGCTTAGGGTTGATCGTTCGGAGCACCAACAAAATCTGACTGATATCAATGGTCTTGAAAATGTTCTTCTTATCTACAGTTTTGTATATCTCCGTGAGTGTGGGCAAATCTATTAGCCTGGCCAGGTATAATGTCAGGTTCACATTGACCACTGCCTTATCACGAGTAATCCATTTAATGTTGAGGTTAGAGAAATCGCCGGTATCAACCGCACTTTGTACGAAGTCCAAGTTGGCATCATTGACGAAACGGATGGCAATCCCATGCTCTATAAGGGGATCATCCTCTACGTCAGGTGCTTCACTATCGTAGCCTTCACCAGGGATTCTAGTCGGTTTAATACGCAATTTCGGGACTGATTTTGGAGGAGGAGCAGGCTTGGGTGATGGTGCAGCCGATTCAGCCGCAGCCACTGCTTGAGCAGCGCGGCCTAGACTGATTTTGAGTTTCTTGACTTCCTTTGGAGGTTTGGGTTTGTGAACACTTCCCGTGTCTTCGGTTTTTAGCGTGGGCGGTTTGAACTTGATGACAGGCGTCGGTTGGTCGCCATTTTTCTTCAGGTCCTTGTTTCCTCCGAGGTTTAGTTTGAGTTTCAAGGACATGGTTGTGGAGATGTGTTAAGTAGGGTGAACTGTGGAGCTATGATGGGGAAAACGGAAAATGTTGAAAAGGAGATAGAAAAAAGGAGCAATTTTTCAGTGACAACTTGAGGCCTTTTGCTGGAAGATTTGAGTGCGAGTGTTGATGGCGAAGGACCTTTGGTTTGTGATAGAGGGGTATTCGAGAGAAGAATCAAAGAGAGGGATTGAGCTGACTTGAAATGGAAGAACGTTATCACTTGCAATTATACTTGATGAAGGCTTTCTTTTAAATTTATGTAGGTTTTCCTTTATTGATTTTGCTCGTGACATGAGAGGCATTATGACGAGAGACAATTCGGCAAGTGTTTCTGATTGATTTCTTGTGTGATTCACTCGAATAAATACTGTTCGTTGGTATCGAGTTTGAATGAAAAAAAAAAAGAAATCAAATGCGCAATCCACTTCATTTTACTGGATATCCTATTTCAATGAACCTCCCCGTGTACTCTTCAAACAAAAAACGTCTCCATGTAATCTTTCAAAAGCCGAAGAATGTTCAGCACCTTTTGCATATGTCCGGCCTCCCGTGACTTTATCTTCTTGCCCTTCTAGTATTCAGTATCAACCAACAAATATTTAAAGATCACGTACTTACAATACTGCAATTGACCAAAAATGAACATGCCACAATTATATAAATGTCTGCAGATTACCGCATAGTTCCCCTAACTTTCCAAAACCTTTCTTTGTTCTGTCGCACTGACTTAATCAGATCTAATGAACGTCAGATTCTCATGTTCTCCGTCACGAAAAATTGAAGAAAAAAAAGAACCATCAAATTTAGAATCCACACCATTTCGAGGGTATGTTTTTGCTCTTACTGACCCCTTACTCATTTTTTCAGTTTCAAATTGCTCTTCGCTTGTCTCCCCTGATACTTTTTCGCAGCCACTACCCGCTATCTAAATTTTAAGTAGTAGCCTAGTGGTTCCGCCAATTCTTCTTAGACCCACCAAGAATTGACGGGCAGAACCCCTTACTGATACGATTCCACTCTCTGCATCCGATTCAACTTTCCCACCAACACAAATATCCAGTCGGCTCTCTTATCGCTGCCAAAAACTCACTACTTGTGAACCTATCACTCACCACTCCCCTCAATTCCTTATAAAATGGGAAAACAGAGACCTTCGCTTAGTTCTCGGCCCTCTCGTCAGCTAAGACGGTCCAGCTCTTATGGTCGCCGCTCCCGGCTGAACAGTGTATCGTCATTTGACCTGGCACTCTTGGAAGACAATAACCATGAAATGTTTAGTGGTGCGACATCGGAAGTGATTCCTTCGTCCATCAGTAGTTTTCATTATCCGCATCATTTCAATCGTAGACGGTCCACAGATGTGCTGCTGCTGCGGGAACAGTCACCGTTGCTTGAGGCCAGTGACGTGGGACTCTCCGCCGTACGCCTGAATGTGTCGGTTATCTCAACCGATGCTGCTAGCGCCAATTTCCGTTTCTTTACCGCCGATGAGATCGAGACTGCTCCTGGTGGTTCCACGTTGGAAAACCCTGAGGACCCGATCGATTACAACACAAACTGGGACTACTCTGTAGATAAGTACGACCAGGGCCTGGAAGTGGCAGATGAAAATGTGTTCAGTACATCCGACCCAACAAGCAGGTTTTATGATCAGCCTGGTGTGTCTAGATCATTTCACAGCACGGAAAGAGCGCCCCGCTCTCCAGAACAAAGATATGGCTCTGATGCTGACTCAGACGACAACCAAAGCTATCGCTCTATGTTAGAGGATCGCTATCGTCGTCGAAGCACCACTTCTAGTAACAAAGCTACATCGGGCGCGGACCTGGCTTCCGAACATCTGGAGAACGAGGAATTGGCTTTCCTTCAAGAGTTTTCGCCTGAGCTGAAATACCAGCGTTTCTATTTGGCCGAAGAGGACATTGTCATTGGTATTGCGGGCTACGAAAACTGCTTGTGGAAGAAAATCTTGTATTATGTGATAACCGTGTTCACTTTAGGAATCGGATACTTGGTACTCCGTTGGGTCCCTAAATATCGTATTAACTTGATGGGCAATCCTTGCGCATTGGGGCTTGCCGATTGGTGTGTTATTGAAAACGAGTTTGGTGAGCTTGCGATCGTGAACGTCTCCCGAACTCGTTTTGGAGAACGTCTTTCTAATTTCTTGACCATTGCGTCCCCCAAAAAAGATGAAGAAGAAGACGAAATTACTGCAGACATCGCGAAAGAGGCCAACCCAGTAGTCCCATATCTTCTCTCGTTTGAGTACAGATACCTCAAGTTTTTCTACAACCCAGTCGAAGATATGTTCAAGACAAATTCCAATTGGTACGATTTACACTGGTTGAACTTCAAGAACTTACGCGACGGTACTTCCCAATCACTCCAGGAGCAGCGCACTTTAATTTTTGGAGAAAACAATATTGCCATAGAGAAAAAGTCCAATTTTCAACTATTGGTGGGCGAAGTTCTTCACCCCTTCTACGTTTTTCAAGTGTTTTCTATTTTTCTTTGGCTCGCAGATGACTACTATTATTATGCTGCTTGTATTTTTATCATCTCTTTCATCTCCATCATCGAGTCTTTAATTGAGACAAAGTCAACAATAGCTCGATTGTCTGCAATGAGCTTGTTCACGTGTGATGTGAGAGTTTGGAGAAACGAATTCTGGACTCAAACTGACTCCAATTCTTTGGTGCCTGGTGATGTGTTCGAAGTTGATCCTTCTTTGTCAATTGTGCCATGTGACGCCCTCCTCATCAATGGTGAGTGTGTGGTTAACGAGTCAATGTTGACAGGTGAGAGTGTCCCGGTTTCAAAAATTTCTGCTAATCGTGACACCGTTCAATATCTTTCTGAGAACATCACACATCCTGTCTTGGCAAAGTCTTTCTTGTACAATGGAACAAAACTTTTGAAAACTAAAACATCCAACGACGAGCCAGTACTTGGTATGGTGGTCAAAACTGGCTTCAACACAACCAAGGGATCTTTAGTCCGCTCCATGTTGTTTCCTAAGCCAACAGGTTTCAAGTTTTATGAAGATTCTTTCAAGTATATTGGTTTCATGACGTTTATCGCTTTTATTGGCTTCATTTACTCTACGTATAACTTCATCAAACTTGGCCTTTCCACCAGAATCATGATTTTGAGAGCACTTGATATCATCACCATTGTTGTTCCTCCTGCTTTGCCAGCAACTTTGACGATTGGAACTACTTTCGCAATCAACAGATTGAAGAGCAAGAATATCTTCTGTATCGCCCCAACAAGAGTCAATGTGGGTGGAAAACTTGATGTTTTGTGTTTTGACAAGACAGGTACTTTGACAGAAGATGGTCTCGACATTCTTGGTGTTCATCCAACATGCAATGCCGAGGGCCGTAAGGAAATCGTTTTTGGGGACATGCTCCAATCTGTCTCTGAACTTACTCAAGAGTTTGAAGCAACCACCCAATATGACACACACAGTGGCGCAAGCTTGTTGGGATGTATGTCATCCTGTCACTCTTTGCGTCTCATTGATGACGCTTTAATTGGGGATCCATTGGATGTCAAGATGTTCGAATTCACCGGATGGCACTTTGTTGAGGAATTTGGAGGCTTGTCAGTTCCCTTGGTGTTTGATCATGTGGGAAAAGAGACATATGGCTACAAAATTTTGAAAGAATACGAGTTTGTTGCTTCTTTGCGTAGAATGTCTGTGCTCATAGAGAAGGACCAGAACAAACAAATATTCACGAAGGGTGCTCCTGAAGTTATTGCTGAAATCTGTGATCCAACTTCTATTCCTTCTAACTTCGAAGAATTGCTCCACAAATATACACATGGTGGCTTTAGAGTTATTGCTTGTGCTAGCAAAACACTCAGCTCAAGAAAAGAGGTAAAGTCAATGGAGAGATCAGATGCAGAACGCAACTTGCAATTTACGGGTTTCATTGTGTTTGAAAATAAATTAAAGACATCCACGAAACCAACTCTCAAGGAGTTGCGTGCTGCAGAAATTCGTACAATCATGTGTACCGGTGACAATGTTTTGACAGCTGTCAGCGTTGGACGTGAGTCTGAACTCATTGATCCTCAAGTCACCCAGGTCTTCATTCCACGGTTTGCATCTGATGAAGAATTTCAGAGTAGTGGTGGCACGGGTCTTATTTGGGAGGAAATGAGAGATTCTCAAAATCGTTTGGACCCCGTTACTCTTCAGAAGGTGCATCTAGATATCCGTGACAATGTTCATGAGCATATTTACGCCGTAACCGGTGATGTATTCCGCTACATCTTGGCAGAACTCCAAGATGAAAACTTGATTGAAGCTATGTTGATGAAGTGTAATATTTTTGCTAGAATGTCTCCTGATGAAAAGCACGAGCTCGTGGAACAGCTTCAAAAATTGGACTATACGGTTGGTTTCTGCGGTGATGGAGCCAACGATTGTGGTGCTTTGAAAGCTGCTGACGTGGGTATTTCTTTGAGTGAGGCGGAAGCCTCTGTGGCTGCTCCATTCACCTCCAGATGCTTCGAAATTTCATGCGTTTTGGATGTGATTCGCGAGGGAAGATCATCCTTGGTGACCAGCTTCTCTTGTTTCAAGTACATGTCTCTCTATTCTGCAATTCAGTTCGTGACAGTGACAATCTTGTACCAGAGAGGAACAAATTTAGGAGACTTCCAATTCCTTTACATTGACCTATTCTTGATTTTACCATTGGCAATTTTCATGTCTTGGTCTAAACCCTATGAAAAAATCGTGGTAAAGAGGCCTACTGCCAATTTAGTCAGCCCCAAGGTGTTGATTCCACTTCTCTGCCAAATTGCTGTCATTCTCTTCTTCCAGGTAGTGGTGTGGCTCTACATTCAAAGTCAACCCTGGTATCAACGCCCAGTTCCTTCCAATGACGATAGCAGCGTGGAGTCTTCCGATAACACGGCCTTGTTCCTCTTTTCGAACTTCCAATATATTCTCTTTGCCCTTGTGTTAAGCACTGGACCGCCATACCGTGAAGCAATGAGCAAGAATAAGCCGTTCTTGATGAACGTGGTGTTGACCATATTGATGTCGGTTGCTTTGTTTAGAATCGAGCAAGAATCATGGTTGGGTGACTTCATGCAATTGACCAATATGTCATCTTCAGCATATGTTGTGCTTCTCGTGGCAGCTGCGGCAAATATGGAAATTTCTTGGAAGGGTGAAGAAGTGTGGTTCAAGAAGGTTGCTCAGGTCTTCAAAAGACTAGTGCACAAGGACAAGCGCAGCAAAAAGAAGTTCAAGAACCTCAAGCTTACCAACGAGGTGTCCGTTTAGAGACTTCAGCGGGACTTCATTTTTGGTTGGTTTGGAATTCTTGTCATCTCGTAAAGATCTAAAAGAGATCAATTCATCATAATTTCAGGGACTTGATTCTAATATTCCATTGAAAAATACTTCGAGAGATTTATTGAATATCGTGCTTGGAGGAGTTTTGCAAATCTCAAAGCTCAACAATACCAACAATTATTCCAGACAAGATAATTTAGCGCAAATTCCATCGAAGCAGCCTCCAATTCTTGTTCCCATAACAAAAGCTAAGACCTATGGCACCATTTGATTCCCCCGGGGCCAAGCAAATATGACCAATTACACTTTACAAACCAACCTATTGACCCTCAATCATCTTGGAAGTATTCTTATCTTCACAAGTCGGTTCAATGGAAGGACAACACCCGCACCGCTGTTTCATTTTTGCAGCCAATACTGTACTGGCCCCACAAACGCGGAAAATCATACCTCGATGGTCCAAACTATTGTCCCCACAGAACGCCCACAGAAGACCCGGGACTCTTCTGCAGTACACTCCGAGCCCGACTCCGTTTCACACTCCGTACACCGTCATTTTGAAAAGTAATTCCCCATACTGGAACATCCATTTACAAGGATTAAGTATATATTCTAGACCAATAGACAGCTCCAAGCTCTATTTTTTCTAACTCGTCTTCACTGCAAATACTTCAAACATAGCAAACAATGGGCCAATACCATTGGCCAAGACGCCAATAAAGTCCCATGGTCAAAGGCCCTGACACGGACTTTTCAAGTGGTGGGCCGAAACTCAGAATATGACGGGTCTGCATATAGACGCTTACAAAATGCCGTTGGCGGTTGGGGTTGCGTCCCTGTCTGCAGGATCTCACATCGTGTGGGGCGCTTCGGAGTAGTTTGCGGTACCCGATATGACGGGACCGGAGTTTATCTGCAGTATCTCCAGCTAATGTACGATGATGGTAAAAGAAAGAATGTAAGGAAGAGGTGAGAAGAATGTCATATTTTCTACAAAAAAAAACTTGCAAGGGTCAATTTAAATCTATTGTTCACTATTCGCGAAAAGAGAGTTGAATTTCATACCCGTTTGCGCCCAAATGGCAGCCCTCGGAGACACCACCACACTTTGCGGGTGACAATACAGATGAGACTCCATAGCGGACGTGGTTCTCCACAAACGACAGCATTTAAATAGTGCGCAATTCCGCTACTGGTGAATTTCTTCCAGCAAAGAATCCGATCTGGCATCGAATCTCCTAAGCACGAACATCTTTTTATCTTTGATCCTTCTCTGGATATCTAAAACACAGCGGTTAAATATCTGAAACACTCATCATGTCACTCTCTGCAGGCACTAGCGACAAGGATCTTGTCTCTGAACATGAACACGCCGACCCAGTCTCCAAAATTATGACTTCCGGTGAGAACAATGAGTTCATTCACATTGGCAACAAAAAATATCATCGTTACGACTTGATGGAGGCCTTTGGTGGTACTTTGAACCCTGGTTTGTCTCCTTACCCAGTCAGACAACTTGGTAATCCATCACCTTTAGGTTTGTGTGGATTTGCCATGACCACATTTGTGTTGTCTATGTTCAATGCTAGAGCTATGGGTATCACTGTGCCCAATGTTGTGGTTGGTTTGGCGGTCTTCTATGGTGGCTTTGCTCAATTTGCAGCCGGTATCTGGGAGGGTTTAATTGGAAACACTTTTGCCATGTGCGCATTGACTTCTTACGGTTCCTTTTGGCTTGCTTTTGCCGCTATCAACATTAAGGCGTTTGGTATCAAGGCTGCTTACACTGGCCACGAAGATCAACTTGGTAATGCTGTGTCATTTTTCTTGTTGGGATGGACACTCTTCACATTTATGTTGACTTTGTGCACCATCAAATCCACTGTTGCATTCTTTTCTTTGTTCTTTTTCTTGACACTTACCTTCATCTTCCTTACCGCTGGTGACTTCACCCATAAGGTAGGACTTACAAGAACTGGAGGAGTTTTGGGAGTTATCACTGCATTTATTGCATTCTACAATGCCTTCTGTGGTACTGCTTCTGCTCAGAACTCGTACATTACGGGTAGACCCATCCGTTTGCCATGGGTACGTGTCTAGATGGTTTTATTTATTGGCAGCTTACGTTGCGCTAATTATTACGATTCATGAATCAGATATTGTAGTTGAAATAGTTATCATCAATTAAGAATTAAGTTGAGACAATATTACATTGATTGATGTGTTCAATCTCTGCCGAATTTGAGATCTAGTAAAAAATGACAGCCTGTTGGTTCTTGATGAAAGAAGCATCCATGTGTAGTTCAAAAAATCATCCATCAAAGAATGGCCGAATCCAATTACAATTTCGGCTTCCTTGTTCAGTTGATTTATTGGTGACAAATAATTAGCCACAAAAGTATTCTCTATTTCGAATGTTTGTTTCCAGCACCTGGCTCTCTTCGCAATTTGAAGCATAAATTTGACAAAAAAATACCTCCCACCACCTGACCGCAACAATACCTAACTTCCTGAACTTCATTCTTAAACATTCCAAGACGCCATTTTCTAGTTCACACAGAACTTTTTTTGCAGCCGCTCTTGCATACAGCCGCGATAAACCTGCAGCCAGCAGCGGGAAGATCTTATCCTAATAAACCTCTTCCAACACTATAGAGACGAGACAGGAACGTGAAAGAAGTTCAAATCGACAGGCACAAAAGCAAAAAAAAATTAACAGAAGAAAAAGAAAAGCGTAATCTTGCCTCTCGATCTCAAAAAAAAAAAAACACCCTTGTTGTCTCATTTATCAGGGTCAGTGATGTTCGCTAGTCCTGTATCCATACACTCCCACGTGCCGTCAATTAACCATCTCTCATCTACACTTCAATTCTCATTATCTCATCTATCCCTACTCTTAAACCATCTCCAATATGTCCAACAACAAGAGAATTGCATTGCCCGCCAGGGTTGAACCAAAGGTGTTCTTTGCCAACGAAAGAACGTTTCTTTCCTGGTTGAACTTCACCGTCATTTTGGGATCCTTGGGTGTTGGTTTGTTGAACTTCGGAGACCAGATTGGTAGAGTCAGCTCTGGATTATTTACATTCATCGCCATGTTGACAATGGTCTATGCTTTGATTACTTATCACTGGAGAGCCAAGGCCATCAGAATGAGAGGCCTGGGTCCATACGATGACCGCTTTGGACCCACCATGTTGTGTATTTTCCTTTTGGTTGCCGTTGTCGTCAACTTTGTGTTGAGAATCCGCGGTTAGCATCATCATATAGTAATCCATAATGTCATAGAGAACTGGAGGGTGTAGGAGAAAGACAACTGCAAGGAAAACAGAAAGTCCAGTAAGAAGAGAAGTGTTAGGAGGTGATAGGAGAAACGAGCGGAAAGGCATGCGTGGATTCATGAGTGAATCTGGTTTCGATTTGGAAATCAGATCATTCTGACGTCTTTCATTTCGTTCATCGTGCTCTTTTATCCTCTACTCATTCTTACTGCTAATAGTCGTAGCTTCGTTTTAGATGACGATACCGACGGAGAAAATACAATGCCTCAAGCTCTGTGGTTAGTAAAATTCTAAAAGTTTGATATAGTTCTAGCATACCCTTGATGATGTAATCTCCCTTGGCCAATGCCTGTTCTAACTGTTCTGTACTCTCAATTGGCGTATTCTGAAATTGCAACTTACATTGAGCTACAAGTTTCTGGTACCCGCCAGACTCGGCGGGGTAGTCCTTAGCCATGTAGAGCAATTGCTTGTAGAGTTGTCTTACTTGAGGATTCATTGGTTACAGTTGCTACAGAAGAGAGTAAAGAGCTCAAAAATTCAAGATGAAGAGTTCTCGGTTAAGCGTGGCTAATACTGTTCTATTTCAGCAAGGCCAATGTCTCGCGTCGCCACAAAGTTGCTCCAACTAGAAGAACTTTTGAGTAGTAATGGTTACACTGAGTAGAATTAAAATGCTAGAGTGAGACTTCACAAAATGTCCCTATATATAGATGGAGAAAGATGTATTTCCAGTAAAATGAAGTGTCATTGCTCTTCTTTGTTAATTATTAATTATTTTTTTTCCTAATCTCCCACTACAACTTCTTTTCTGTTATATATATATACACACCCCACAATAACCACTGTACTACTTCTTCCAATACACTTCATTACACAAATGTCGTCGACACTGTCGGAATCAGCGTACTTTGGGACGCTACCCAAGGTCGCTTGTGTCTTTTTGGCCCAATTTGACGTCAAACTGGGCTATAAATTGGTTTGGTCTAGTCTCGCCAACGACTCCGAAATCTCCGGAATCGAGGCGTCAGCTTTGCCCTCGGGCATTCACGAATATTCGGCAACAACCGTCTACTTGACTCATAAAATAAGAGGCCGTCTTCATTACGGATTCGCCCGCTTTCGTCAAGTTGACCGGAACCCAGAATCAAACCACAATGTTGCAGCAACAGATCGGCTGCTTGTGAAAATGTACTCTTTGGGAGTGCTAGTAGAACCACTCAAAGGCGAATTTTGGCCGCCCTTGCAATATCTGACACTCGGATGGGAGTATACAGCAGCTGTAGATTCGACATTAGTCGACTTCCTAAACGATGAAGACTTGTCTCTTCTTCCTCGATTGGCTGAACTGCTTCTGGGCAGCACTTTGAGCGTTCCAAAGACACCACCATCATACGATAATCATCCGCTTAGCAAATTGCCTGCCGTGTTGTCCTTAGTGGGTCCTTTGATTTTTCCTCTTTACAAGGCTGCCCTCCTCCGAAAACGAATTCTCATCTTCGGATCTTCCTCGTCACAGGCTTCAAATGAACTATTGTCCGACTATAGCACAACTCGTGACCCAGGAACTGCGGGCGCATTGGCTTACATAATCTCTCTCCTTAGTGTAGTCCCCAGAGATGTTCATCTAGATATGTCAACTCAGACTGTGTCCAAATTTCTGCAGCCATTATACACCAAAGGCCTCTCTGATCTTGCCTCGGACTTTTACAATGAGTACCCTGGCTACATAGCCACCACTGGAGACGAGATTATGAAAATGCAGACTATGGTGTATGACATTGCACTCCTGTTGCCTCTTGGTGACTGTAGCTCGTGTCACATGAACAGCAGTGCCGCCCAAAATGTTCTGATGAAGTCTACGTATAATGATTACTCGAAATTTCTCAAATTGTATCTGAGACTTCCTCAGGGTAGTTTAGGAGGCACGGCGATCACTGATGATCTGGCTTCCATCAAAACCTCATCATCTATTCTATCTGCTTTAGGTCTCGGCTACTTTGCGGAAAGCAAGGAGAAGCTTCTGTGGGAGCCGCAATGGTGGCTTGCCGAGGCCACCTCTCCCATGTCATGGCGTGAGTATGTGTGGCTGGCATTTGCGTGGTTCGCGAGCGCAGGCGCTACGAACCGTGAAGCGGAGACAATTGATTTGACCGAGACTAATCTGCGTCCGATTGAGGAGGACGTGAAGAATCTGATGGTCAGGCTAACTGAAATTGTGGGACAATTTCACAGACTCACCAAAAAGTGGTTTTACATTGTCGACGAAATTGTCTCTGAAATGATAGAATATGTACAATCGGACGCGCATGGCCTGTTGGTGCTTGAACTTACTCTACAAGACGTGGTGGATATGGAGCTAGATCCGTACTCGCTGCAAGATTTGGAGTTCATTCGTGAATTTGTACTAACATACTGGGGTGACAGTGTTTCTGATGTTGACATTGGTCTTGGTGTAAATGGAATTTGTTGCTGACTATCTCTGTTTTTCAGATGACTCAACCGGGAACGCAAATACATGGAATTTAAGACGAAGATACAACCACAGCGATAACTAAAAGCTGCTTTGCTTTCGAGCAGAAATCTACTTATTAATGACGAAAATGCATGATCCCCAGCCGATCAAGCATTCCAAACAGTCCAATCTATATCAATGTCTCACTTTAGACTCATCCCGACCAGTCCAACAACAGGTACAAACCCGTTCAAAAATTCGAAAAATTTGTATTTCTTTTAATTAATGACTTCTTTTCAAATTCTGTCAAAATCCCTGATTCTTGTTCTCTCCCATCTTCCTTTCCCAGGTTTGTCTCAGTCTGGACCTGTATACGTGCACACACCAACATCTCGCTCAAAAGCACCAGTAACGAACCGGCTCCAGTTCTGCTCGCCGCACAAACAGAAGTTTTGCTAAGGCAGAGGTCAATCCATTCTCATCAGTGTGACAGATACGCTCGACACGTGACCGGCGGATTCATCTACACTTCCAAATCACTACCAATTGAGTATCTGGTATTTGGTGGAATTTCATCCTGGAGAAAACATATAAAAGGCACTTGACTTTGTCATTTTGTTTGTTTTTATATTCTGTTCGTCACTGTTGGTTTCCCTATCTGGCTCTTTGTTGGAGTTAAGTGTTTCTTAGATCAGATCTGTAGTATCTATATAGACGTACCAAAAGCAGATCCGCTCTCTCGTCGCTGACAGTTGTCATGAGCAGCCAAACATCCCGAAACGAGAAAATAAATGCGCCTGTGAACTATGCTCTGCTTTCGAGCCAGCATGGTGCTCTGAATGGCCACAGAAGGACCACGCTGAAACTGATCAAGAGTGGGACTGCTTCCTCTTCAAACTCCGCTGATTCTAATGCTACGGCATCTCTCGCACCACTTGCAGACCTTCTTGCCAGCTCGTGTGGAAATTTGGTGGTTGCGACTGTTTCCTCTGGTGCTAGATATAAGGGTGTTCTAGTCACAGCAGATATATCTGGAACTGGTAACTCTGCAATGCTGATTGTATTGGATCATCCCAAATTGACACTGAAGTCTTTGCTCAATGAGAAAAGTAATGCTGATGATGATTTGCCCGAACGCCTTGTTATTCAAGCCAAGGACTTGATTGATGTAGAGGTTGCAACTGCTGTGGTCTCCAATAAAGATGCAAAGGAGGTGAAAAAAAATTCTCCTGGTCCTGTGCCTTTGAAAGCCGACTCTTCCCCTGTATCAACCTCTCCCTCGTCTTCCGCAGAGTCCTTCACTTCGACCTCTTCTAAGATTGCATCTCCAGCCACTGTTCCTAAGAATACTCAAGTACCGGCATCCAAGACTATATCTTACTCTGAACTTGCTAAGCGTGTGAACACAGATTCTTCGTCCTCTTCCTCTAAAACCGTAAAGGCTCCTGTTTCGACTTCTGTTGCTGTTACTACTTCTGTGGTTCCCAAGATTGAAAAGAAGTTGGCTGCAGTATCGTTGCAAGGTACAAAAACTAACGCTCAAGATTCTGCAAAGTTTAGAACTGACAGAGACATATCTGCTGGTTTTAAATTCAAGGAAAGAGAACTCCAAAAATGGCAACCTGACGAGGATACCAAGGAACTCACTTTGGAGGACAATCAGTTCAATTCGGGCTCATGGGATCAATTTAAGGTAAACGAAGAAAAATTCGGTGTTGAATCTACCTATGATGAGCATTTGTACACCACTAGAGTCAACACTTCAGCAACGGACTATAATGAACGCTTGCAAAGAGCCCAAAAAATTGCCCGCGAAATTGAAGGCCTGACTACTCAAGACCATCATGTCATGGAAGAACGTGGTATCGTCGTTGCCGATGATAGCGGAATGGATGAGGAAGATAAGTACTCCGGTGTTCTTGCCGATGTCCAGCCTGCGAAAGTCGATACTAGAGGAAGCGAGTTGATGGCAGCACTTCGCCTTGGCTCCTTGTCCAATGAAGGATCAGGAGATGTCAAGCGCTCTCTTCCTGGAGATGGAAAATACTCTACTCCAGGACAACGGGCCGCACAATATCATGATGATCCCGCTATTGTCGCAAGTTCTGCTACTAAGAAGACTCCTGTTGTTGCTGCTACTACTACTGGACAGACCACGGCTGTTGCTTCTGTGGCGGAGACTAGTAAGACAGACTCTCAAAAGAAACCTGCGAGTGCCCCGCAAGAAACATTCCGGTTGAATGCCCAGAGTGAGATCAACTCCTTAAAAGAATTCTCGGCAAGCTTCAAAGTGCCACACAAAATGCCGAATGACCTTTTGCCTATACTCGCAAAAGATAAGAGTAAGCAAGATCAGATCTTGAAGAAGCAAGAACAGTCAAAGGAGGCGAAAGAAGCTGCTGGTAAAGAAGTTCCAAGTAAGACGACTGCCAAACCAGAGGCACAGAGTAGCCGGAAATCCTCTACTACCGATGGTGTTAAAGAAGTGAAACAATTCAAACTTAACCCCAAAGCAGCAGCTTTTACTCCTTCACGTCCTCTTCAGGCTTCTCCATCGATGTCCATGGCTTCAACTGTCACATCTCCAAGGATGCAAAATCAGAAGCCCGGTTCATTTGGTGGACGTGATAAGAAGCCACACACCTTGACTGCTGTCGAGGTATTTGGCTCACAAGACAAGGTGCCTACCGCTGAGTCAAAGAAGAAAAAGCTTAACAGATTGAGAGAGGGTGTGAATATGTACGCTTCCATTCTTCGGGAGCAGGAGGCAAGGAAGGATTCATCAACACCTATCACATTTCCCAAAATGTTCACCACTCCTCCTACTTGGGATTCTACCGTTGATGAGTCTTACGAAAAAGTCATCACGGACCAATGCATTTCTCAGTCGCCAGCTCCAGGCCATCCAGGCGTTCCATATATGGGTAACCCAATGATGGGAGGACCTGGTTCTGGACCACACATGGCTGCACCTGGAGGTTATAATGGGGTAGCAGCTGCTGGCGGTAAGTTTCCCGTGTCACCATCAATGCATCATTCAATGGCGCAAATTCAGCAACAGCAAATGCAGGCAGCCATGTTCTACCAACAGTTTCAAGCTGGAGCTGGCGGTAGACCTGGGCCACATATGATGTACATGCCACCGGGATCTGATCCACAATACATGGCTCCCGGTTTTATAGTTCCCGGCGGGATGATGGGTGGGACCTATGGTCACATGAGTCCTACGTACACTGGTAGTGACATGGGGTATTCTGGCGGTTCTCAAGGGCTGGAATCGCACCATAACGGGGGACAAGGCGGCCACAGTCATGAAAACCGAGGCGGATCTCATGGTGGACATAACAATCACGGCAGTCACGGTTCTCATAGCAGCAGCACTCATGCTGGACACAAAGAGCATTCGGGATACAACAGCAACCAGGGAAACAAAAGGTATCAGAAGAAAGGAGGTTACAATTGAGTGATGAATTGCTTTGCTCCAATTGTATTGGTGAATAAATATAGTCAATAAAGAAATGAAAAAGAGAAACAAAAAAAGAAGAAACAAATTGGATTTTTTCTTTAAGTGAGATTCTTACATGTATGTGAGGTTGAAACTATGTCGTGCTCTGTATTGTGAGTTCATCAAAACCAGGTTTCCTCCATCTCAGAAATTAGGAGGAATTGGGTGTGAAAGCCAAAAAAGTAGAGATCTCAAAATATATAATTCAAATAGCGTTTACTTTGAATTGATTGAACAAAGCTTCAACCTCTGGATTTTACACAGCGTTCCTATATAGAGGCTCTATACAAACATTAATTATCAGAACCAAAGCTCCACACAATTCCAGCCCGGCATGAGTGACCAGGCGCTTCTTCGTATTTCCAACTTCATCAAGGTCGAAGAAGACCTCCTGAAAGTAGCCAGTTTCCGCGAGCAGCTCCTCAAAGAGAAATCAAGTCTAGATGTCAAACTTAACACAACCACCCAACAGCAAATACAGCTGATCATATCCAATTTGGAGAAGCTCAAGACATCAGCAGAGAAGCTATCAAACATAAAGGAAAATGTGGATCGTATCAATGCCATTCATGATGACTCTATAACCAATGTCAAGGATTATCAAACACTAAAGCACAGCTCTGAGATATTTCAGCGAATGGTGCAGACACAGAACTTGTACACGGACATTGCCACTTTTAGACAGTACACCGAGCATATTGGAAATATGATCGACCAGGAATTTGATAATGTGAGTAACGATATTGGCTACGAACTAGTGAACCTCTATCGTATTCACTACAATGTCACCCAGGCCAGAAACTTTGTAGACTATTTGAAAGCGTCCTCAGAATCACTCTCTGATGACACTCAATCCATTGTGCAAAAAATCACCGCGCCGCTTCGACAGGTAGTACGTAAGTTTGACGATCTCTTGAAGGAAGCCATTATCAGTATTACCGAGGCTGTCAAGGAGGGCAATCGTGAAATGGTGGTCAAATTGGTGCGTGTGATCCAATATGAGACTACCGAGGATGCTAAGCTTCTTCTTTCGAAAAGCTTAGGGTTGTTTAAACCTGACCAACTCACAACGACAAACTACTCCAATTTCCGCTCCACGCCCCGCCATTACCACAAGTTCTTCTATGACATGCTTGAGGAGAGTTTGAATGACACATTCAAAAAGTGTGTCGAACATTTCCAGGAAGACCCAATGCAAGTGTACGATAACTTGTCTTGGTTGGAAGACGAGCTCATCTTTGTAGAACGCAGTTTGACAGACTTGTTTCCGTTATCATGGCTGGTGGAAGATTTCATCCACAAAACTTATTTTAATCTCTTGCATGACTTCACTATTCAATGCATTAATTCTAATCCACCTGCGGAGGACTTGATGGTGATTCTCTCGTACGATGCACACTATAGCTCGTTCATCTCCTCTTTACGTGGATCAAAGAAGTCAAAGAAAGAGGAAAGGTCAATCTTAGGTGAGCAACTAAAGGAGTCTGTGTTGAGTGATTACATGACTGTCATTGTGTCAAAAATGCAAGAATGGAACGAGAACTTAATCAAACAAGAGGCTATAGACTTTACGGTAAGACTTGCACCAGATGTGTATTCCTATAGACAAACATTTGAGGATCTTGATGGAAATGATAACCCGGTCTCAGGTGATGTCATTACCGACGTTTATGTGCTTCCTGACTTCAAAACAACGCTTTCCATGCTCACACAACAAGCCGACGCTGCAGGAGATTCGGGCTATGGTAAAGTGTTGGTTGGTGTTATTGAGAACTGGTCCATATGCTACAACAAGCGAGTGGCAGCATATATGGAGCTTGTCGAGGAGGAAATGGTCAAGTACATGTCGATTTACAACAACGAGTCATGTTTAATCAAAGAACTGAAAACAAAACGGTTCTTGAGAATGCAATCGAAGCCGCAGCCTGAATATGACTTGGAGAACATGACCGAAGAGGAGCTCGCCGAGATCTCCAAGCCTGGTCTAATTGAATATCTTACCGCATTAGGAAACACTTACGAAATCAACACGGACAAGCTCCAGGAGAGCTTTTTGCCCAAGTATAAGTCCAAGGTCCATATCACATACCAGGAGAAAATCGAACAGGCTTTCGAAGACACTGTTGTGCCCAGTATGGATCTCAATGCCTTTGTCATTCGTTCGGTCACAGAAATTATCATCAATGATCTTTTGCCAGCGCTTTCTGGGGTTTTTACTTCTGGATGGTACGACTCGGATAGGGCTAAAGATGAGCCCATGGCCGAAAGAATAGTCGACACGGTCAAGGAGTATATGAGTGAGTTGAAGGGGTATGCCTCGCTTGATTTCTACAGTTTGACATTCGCTGTATTAATTGATACATTAACAGCACAATATCTTAGGATCGGATACCAAAACGTGCTTCACGGTGACGGCAAAAAGTTCGATAAAAAGGCTACAAAAAAGCACAAAATGTTCAGTGTGGCATTGGATAGAGATATTTCCATCTTCTTTAACGGTTTGAGTCCTCTTTTGTCAGGTAAAGACAGAGCCTATCTTGTCAAGAGTCTCACGGCGCTTGACTTGTTGATAACGATAGCATCGTGCAACAATTATCTTGAAGACATCCCTGGGTTGTGGGAGACAGAGATTCTTGGAACCTTTTACGACTGTTCTCTTGACTATGTGCGGGGAGCTCTTATGTGTTGCAAGGACTCCGACGAGAAGACAATCTCACTCTTGATGGACAAACTTGCGCAGATCAAGACAGACTACCACCAGTCGGTGTCGCCTCCGGAGCAGTCGCAAGCTGTTGTCACTCTTAACAACTTCACATTTGTATAGCATGCATTGGTAATGACGAAATTGAACAATCCCTTCAGTGTTCAGATTCTAGAAGTATGAAGTAAAGAAGCACACTCACGGCTAGATATGGATTGATTAAGTCGTTCTGAGTTGCGATCACGTGTCTCGAGTTTGCATTCTTTTTGGCTGATTTCATTTGTTCCGTAGCCTCTTCAACAGCATGGGTAGAGCTCATGGCAGCTACTTGTTGTCTCGCCAGCCCATCGAGTTTATAGAGAATTCGCGTTTTTGAGCACCAGACTAATTTGGCCTCGTCCTGATTTATGTGTACTTCATATATATTTCCCAGGAATTTTGCCAGAATATAGATTCGTAGCGGCTCACTTCGGAGTGTGTTATTATCCTGCTGGAATCGAAAGAATTTTGGCAAAAGACTGAAACCCGCATCCAGTTCCTCGTAGAAGAACTCGATGTATCCGCCTTTTCCAACGGTATTTCGATAGAAAATAGCGACTTCATTTGACGAGTTAGACACTCCAAGACGGCCATACATCCGGTAAATGTGCTGTAACACATCATGTCGAGTGACCAGTTCGAACTTGCACACTGAGCGTTCGTATTGATCGAGAACTTCCATTTTCTTCTTTGTTCCCGTACTTTGTACAATACTATATTGGGATATTGGAGCCAGACGCATATTCTGGCGAGGTCGCATACATGCCCATGTCGTGCCAGAAACAACAGCAGCGCCCGTCGCTACAGCGAATATGGCCACGGAGATCATTCTGATGGTAAATCACAAAACAATGGCACTGCAATTTGTTGTGGCAGAGAAGCTGCAGTTGCAATTTCAGGCTCTCCACTCCACGGGGTCCTGCAGGCAAGACGCAAGAATGCTGGCAGACGTTATCGATCAATCTTCAGAGGAGGAGTAACCGCCGAGCGTCGCCATTAGCGGGAATTGGTTTTGGTCTGCAATAGAATTGTTTTTGTCAATTTTCTCTTCAGATTTTGGAAGTTCGTGCGCTAAATCTTGATTTTCCTGATTATTTTCCGCTGGTGGTGCCATCTCTGTCTTGACTTTGGGTTCGACAACGGTCTTCAACAGAGCCAAATTTCCCAAATTTGCCAAATTAACCCGAATCTTTCTCAGAACTGTTGGCATGGGGATGCCTTTGTTGTTGACTGGCTCGGGGCGGAGCTTCTTTGGTTTGGGCTCTTCGATGTCTTGTCTATCCTCAGTCAATTTCGTCTGAGCTCTCTCAATGGCGGCATCGGCACCTCCCGCCTCCTGAAATTTGGCTGCCTTTGCATGTAGATACGTAAGATGGTCGTGCATTTCTTGCTCTTTTTGTTGTTCCAATAATTTCTCTTCTAGCGAGTCCATTGTTCCCGATGACAGCTGAGCCTGCCAGAACGGGTTAGTCTTCCTCTTTTGTTTTTGTTGCTGAAACTCCTGATTCTCGCGCTCTTGTCTCTCTAATCTCTCGAGCATTTCATCCTCTGTTTCCTCTGGTTTGTGCTCTTTTCCCTTCGAAACGTAGTTCCTTACAGCTCCAGAGACCGGCTCGAACCCACTCGACTTGGGGTCTGTACGAAACACAAGTTGGCCATTACAGCGGGGGCACTTGATGTGGAATTTGATAATTTTCACATCCAAGTACTTTTCTGCGGTGATTTCCTTCCGGGCATTGAACTTTCTACGTGCAGCAATATATTCATTGCACAGGAGACACTTCATCGAAAATGGGAGCATAAGCCTTACCCGGTTGATGTTTGGGTTGGTGTTTTTCTTTTTCTTTGGAACTTTGTCGGGATCATAGTCTGGCGGATAGTATTTGTTGATGGCTTTTCTTTCAGACATGGTGGGGTAAAAACGAATCTGCAGAAGGTGTTCGGATGGATTTACAACAGAGAAGAAAAATACTGAGTGTTGAAATGAGTCAATTCCATTCCAAAAGTGCTTCTAATATTCGAATTTGGGGGCACTTAAAAGGCCGATGAGCTGCTTCCAGGGAGTCAAAGAATGAGTTCCGAAATGACATTTGACAAAATATGAACAACAATCTGCAATTGTTTATCTGTTAAAAATCAAAAAATCGATATATTTTTGCGATGTGATGGCACAGTTGCCAGGGTGCTCTGATGAGGTGTAGATTTCCAATTTTTGTTGTGTATCATTACCGAAGACTTTAGAAGAAATTTTAGGAGATAAGGATCATGTAAATTGCTGAACTCTGAAGAGGGCTGTTGAAAACATTCCGACAACGAGGGTTTTGTGGTTGTACAATTGGTCGAAAACATCGTACCAGCCCAAACACAACCTCTACTACTTGCCATTCGCTACAAACCTGTCGCCGATCAAATCAAAAATACATTATTTGTTTTATGGACACTTTAGTCCTAACGTAGTTGTGGGCAACTTTCATTTTGTTTTTCAAAGACGGAACTGGCGGTCCGATCATTCACTTCTTATCCCAATTTGTTACTCAGGTAGTTTACCAAATATTTCAGTCTAACAATTCATTCTGAAATACAGCATATACTCTGGAATCTGATCAGGACACTACAATTGTTGAATTAGTGTACGTCTTTTACGGAGTACACTGGCAATTATATGCGCCACCTCTAAAGTCGATCTCGTTTGCAAATTTGGAAACCTCGAAGACATGCCTTCAAGTATACCCAACGGTGGTTTGGAAGAAGCCATTGGATTCAAAGCGGACATCAGATGGTGAACATACGGCTTAGTAGTGTTTCTGGGATTAAGTGTTTGCCTGATATATTTCAGAAAATAGTAGTCAATTTTATGACACCGGAGAATACTCGGCTTCAGCGCCGGGATACCTTTATAGTCTATCACCAAAGGTATTTTGTCTCAGTCCCGATCTCGTGCTCTACCTGGAATTCTCTTCGTTTGGGATATGAACTCAACATTATCAAGGCTATGTACCTCTTCGGGCTTACATTTTAGCAATTAATCATTGTTGAAGATCCTCTCTGGAGAATGGCTGCAAAAGACTGCACCCAGGTGATTCGTTTTGGTTTTTTGCAGTCACATGTCTACCATCGTACGTCATAAGCCTAGCGACCAATCACAGAACACGACGTCATCCACGGAATTCATTTTACTGGAACGTAGAGAGAGGAAACACGGATTTAGGCCCCGGATCAGATTTTGCGGTGTTGACAATATTGTTAGCTGACTCGGAGCAACCAGTATGGGATGGCTTCAACGTGACTAACAAAAATCATGTGGCTCAAACCTTCACAAATTAAAGTTGGCGAGTTGATGATTGTATCAGCAGGAAAATCAATAAAGTAAGAATACTCAGAAATCATTCGTAGTGGCTAATCTTGACAGATAGTTGTGTAGTGGTTCACCTTTCTTTGTAGAGACATAACTCTCTCGGAGAACATCTGTGAATTGCTGGGGATGACCTCACAGTTTCCTTTTGAATAATTGTTCCACAGGGCAATCTCCTTTAGTAAATTCATTGTTTCAGTTTATGAGATGGTGACAAAGCCAGCAAAAGCAGCAAAAGCTAAGAACAAGTCTCCTCAAATTGAAAGAGGGTCAACGATGTAGGCTGCATAGCAAATTTAACCTCAAATTTTATACAAATTGTCTATAAACTTCACATTTATGATACAAATAATTCATTTGTATTGTACATTCAATGCACATTCAATTGACCATCGCTTAACCCCGAATAGGTAGGAACAAATCTCAACAAATTACATTGATCAGTCCATGATATCCATCTTTGCCTCATTAAAATTCCGATTTCCTCAGGGACAGTTTCGATCATGGAATTAGAGAAGGACCAGCACAGGAACTCCGCTCCACTATATTTATAGCCAAAAGCAACGGGATTATCGGACCAAGGACAGAAGTAGCCCCAATCCAGAGTAATTATAGCTACAGCAGGTGACACTGATCAATGATAATGAATGATAATTAAAATGATGAATGACAACTATTGATCATCAGACATTCTAAAATTGTAATCCTCCATTAACTTACCATTAATAGTACCACCACTAATAGTGCCACTAA
This sequence comes from Australozyma picinguabensis, assembly GCA_030582875.1. NCBI lineage: Eukaryota > Fungi > Ascomycota > Pichiomycetes > Serinales > Metschnikowiaceae > Australozyma > Australozyma picinguabensis. The sequence goes on from JAJMHD010000007.1 coordinate 280,683, forward strand.
TTATTACCAACTAGCACCCACCACCAATCAGGGCAATCACCACCACTCAGAGTACTAATCGCATCGCCGGTATTGCCGAACCCGAACCACCTGACCCAAAAACCCCTAAAACACTGCCGACAAGATTTCATTGCCCACAATACACCAGATAAAATTTCATTCGCTTAACTGTCACAGACACAAATGTATCATGACACTGTTTGTTTGTACCCGATTGGGGATCAATTTCCGATAGAGGGAGCAGTCACAGTATGCACTTGCAGCCACTATGTAGCCTGTCTACAGACCTGACCATCCATGGATCAGCAGGTGACTGGTGGCAGAGACAAAGATGGCATTAAAGTGGTGAACGCTACATGATAAAAACAAAAAAAAGTACCCCAGAATCATCAGAGTTCGGTCTTCAACAAATTGAGCGAAATCCGGAATTCGCCAAAACTATTTTGCATCCTCAAATCGCTTTTTTCGACCTCTCATCATCTCTGCAGTGCGCCTATTGCTGTGACCCAATGCGGCACCTCAAACGCAGCAAACCGGCAGCTGCAGCCTAAAGACGGGAACCCGAACTGGCAATTGGAAATAGATGTACGCGAGAAATGTTTTTCGAAAAAAAAAGTACAAACTATGACGGAATTTGCAGCTATTCAATTTTCCCAACTTTTAGAATTATTCCACCTGTTTCACCTCCATTTCTGGCCCCATCTCTCTCATAGGCCCCTCCTACCCCGACCACACTATTAGGTATACAGCACATTAGGTATGTAGCCCACCTTCGGCGCCCGTTCCTGCAGGACTGGCTCGATCAGGATGTGAGGGATTTCTGACCATGCTACGGGTATATATATCGCCAGCGGGTCGAATTTTTTAGAGTATTGGTTTTCTGTATTATATATTCTGGCCGTGCCATTAGCTGCTTCTGCGCAAGTGAAATCGTTCCCACGTCCTGATTTTATCCCTCAGTGTCTGTATTTGTATTGTGCTATAACGAAAGCGAAAAAACGCCCCAAGTCAAACTCAAACACGCGAAAGAAAAACAACTCCAAATTTTCTTCTCCTCTGTATTTTTGACGGTTCCCTTTTTGTCCCCTTTTCCTTCTCTCTTCCACATATACCCCCAGAGAATGTATTGTCTTTGATACAATGCCGTTCCTATCCAAGAAGAAATCTACGTCCTCCACCAGTCTGGCCTCGTCCAGCACGTCATCCGCGTCCAACAGCAGCAATAAATCCCAGTCGTTCACCAAATTCGACGAGAAGAAGGACTACGTGCGTCGCTGTAGTATGAAACGTACCAAGGGAACTCCGTGTCCCGTGTCCTTTTGTTTGGGAAAGAAGTTGTAGCGGGCTACAACGGCTAAAAAATTCAGTTCGGCTTTAATGCCCGGTAACTAGGAAAATAAATACATGGTTCATGGTATGATTGTGTGTAGGCTCTTTGCCAACTACTATAACTACTAGACTAATATGAGATTCCTACAACGAGATTCCATAACCTGAAAAATCTAGATTCAAAAATTACTGACTCCAAAAGAAGCAAATGCAGATATCAAACAAACATGTTATTTTTTACATTCGTGACACAAATTTGTGGTAACTCGTGTATGGTCTTCTAGCCGGTAATGTTGTAGTTCAGCACAAACTGCAGGAGCACGCCCCATTTCCTCCTACCCGAAATACTCTCCCATCGCACTCAATTACGAGCTCAATTGGGAGATTTACGGTGGCAATGTGGGGAACGATAATTGGGAGAAACTCTGGAATATGTTTACGAGTTTTAAGTTGTGGCCAATAATCTACACGAACGTGTGGTTCGATTTTACAATTGCGCTTGTCTGTCGTTTTATGGTACGATGGATTGGGCAATTGCCATAGTGGCACTGATGAGAGATTGAATGTAGGGTTTTTTGGGTTGTTCTAGGTTGTCTTTTGTTCGAATTCCAAGTCATCTTTCGTGAGTATCGCTGCCTAGACTGACACAGTTGCTCTTCATATACTTGATAAACTCGACTATGTAGGATTATGGACGAATCTGGGCTTGAAAGTCGTCTGAGTGCACTTTCAGCTAATTGTGTGAATACAGTTTTTGATGCTGGCAGATTTTGTTGACCCTAAGAATTTGTATCAACACATATTTTCAAGTCACATACAGTAGATAGTACATTCTTTTTCTTGTTGTTCTAATTTATTCCATCATTTCTTGTTTTTTTTTTTCAAGTCAGGTGTAAGTTTCAAAATCAATTGTTTCACCCCATTTATCAGATTTTGTACAAAACTCGGGTCAATTGTTTAAGCGAGCAAATTCAGAAAAAAAAAAATAGAACAAAACAACAAACAACCACAGACATGCCCAGCCGTCTCTTATTCTTGATCACTATTATTCGGAAATTCAAGAACTGACATTGTTGACACTCTTCAATGTATACAGTCTCCAAACATAAATACTCCACAAAACACACTCTGTCACATCCAAAATGGCCTCTTCCGAAAAACAATCTCACTCTTCTACATCCTTCGAGATCCAACGTGACCAATTAGTGCAGGAAATCGCCTTGGCCATGGATTCAGTGGTGTACAACCTCGAAACACTCAATCGTTCTCTCGCCGATTCAGTTCTGGTTGGAAAGGATTTTGAAGGCGTGGCCAGCTTGTGGAGTACATTCTACGATGGTGCTCGCACAAAACAAGATTTAGGTGTTGATGCTGCTCCAACGGACGAGCAACAGGACAAATAAGAACAAGTGTGCAGTAAAAGAGAGAAGACAGGTTTTGGAACATTTCTATATAAAGTTGAGTTGTTCAATGCTATTTATGTGGAATTGATTCGCTAAACAGTCCTTTTTAGGACGTACAAGCAGCCATCCAGACCCCATCTACAATTGAATGGAAGCCTGAAAAAACCAGAAGAATCTGGAGTAACTCTGGTTTGTCCGACACCCTCCATGATCGTGACCGCTTTCCCGATATTGTATCCACGAAGCGCCAAAGCACCTGATTGTGTGGCATCGAATTCCAACAACTTAATTTCATTAGCCTGACAAATTCCTCCTGATGCAGCAACCTGGCTGGCCAATTTCTCCAGAAACGTACGGTAGTCGTAGTAATCCGTCACAAGGAATGGGCCGGCAACATTGAAGTGCCCAACCTCTTCCACTATGTTGACGCCTAGAGCAGCCCGGAGATGGTTCCAGTTCGTGTATTTCCCGGTGCTACAGTCGCGATGGACATAGATTAGTCTTAACCCAGAGGAAGACGCAAGAGGAGAGAACCGTAATCTTGAAAGTGAGTAAAGACGGTGGTAGTACAGAAGTCCTGTAATTGGCGCGGAGCCCAATTTCTGTATTTTAGGGGAGCTGGCGACAAGAATTGTTGGCTTGTGAACCATATAATCATCTTCTTGAGTGAGAACTAAGCTAGCACCACTGACAAACAGGACCAAGACTTTGACCACTTCGTTCAATATGCTCTCAGGGGTACTGTGGTCCTGGCTGATCACAATGCGGTCATGTGGCCCAATCTGTTTAGATGGAGGTAGGTGCTTAATGCAACTGGCCACGGCAGAGATCAAATTGAGTTGTGTAAATGAAGTCAATGCAATGACCTTATGATTAAGACGAGTAGATAACTTCAATGCTATGCCTCGATCCTTCTCCACAGAGTAGTTGTTTTCAAAATCCGGTTTGTCTATCGAAAAATCAAACTCTTGTAGATCAAGAACCACCGATTCATCCGAGAGCCGTCTCAAAAGTGCTGCGGTTCCCTCCTGCGAAAATACTATAGCGCTGTTATCCAAATGCTGCTTAGCATCGCTTTCATAGACATGCACCGGAACTTGAGCCAAAAATGCAGCTGTAGTCACTGCAAATGCAAATCTGCTGACCATGAACAATGACACAGGTATAGCCACTTCCAGAACATCCGTCAAAGACTTAAGACATTCTGATATTTTACACACCACATAGTTTAACTGGGAAATTCGAATCGAGTCGCCGTTCACAACAATCGTGTCCTCCTTTGACGAGCCATGGTGTGCCACCAAAATCTCCCAGATGTCGTTCAAATTACCATTTCTGAGCTTGTAGCTATCATATCGGATACCGAGACCAATACGCAAGCCAGTTGAATAGTCGAGCTTCGGGGATTTGTGGATGGCCAGCTCGTTTGGTAGTCTCGTTTGTTCAAGTAAAGTCTGTTGCTCAAGATATTCATGAGGCACGTCACGATTGAAGTTAAGGAAGGCCGTGTAGATACAAAAGAGTCCAAGAGGGACTAGGAGACTCCATAGGATAAGAGTTAACATGAGTGGATGTACATCTGTAATGAAATATGGGAATTAGTGAGGTAAGCGCATTTAGTATACGAGTTAAACGAAGAAGGTTCGGACACGAACAATAGGATGTTCAATTTTTTTTGGAGACTAACAGAAGATTCAGAAAAAGTTTCCAAGTGGAATGGTTTAATTTAAGGATTATTTGGTATTGGTTTGGCTGTAGTTAAACCGGAAATTTGCAGCCATACTTACTAATATCTTTTGAGGCATTAGAGCTTAACAATTGAGTGAATCACGAAAAAAAAAAAAAGAAGAGAGAAGGAAGAAGATGAAAAGTAAAAAAGAGAGTAATCCGAAATATTTGTTCGTCCTGCTGGAACAATGTAGTGTTAATCATGACTACGCCTACCTTGACCACTCGAAACTCTTTTATGTTGCAGCCAAAGCGACAGGGGTATTCAGAACAAATTAAGCATCTCTAGGTCTCATTCTTTAATTTGTTTATTTCTGCACTCGGATCTTCAATGGGATCGCCTTGGGAATATTTCTCAGACGACCTAACAAAACACAAGGAACAACAATGAACACGCTCATGGAAAAGGAACACGAAAGATTAAGAAAATAAACAAGCAGAAAAAAGAATTAAAGAAATAAAGAATTGAACACAGATAGGTTCACATCTTATACTCCCCATTCCACACCCAATTCTTTATCTGCGCTCCCATACATCGCACGCTACACCATCACGCATTTAGATAACATCTACTCCACATTCTAATACTCAAAACGTCCTATCACGGACCTCCAAATTTCTCTCCGTGCAGAAACAAACACCATAGTCTCTCCCGGAATGATGCCCCGCCTCCGAGGCTCCAGCACCGTGGTGGTGTTTCTCTCTGCTATATGGCTACTTCTCTTTATATTCTATGAGCATATAATTCCGTATACTGCGGCTCGGCGATGTCTGTGGGGCCATGTGGCCAATCAAAAGAACATTTTGTTTGTTGCCGATCCTCAACTCATTGACTCACATACATATCCTGGCCGGAACAGCGCGCTTCTTTCACTTTCACAGCATACCGTTGATGTGTACCTAAAACAGAACTACAAGGCCCTCGTCAAGCACTTGAAGCCGGACTACATTTTCTTTTTGGGAGATTATTTGGACAACGGGCGGCTGTGTGCAGATGATTACTACGAGGGAGAATTTAAGCGGTTTGAGCGTATCTTCAATCGATTCCCTCAGTATGTGCGTGGGAAGAACTGGTTCACATCTATTCCTGGGAACCACGATGTCGGCTTTGGCAATGGTGTCAAGGCAGCTCTGCAGACTCGCTTTGCGTCTCATTTCGGCCACCCCAATAGTATAGAACTGATAAATGGCGTGGACTTCATTTTACTTGACACTCCTTCATTATCCTCGGAAGACCCAACGGTGCGCCAAAATGCTGCAAATTTCTTAAATACGCTTTCAAAGCCTACCAAGCCCAGGGTTCTTCTTTCGCATATTCCTCTCTATCGTGATACTACTCTACAACCATGTGGTCCCTTCAGAGAGCGCAATCCGTTCTTGCAGATCGCAGGCCATCAATACCAGCTGGCTGTGTCGCCTGAGCTTCTGAAAGAACTCTTGCTGCGTATTCAACCACAGTTGTTGTTTGCAGGCGATGATCACGACTATTGTGACATCACTCATGATTCAGGCGCGCGTGAGTTCACTGTCAAGTCTATTAGCATGGCTATGGGTATCAAGTACCCAGCTGTGCAACTTCTCTCTTTTGCTGGAGAGGGGCAATCTTTGAATTATGACACGCGTATGTGTTACTTGCCGCAGCCTTACCTTGATGTTGTTGCGTATGCCTTGATGGCCGTCGTCAGCACTGTTATTATCTTGGTATGGAACATTAAACAGCGGTCATCGCGCTACAACTATTCAATGTTGCCTGTGTGGAGCCTGGAACGCACCAGCTCGGACTTGACTGAAGATCAGGAGGGTATTTCGCAGAAGGTGTACGAATTCATGGCAAACCTGGATAGAAACTCGGAATTCATCCCGCTACCTAATTATACTTTCACTCCTAGAACCTGGGAGAAAAGATGCGAACGGGCAATTCTCAATAAAAAGCAGTCTTTCGCCCGGGTGGTGCGCAAATGGAATTTGCTGATGTGTGTAAAGCATCTTGTGGTCACAACTGCTCTTACATTGTTGTGTTACAATTTGGTCTTGGTGTTTATTTGAGGTATTTTATAGATATAGTGTCTGACTGGTCATAGTTAGGCCAAAATGAACCCTTTTGCTCATAATTCTAATGAGGAACCATCCCTCTGGCCCAGTAATACAAAAGAAATCGAAAAGCAAAACTGATGAATTGTAACAAATAGAGGTTTATATCATTCTTCTAATATCACTTCATTGAACTCGATTTCAAAGCGATTGCCCCAGCGTATGTGTTTTAGTCCTTTTGAGAAATCATGAATGATAGAGTTGACAGGGCTAAAATTCAAAAAGAGAAGATGAGCCGCGAGAGTATATGGTATTGCAGAGAATCATTCGGTCATAGTCGATTTATTCAACGGCCAATTTTTCGTACTGAATTCTTCTAACACAATCTAAATCATATGTTGATACACTAGAACTATTATTGCTACATTGCACAAAGTTCTGATTTTAGAGTAAGTTACGACAATAAACAGATCGTTGTCACAACAATTATTGTAAGTGCTACTGTCAATAAATAGCTCCTGCGTATCAAACCACCCTGAAACCACTAAAAAAACTGGCCCATGATTTCGCCACCTACAGCAAGATTTCTTTCGATTTGCGATGTTTGAACGGATGATTAATACCAAATAAGTTGAGTTTTTTCATGAGACTCAATTTCATAAGAGGTGAATTCCACTTTAATGGTAAATTAAGTTCGAGATCACTTTCCTCATTGGGACATGGTACTGCACCGAAATCTGTCTATTCAAATGATCAAGCGGGCCAGTTTCTGGAACACTTTGTAAGATAATTTAATTTTCCAAGGAGATGTACTTCTTTATGTGGCTAATTGAGTAAATTGAATGGACTAATTAATAAAACTATGACTCTATCGCTCCCTCACTTCAAATTCCTACTTTATTGACCTGCAGGTACATTTCCATATGCACGCGAACCTCGTATTGTGGATGCAAACGCTCATAAATTTTATATTTCTACCTCTCCATTCTTCGACAACAACGCCCATTCTTTAACACTCGACAAAATGGGTTGTTCAGCTAGTGTCATGACAGAAGAGGAAACTCGCTATCAATTGCAAAAACAAAAGTCGCTAGCAATAGATCGAGCTCTTCTCCAGAAGAAAAAGGAGGAAGCAAACCTGATCCGAATTTTTCTCTTGGGTGCCGGAGACTCTGGAAAGTCCACCGTATTAAAGCAAATGAGACTTTTGCACAATGACTCTTTTACTGACATGGAGCGCTGTCACTATACTCACATCTTATGGATGGATATGATCGAATCCATGAGGATGCTTATTTTCAATGCTCGGAAGTACAAAATTCCGTTGGAATGCGACAGGCCCAATTCACCTCTTATTCCATTCAAACGCATTATTGTCGAAACAGAGAGACGTTTTGCTGAGGAGCCAGACGATGACGACAATGATTTGGGGGACTACGCTGTTGGGTACTTCAGCCAGGCAAAACCAAGGCCAAAAAGGAAAGATACAACTGACTTGGATGTCACTCTGTTGATCAGTGACTCAGACTACGAAGAGGAGAAGATCGAACCTGTGGGGCGCAGACACTCCAGGGAAGATATTGCAGAGGCCATTCATCAGCTTTGGAACAACGACAGAGGAATTAAGAAATGTTACGAACAAAGAAACCGATTTCAATTAGAAACTTCAGCACTGTACTATTTCGAAATCGTTCACAAATTGAAGAATAGAATGTATCGTTGCACCGACAAAGACATCTTGATGGGTAGAATCAAGACTACTGGTATTTCTGAGCACCAGTTTAAAGTCAAGGGTTCGGTGTTAAAACTTCTTGATGCAGGTGGACAGCGTTCCGAGCGCAAAAAATGGATCCACCATTTCCAGCATGTAAATGCGATCATTTTTGTTGTAGCGGTCCTGGAGTATGACCAGACTTTGTATGAAGATGGAAGGGTGAGCCGTATGGAAGAGTCTTTGTCATTATTTGATACGATTTGCAATTCTCGGTGGTTTTCAAACACACCGTTCATTCTTTTTTTGAATAAAGTCGATCTTCTTGAGGAGAAGTTGCATAAATCTCTTATTACAGATTACTGTCCAAATTACGAGAAGGATCCGCTAGATGTGGAGCTGGTTTTGGACTACTTCGAAAAGACGATTTTGAGTTTGAATCGCTACGCCAAACCCATTTATGTCCATCGTACCTGCGCAACTGACACTGCAGCTATGAAATTCGTATTGAATGCTGTCACCGATATGATGATTTCGCAACAGCTCACCAAGAGTGGACTCATGTAAACGCTAGAGGCGTATTGTTTTGGGGATTTCGCTTCGTCTTTTGTGTAGTAATTCACTATTTTAGTTCTTATTGACGATTTGCTAGACGATTACAAAGTCAGTATTTCTAATTTATTTATTTTGAATTCGTGAAGAATATGTGATGCAATTATATAACGGTACTTAACGCTCGATAGCAGGTCGGGCGAGAAGCTTAGAATCTCATCATGGCCATGTCGTTTCTGGCTCTGTTGTAGTCCAACAAACCCTCGATGGATCCAGTACCGGCAATAGCAATGTCCTTGTCCCACAAGGCAGCAGAAGCCCAAGCCTTGACGTCGCTTGTGGTGATAGCGTCGATGGAGGCCAAGTCTTGCTCGACAGAAGCTCTGAAGCCGTTCAACAAGACCTTCGAGGCAATCTCAGAAGAGACAGCAACAGGAGAGTTCAAGGCACCCAACAAAGCAACCTTAGCAGCGTTCTTACCTCTAGCAACCTCAGCATCGGTGATAGAGACGGTCAATCTGTTCCATTCCTTCAAGGTGAAGTGGACGAAGTCGTCGATGTTGTAAAGGTTAGAGATCTCGGCATTGAAACCCCACAAACCGGTGTCGGAGTAAGAGGTGGAGAAGTGGGTGTACTTGTCTACGATGTGGTAGTCCTGGACAATGGAAGCCAATTTAGGGGAGGTGAACTTAGCAATGGCAGCGTTGTGGTCGAACGAACCGAAAATGGCAGCAGCAACCTGAGCAACGTGGTAAGCTGGGGAGTTGATGCCCTCACCTTGAGCAGCAATGGAGATGTAAGCCTTAGGGATGGTGTCATCTCTCAATCTGACCTCAGAACCCAAGAAAGGGGCAGCAGGGGCAGCAGCCTTGTAGCCAGGAGCAAGCTTCAAGGAAGACTCGACGGCGTCAACAATGGCGTCGTGGTCAACGTTACCGGAGGCGGAGATAACGGTGTTGTGGGCCACCAAAGCAGACTCCAAAAATCTGGTAGCGTCGGAGTGCTCCAAGTCAGAAACAGAGTTGTAAGTACCCAAAGTTGGCAATCCAAGAGAGTGACCCTGGAAAGCAGTAGCGTTAAGGTGCTCCAAAACCATAGACGATGGGGTGTTCTCCAAAGCGTCGATCTTGGCGATCTGGGCATCCTTAGCAGCAGCAAAGTCAGACTTCTCAATCACCTCAGCATAGCTAGAAACCAAGGAGGCAACGGTCTTGGCAGCAGCAGCAGCGTTCTCGTTGGTGGATTGACCAATAACACCGTTGAGCTCCTTGGTGGCATACAGAGACAACAAAACACCATCCTTCAAGCCCAGACCCAAAATGGCCAGACCCAATGCACCAACACCATTGTTGTATGGGTTCTCAGCTCTGGAACCAGCACCGAAGTAAACACCCACGGCGGCAGAGGTAGCGTGTGGGTTTTGTTCGGTAACCACAGTAGTACCGTTAGAAAGGGTTGTGAACCTTGGAGCGGCGTTGTAGGTGGAGACAAGACGACGGGCGGCAGGAGCGCGCGAGCGGAGACCACGAATCATTGTTGTTTTTTGGTGGAGGAGGTGGTTTGGTTGAAGTGGAAGTAGGGGAGAAGTGAAAAGAGACAGGACCAATGAGGGAGCTGCGAATGGTGGTGTGGAGTGTGTGCAGGGCTGAGATAGATGGTAGATAGAGGGATTGAGGGATTGGGAGATTTGGGGGTAGAGGATGTACAGGCTTTGGAGTTTAAAGACTCTTTTAAATTTGTTATTTTATTTTATTTAATGATTTCTTTTGGTTTGGTTTTTTGGTGAGCTAGTTTTCCTAGCTTCTGGTGATTTGTTATGTTATAATCCAGTGCGGTTTGGTGGTAGGATGGGGTGATGTTAATGAGATTGAACGTGAGTGAAGATGTGAGATCATGAAATTTGACATTTTGGATTGAGGGTAGATGTGTGTTTAGTTTTTTTGTTTGTAACTCTTTTATTTCTTCTCTGTAAGTTCGAGGTTTTGTCTTGGGAAAATGCGTGGACTGCTACTTTAGCCGTGCTCAATCTCTTTGGCGTGTTTTGTCCCGATGATGATATTTGATGCGGACCAAACGGTTTCAATTGAGCTTCATTTTCTGATTTTAATCTTTTCTCTGTTGGCCTTGCGCTTGATGTTGTGTAACTTTTGGGACGCCGTCTTCTGAAGAAAAGCAGTCAATGTACCAAAGTTTTCAATTCCAGGCTCAATCAGATAAACTTGAATTTACAGAATCATTATTTCTTCATCAATATTCACTCTTTGGTGAAGCCATTTCAGTGTTTCACTGGGAGATCATTTCCAATAGGGTAAAGTTCCATTCCTTCCTCCAAACGAGCCCTTAATATGTAAATCTATTTATTGTTAGCTTTAAAAACAAACCCATTATCTCATTTTTCCGTACATTTTTTAGGAAGAGTCTTGTTCCATTCAATTGTACCAGTCGTCCATAGAATCCAAAAACAGCATTGTTGGCAGCGAATGATAGTGTGCCATGCCCTGTCTCAAATTCTCCTCGAAAACATCCCGCTTGCGTTTCTGGCTCGACCGACTGCGCTCTCGCTGGCCTCCGTCGCTTCCAGTCGATAAACGGGCAGCCAGGAGTGAGATATCACTTAAAACTAACTGCCAAACTTTGGTCTCATCGCATGTCGAGCAGCGACATTGAGAATCTTTCTGGTGAGTTCTGAGTGAGCTGGCACGGAAATTCCGAGTTGAACTTGGCCGGCGGCGACCCTCTCCGTTCCGATGACTAAGTCTTTGTTGACTAGACTTTAATCCAGAATTATCATAATATAATTTTGACAGGCCACCTTGGCTTTGAGAGTGACTTGAGGTTTTTGCACCTGAACTCGCCATTCTCTTGCCTTCTCTAGAGCCACTGATCAGAGACCTCCGGGATCCATGGCCAGATTTTGGTCGCAAACTCACCTGAGAATTTAGTGACAGTTTCATTGCTGAATACAGTGAGTCGCAATATTTCCTTTTTGGATTCATAGATGTTTGTTCTTCGTGGTGAGAGGACAACTCGATGAGATTTGAAGATGCGTCGGCGTGAGCAATCGATCCATCACTCTTAGGTCTTTCTTGACGAGTTTCAATGTATTTTTTAGGCTTCCTCACTAATTTTCGGCGAATCTTCCTGGTTACTTGAGCCTCGGGTTCGAGCATGCCGAGCTTCGAGTCGCTTTGCCCATTTACAAACGCCGCAATTTCTGTTGCATGGCTATGTATTCTTTTCTTCTCGTGTACTTGAATACCGTTAGCCAGATTCCGACTTCTTTCTTGACGAATGTTCTCTTGGCGCTGAGGCATTCCAGAAGAACCATTTCCAGGGCGCCGCGACGATCCCCCGTTGGCCTCAATCAAAGTAGAAGCAATGACAAATTCTTTTTCCACGGGTTTGAAAGTATTCAATGCCTTCAGTGCTCTATTCTCTGGCTTTTGCCGTTGATGCTCGCACATGTTGACTGGACTAAGGGAGCCAGTGGAACGCACATGCATTCGACGAGTGAAGTCTACATCAAGCTCCATAGGATGTGGAACAAGATGCACTGGGCAATAGGTACTCTTTCCCGTTGAGCTTTGTCTCCTACGTGATGCAGTGCTTTTGTGTTGCTCTTCTTCTTGATGGTAGTCCTGAGCAAACCTTACTCCGAGACTCCGGTCTTTCAGCCCAGCTTGTCTGAATTCCGACCCAATTCTTCTAGAGCCAAATAGGCGGTCCGAATTGTTGGATTTTGTGTGCAATTCTCGGAGTTCACCGTCCAGTTGACGTGAACCAGTAGGCGCCGTGTGGACTCCTCGAGGCCTAGCATTGTTGTAGTACTCCAAGATCTCATCAAAATCATTATCCTCGGGTTCTTTCTTTGCCAAAGTAAGAAATTCTCCTGGTCTGACAAAGAATGGATCGTGAGGGTTCGTCCGCAAGGAAGTGAGTTTTTGATTTTTGAGCTTAGTGTGTATCACACGAGGATTTCTGGAGTTGCTGTAGTAATTCAATCGGGCATGAATCCGATAGTAGTCGAAGTTGTATTTGACACTATGGACGAATTCATCCAAAGATGTCTGTTGCAAATTCGAGACCATTTTGCCCATGCTCGCTAACACTGTGTCGATTTTCTCACGATTGACCATTTTGAATTATGGGCTATGTGTTTTACGTAGAAAGAGGGTAGTAAGTTGTTTTTGTAACTCGAATTTGCAGCCAATTTCGGGTACCCAATTTGTCAATTGACACATACAAATAAATGAGAGGAAGCAATAATTGAAATTTCAACAAAACAAAAATGGGCGTGGACCTCTGCACTCCTTGGTTCTCCTTTGTGAATTTTGTTATTGTAAAATCGTAACTATGGTTTCAATTGTATATATATGTACATTAAGTTGAGTAACACGCATGCGTACCTAGAGACGAATATAAGCTCTCTGTGCAATGGCGTTTTTGTGAATTTGCGCCCGCTTCTCGTATCCTGAAGACTTTCCCTCCCATGCAGAAATAATTTCTTCACCCAAACGCACCGAAAGATCATTAGACATCTTTTTGTCGGCACCATCCAAAAGCCATAGGATGGTCTGTCTGTCTCTCTGTCTCTTGGTCAAAGGCACGGGAATGACAACGTTCTTGGCAAAACCAGTTTTCAACGTCTTCACAGCAAAAATAGGACTCATTCTCTCCAACACCTCGTAAAACACCTTGACTGGATCTTGTCTAGTTCTCAAGTAGACAATGTAAAACGCACGGTTGACAATGTTACGTGCCTTGGATTTTTGACCATGTCTCATGATCAAATTGATGAAGTAGTTGATAACGGGATCGTCACGGATAGGAACTTTCATGTTGGCATACCTTTGTACTTCTTGCAACTGTTCTTCTGTGGGAACAAATTTCTCTCTCAAAAATGGCTCTGGGTTGGCCAACTGGGCAAGATAGATTTCTTGCTCGGTCTCAGGTCTGTGGTCACCTTTCTTCAAGGCGTTGACGGCAGCCAACCATTCGTCAATGTCTGATTCGGAGACAGTGGTTTTTTCTAGAGGAAGGATTTGAGCTGTGATGCTTGTGGTGACGGAAGAGGAATACCGGAGCAACGGAAGAGGTGACACAGCTGCTCGGCGGAGAGGAAGGGCAGATACTCGTGAGAGGGCTGCTCTGAACATTGTGTGGTTATAGATTACTGATTGATAGGTCTTGAAATTTTTCAGATCGGTTGTGAGGTATTGTGAGGCTGGTGCACGGGTGTAGATATTGGACTTTGTACAAAGTCAGGGAGGAAAAGAGGTGGAGAAAAAATTATTTGGATTTCTTATGCTTTTGAAACTTTAATTTATGCTAGACTCGAATTGCATTCTCATGCTGATCTTCTTGTGTGTGGTTAGTCTCCTCAAATGTGCTATTCTTACTCATGAACAGATGTTATTGGTAATTAGGAAAGTAGGACTCCAAATCTCTCGGTACTGCTTCATTATTGAGCATCTGTGAAATATCAAGGTTTGGGTTTTCAAGGATTTCAGGGAATGTGGTGCATTGGAACCGTAAGTAAGGCTCATGAGAATGTGCTTTACCAATGACACGGTATTGATGATATTTTTGAACGAATCACATAAACAACATTGTCTCAAGGAGTTAATTAATTATTGAGTTGGATATAAACTGGCTAGTCAAAGGTAGACACTCGTATATCGAAGACGAAGTTGATATCAGCTAATCTTAGATTCATTTTTTAAAAGCTTCTGAAACCATCCATTTTTCGACATTTTATTTTGTCTCGCATTGTATAAATTACGCAAGGATCACTCGTCTCAAAGTGCAATCTCTTCTAAACCCTTTAGAAACTATATACCAAAAGATGACAGTATTCTCAAAGCAGGCAGATAAATCGTGATTCTATTTTTTTCTCCTCTTTGGTTTTTGAAAATCATCCGTTTGCTCGCCCTCATTCAAATACCATCTTCTGTCTACTATCACTAGACTACCCCATATTTCAGTTTCTTGAAATACAAAACGTAAACACCACGGAAAACCGTAATTTTTCAACAGTAGCTCCACAAGGGAAAGTATCCATACCTTTCAAACTGCTTCTATCACCACAATGGCCAAAATATCGGTGCCTTCCCTAGATCCAGAGCTTCATCAATTGGCCTCGGATATAATCTCCAAAAAAGGTCTAGATGACGACCAAAAGTGGGTAAATTCAATCCATCCACTTCTCGTAAAGCGTTTGGAGACAATTGAGGCTCAGATTCAGCATTCGGTGACCGCTAACGCTAATACACCCCCCACTACCACTTTGGACGAAGTTAAACGCACTCTAGAACGGATTCGAGAAACCATGGAGGAGAACTTCGATAGCGGACCTCCTTTTACAATTCGCCGGATTGCCGAGCTATTGGTCCAATACGAAGATAGCGAGTACTCATTGACTACAGTTGCACTGGCACACAAATATCTACTGGCATTAGCACGGTTGATTTGCGTGCAATCGAAAGAAAGTTCATTTAAAGAGTTGCAATTTATTTCTGCATCGTCCACCCTGGGCTCCAACAGCAACGCCAATGGCGAGGAATTACCAAAGGATATAAAGTTCGAACGTCTTCTGTGGGACGATGCGCCTATTACAGAGACAATTTTAGTTACGAACAAAACTGAATTGCTCGAGAAGGTGGCTGAGAGACAAAATTCAATGAAAGAGAATGAGGACTTGGATGAAATTTCTAAACACAGTCCGAAGTCGGAGAACGAAGAATCTTTTGTGGAGGCTAATTTGAAAGATGCAGATAGTACGGATAAAACTATGGTCTCCGATGCTGATAAAAGAGATGGAATAGTGGTGCAAGATTTGGTAGACCCAGATGAAGTCGAAGTTGAAGTTGAAGTTAAAGGTCCTGATTCAGAAGATCATGTGTTGAAAAGGGCCAAGCTTGACTAAACCAGCCAATTTGAAATCAAAATAGAAGATAAATTACGTCCAGGACGCTACATGGATAATTACTATCACATGACTTTCCTGAGTACTGTCATAACATACATGTTCATTGGGACTAGCTTCTACTTACAATTGGTGCGTAACCCCATCTTAATCACACATCCCCGGACCTCATCAAGCACCCCATATTCTGGAGATGAGCTCGAAAAGTCCATTTTCGTTGGTCTCTATGAGATAGATACCATACATCGACACAAACGATCCCAACGACAACAATTTGCAGGCTGCGCGATGCCAGAATCCATACACTCGCTCGGGAATGTAATCAATGATGCACGACTTGAAACCTGAGTGCACATGGAAAAGAAGCGTCAAGCAAAATGCGGCATCCAAGTATGGAAACTCCACACCATAAACAAATGGCACTGCTGTCATGGGTAGAAGGCCCAAGGCAATCATACGCTCGTATGTCCAGTGATAATTACTTTCATATGGGCTAACCAATGGGATTCTATATGCTTCATTAACGTTTCCAACCACATGGCCTGGAGGTTGTTCAATCTTCTTAAATTTGGACCAATCAGGTTTAAGCAGAAGTGATCTATGAGCGACAAGGCCCAAGTTCTTGCCAAAAATGGGCAAACGACGGGAATTTCTCATGATCGGAAGCATTTTGGTGGGGTAAATTTTCAGATGAGATATTGGGATATGATAAATAGATGAGTGTAAACACCTGTACACCAGCGAAATCAAAACCTAAAAGAAAAATAGTGTATTATGTAGATTGTTAAAATGCAAGGAAGCGAGAAAAAAATAAAACACGAGAAAAAAGATAGAACCCATGCCGGGACTCGAACCCGGAATCTTTTGATTAGAAGTCAAATGCGCTAACCATTACGCCACACAGGCTGATCTGACCTTAAAAAGGTAGGTGTTTAATATCACTAATAATCATCAAGATAAAAATTGATCAATTATCCTTTTGATATTATGAAGCAGCGCAATGATTCATTTATTTTCTCTGTCCATACACTTTTACAAGTATGCAGGTGACAGTATGCTAGTAAATCATAGTACCTTTCCAACGTTTTCTGCGCTTCAGAAACTCTAAATCCCTGAAAATCAAAGAACCTTATACGAACGTACTTATCTTCTTCATGATGATCTTCATTTCCTGATTCCTACTTAACTTTCCTACCTTCTGTGAACCGACAACCGCCAAGAATACAGCATGAACTATGAACTTACAAGTACTTATTAAAAAGAACTTCCCGGCAGTTTTTCATAAATAGAATCTTTGCAGGCTTTACAGATCAATTTCACGAATTATCGATGATTCCCTGCCTGGTTGCAAAATGGCTTTATCTCCCTGCAGACATCAACCCAGGTCTGTTTAAGATACAGGATATGACGGCTTCCAAAGAGACATAAATCAGCCTCACTCCTTTCAATCCCAATAAAATTTTCTCAAAATGAAACGATACTCTTCAATTTCCGATACGAAAGCATTAAAACGATCAAATCTCAATATAGTTCCATTAACAAATACTCCTTACCCTATCCCTGTTCTCAGTTACACCTTATCACGGACTGCAGCCACAGTTCCTATTCCGCACTGACTCAATCTCCACAATTTGCACTTCCTACTACGTCTGTTCTTTGCAACTCCACCAACGCCAGCGTTTCCCATTTGCTAAAAAGGCATGGTCAGGAGCCCACTCCCACGAATTTGTCGCCAGTCACTTCGCATCTCCACCAGAATGACGTCCTCCGTTCCAAAACCACTCTCTTCCAAAGCAGCAGACTTGCACAATCCCTACTTCCAGCAAAACCCCAACCAGAAGGATGTTTGGACCTTGGTCAATGAAACTGCAGCAAATGCCGTGGCAGAGTCGGGAAAACCCGTGACCAATTTGGGCCAGGGATTCTTCTCTTATAATCCTCCCGATTTTGCGACCAATGCAGTCACCCAGGCATTGCAAAAGCCTCAATTCAACCAGTATGCGCCTGCTAGAGGTAACCCGAACCTTTTGAGCAGTCTCTCGCGCTTTTATTCCGAAAGTTACGGTCGTGAGGTGGATACACTGCAGATCCAGATCACTACTGGTGCCAATGAGGGAATTTTCTCGGTGTTCTTCGCCTTTTTGGAGGCTGGCGACGAGGTCATAGTTTTTGAGCCCTACTTCGACCAGTACATCCCCAACATCGAGATGGCGGGTGGTGTAGTGCGCTATGTGGACATCCAGTGTCCTGAGAAGTTGAAGTCTGAGAACGTCACGGGTGAAGATTGGACTGTAGATTGGGAAGGTTTGGAAAATTCCATCTCTGACAAGACCAAAATCATCGTAGTGAATACTCCTCATAATCCAATCGGAAAGGTGTTCACTGAGGAAGAGCTCTTCCGTATCGGCCAGTTGTGTATCAAACACAACATCATTCTTTTGTCCGATGAGGTCTATGAAAACTTGTACTACTCTCAAGCGTTCCCTCGTCCCGCTGCTTTGCCTTCATTGCCCGAATTGGCATCACGTACTTTGACTGTAGGTTCTGCCGGTAAGTCATTCGCTGCCACTGGTTGGAGAGTCGGATGGGTACAGGGACCTACAGATTTGATCAAATACGTGACTTCTGCGCACACCCGTATCTGTTTCTCTTCCCCTGCACCTTTGCAACAAGCTGCTGCTGAGGCTTTTTCTATTGCCCACGAGAACAAGTATTTTGAACTTACAAGACAGCAATACCAAGCCAAGTATGAGATTTTCAACAAGGTTTTTGA
Organism: Australozyma picinguabensis; assembly: GCA_030582875.1. Taxonomy (NCBI): domain Eukaryota; kingdom Fungi; phylum Ascomycota; class Pichiomycetes; order Serinales; family Metschnikowiaceae; genus Australozyma; species Australozyma picinguabensis. The sequence continues at coordinate 299,135 of JAJMHD010000007.1, forward strand.
TGACCTAGGACTACCATACACGAGCGCGCAAGGTGGCTACTTCCTTTTGGTCAATTTGAGCAAACTCAAGATCCCAGAGGACTACGAATACCCGGCCGATATTCTCGGAAAGGGCACCAAGGACTACAAGTTGGTTTACTGGCTTATTAAGGAAATCGGAGTTGTTGGAATTCCACCCACAGAGTTCATTGCGCCTGAGAGAAGAATCAACAATCCGTTGGAGAACTGTGTTCGGTTCGCTGTCTGTAAGGACGATCTGTTGTTGGAGGATGCGGTCACAAAGTTGAGGAAATTGAAGGACTATTTATAGATTATTATTTATTGTGCGCCTCTCAATTAATCAGGGCTCCACTTCCACGCACGTATTTCTTAAATATAAACTTAGACTCACCAAAGTCATCATGACCTTCTTCAATCTCTTCCTGAGTAACTTTATAACCATTTGAAGCCATTAATTTCCATAGGGATGCTCGTTCACTCTCGAAATTACGACGAATGGGCACCTGAAGTAACACTCTTGCCTCCTTGTCGTCGCTTAAAAATAAATTTATCATGTCCACGATCCATTGTGGATGCAATGACGAGTAAAGAGGATCAGAGAGGATGACAGTATTGTATTTCGGCCGATCGTATTTCAGAAGGAAGGATGATGGATTCAGCCAGTCTAGCTCGTCTACCAAAGCATTATTGATTTCGTTCAACTCAACATTTTCTCGGAGATTGGGTACAATCTCGGCAAGGTCTGTGAGGGCGGTTTCAAACCCTAAAATGCAAGATACCATTCCGACTAGGCCAGTGCCCAGGCCAAGTTCCAAGACGGGTGCTTTTAGGTACGTATGTTGAGATGGCTTTGCGAGTCTAGAACCTAACAAAAAAGACGAGCCCCATGTCTTGAGGCCGAGATTATCAGAAGTCAATGAAGGCTCCTTCAAGGAGAGTGCTCTATCCAAGTGAGGAATCTCGATCTGACGAAGGATTTCTGGTTGAGCAGTACGCCCACAGTTTTCAGCCAATCGAAGCGCTGCAAGATGATGGATTTCCTCTCTCTTCAGTTCCTCGATCCATTGTAGCTCAGACGCAATAACTTGAGTGAGCCAGCCATTATATTCAGACATATTTCCCTTCCGGAGTGTTTCTGCAAGAAATGATACGCTTGCAAGCAGTGAGCGGGTTTTAAAACGAGGACAATAGCTCAGAAGCCATACCAACGCATCTTCTATCACCACCACGACATCTTTTGTTTTGAATATCGTTTCTGGGTCTGTCTCTGGCTCCAGAGGTGAAAAGTTAAGAACACGATCTGGTGCGAAAAGACGGAGAAAAAGGGCTAAAACAGAGTAATCTGGTTTACGCTGTAGAAGCGGAAGATCGTGGATATGGAGCGGTACCAAACCATCGTCTTGTAGCTCGTCATTTTCCAGGTTTTCAGTTGAAAACGAACCAGTTCGAGCCTCTGTGCCATCATTGGAGTCAACCAATTGAATCGATTCGATGTTTACGTCCAAGCTTTGAATATCATCGTCACACTTGCGTTCAGGTGCGCTGAATAGCTCTAGAGGATCAAATGACATTAACAATGGGAGATGAGATGTGGGGTATGTAATATGAAGGTGGTGGGAACAGAGTATAAAAAGAGGAGTAAGTAAAATCAGAAGATTTTCATGAAATTCGTTTGGAGATTGGCTTCTTACAATTCAAGGTATTATGGCTTGAAGATGTTGGTATCTTGTACTTGAACTGAACTATGTGATTTATACTCATGGAAACGATGATTCGCAACTGGATCATACCATAGTTTGTACCAATGAGATCAAAAGAAGAAACGATTTTTTTTATCTAGTTTCCAGCAGAGAATTCCGGGTCATTGTGTAATGAGCCAGATAGAGAAGCTGGTCAACACTGAAAAGAGCCGCTTTCGGAAAGCAAATGGAAAGAAAATAGAAAGAAAAACCAGAATATCGAGTGTCCAGTTCTCTAGAAATCAGTCACACGTCCATTATATGACCAATCATTGTGTCTCAAGGGATTCTGCTTAGGTCCGCCAACCTCACCAGTTTCCGGGTTCACGTCGCCCTCAAACTCCGGAATCGTCTTCAAATACTTTGCGTGTGTTCCAATATCCGTGGCAGTCACCACTGGAGCCGAGTCGGTGGGCTCCGATGCAAATCCATCGGTAGCAATCTGACGGTTATATTCATCGATGGCTGCCTGGGAGTTTGCGATTTTTTGGAGCGCCTCGAACTCCTCCTGATCTTTTTGAGGAAGTTTTGGAGGAGAAGGTGCGGTTTCTCCGAACTTACTACTCATTGCTCTAAGAATTTGGGGAGAGTTTGTGTTAGCTCTTACAGAAAGCTTAGACAAATGAAAGCGGGATAAGGCGAACATATTCAATTGATGGAATGTTGTTTTGGGTTCTTTTGTTTGTACACTTGTGTTGCTTATGAGAAATTTGTTTGTTTAGCTGGTTTTGCTGAATGGGTCTTTATAGATAGTAGTAGTATAGATACGAAGTAGGAATGGTAGGTGTATGAATCGGATCAAATCAATGTGAAATATATTTCAGTAATCATTTGAGAGTTCGATATCTAAGTTCAAGACATTTTATCAGGATGAGTCAATGGATTTAAAATCGGAATTGTGTGGATGTTGCTGGCAGTTGTGGTTCATTCTTTTGTTCTGTAAAGAGGGTGTATTCGCCCTGTTAAAGTGTCCATACTTAGTGGGCGATTTGAGCGAATTTTGATCTAAAGATAGACAAATAAACTCCTACAATTATCTGAATACATACTTCGGTGTACGAGTTGGTGACAGTTTCTTGAGATATCGCCAGTAGACCTCGGTCCAAACTCCGTAGAAGTAATCAAACCAATCCATGTATATCAGATGCATGTATGAATTAGACAACGTTCATCGAATTATTTGCCAAGTTCGAAAAAGTCGTTCAGAACATCGCTTGATCTAAATCTAAAATTTTAAGCATTGCTATAATGAATATGTATCGCAATTCAGGGATAGTATACAACATGCTTTTTGACCAACTGAAGAGCTCTCGTTGATACTTCATCACGATTGTTTCTCATAAACAACCGTCAAATTTTAAAAGTACTTGTATCCGATATAGTGTAACGGCTATCACGGTTCGCTTTCACCGAGCAAACCCGGGTTCGACTCCCGGTATCGGAGCATTTTTTTGGTAAGCTTTCAAATGATTCTATTTTTTTTTTTGATTCTATCAATTTATAGCCTATTTACTTTTCACCAAACCCTGCAGGTTTTGTCAGTCCAGAAGGAAGAAGTCCTAAAAACTTGTAAATCTTACCCATTCCCTTTTCATCTTTCGAGGTGAGACGAAGATACGACTCGTACAACAGCTCTTTGTTAGCCATCAGATTGGCGCTTTTAATGAGCTGGTCAAAACGGTGTCCGATTCCCATCTCGTGGAGCCAGTCCCCCTGTTCCGCAGGACCGTGTACATCGACTCTGTCTTTCGCTAGAAGTTTTAAGTTTGCGAAATCAACGTCGATCGACAAATCTACTTCTCCAGGTTTGAAAAATGGTGATACAAACTTGTGCTTGTAGATGCCACGAACAGAATTCAGTGGAATTTCGTCGGCCAAACCGTAGTCAATGATCAATGCAGCACCTTGCTTTTTCTCATTTGATTGGACCAATTTGACAATCTGAGACATGTAAAATTCGGCATCGGTACAAACCTCAATACGTGTGCCCACTGGAAGATCCTTGAATCTATCACTAATGCTAGGGATTGTAGATGATGGTGTCTCTTTAAGAGAGGCAGTAAGATGAAATTCCGTGTCCAACTCAGCAGGTGTTTCTGTAGGAACGGATTGCTCATCAGATGGAAGTTTGTGTTGAGTGTTGAGCACAGATGGCGAGTGCTCCACAAGAAGTTCTCTCCAGCCCTTATCAGTATTTACAAACGATTTGATTGGCAAAGCATCGAAAAACTCGTGGGCCAATATGTAGTTACATTCGTCAGCCTTCACATCAATATCTTTTTCTGTATCAACCCATTTCACCTCGTAGCCCCATTTCGAAGTCGAAGTGTAGAAACCATTCGCATCCTTCTCGAATTGACCATCAGTGGAACAAAGAGCAGCGTTTTGTTTCTCTCGGAGCACGGGTGATGCCTCAACTAAGACAATGCTACATTGAAGCTCTACGTTTCTTTGTGAGACAAATCTAGAGTAAACTCTCAACACATCAGCCATTAATGTGCCTTTACCAGGTCCCAACTCCACAAAGTTGATTTTCTGCGGTCTTCCTTGCGACTCCCACACTGTGTAGAGCCAAATCCCGATCATCTCGCCGAATACAGACGAGATCTCTGGCGACGTAATAAAGTCTCCTGACAGACTATCGAGAGGGTCTCTGGTGGTGTAATATCCAAACTTAGGATGGGTAAGACATTGCCGCATGTATGCAGAAAGCGAAATCGGACCAGTCGTCTTGATTGTCTCTTGAAAGAAGGTCAGAAGGTCAGTCACCTGCTTCCGGGGTTCTTTAGACGGAAATTGGGGGATTTTGCCTAAATTTTCGCGCACATTGTGCGTGCCTTTAATTTCTTTTTCTAACTTTTGGTATTGTGTGGTCACGTAAGCCTTGGCTTCGTCATACTCTTTCTTGGTAAATTTACCATAGTAGAGGCCGTTTTCATGGATGAGATGGCTTTCTGGATTGGTATCCGGCGCTGGGTTTCCGCTTCTGGCATTTAGAGCTGGTTTGCACAGAAACAGGCGCCGAAGAGTGCCTGGTTTGGCCAATTGCCGGAGCATTTTGTGGATTGTAGTTGTAGATGTATGAGTATTTACATGGCTACGAAAAATCTTAGTAGATAAAGGACAATTCGAAGTGACAAAGTTGCCAGATTTTTTTAGCACTTTTTTGTGATTTCTTTTCTTGGGTACTTTTGTTGTTTTTTGTTATATTTGAAAATTGTATGTGCTTCATTCGTCTTCGCAATTTGTGTTTCTTTCATTATTGGGTGACAATGAAAGTGATAGGGCATAAGTTTACAAGATAATACGCTAGAAGTGCTTAAATTCTTTATTATGATTTGATTTGTGCACTGCTTGATTGGCTCATCAGAGCTGAATGCATCTCAGATATCAAACTATCCTCAAGATTGAGAATGGAGGTAAATCACGGAATTGAGGGAAATCATTAGATTTCAAGCAGTTGTGCCTAAGTTTTTGCAACTCAGAAGTATGCGGCTCCTGAGAATGTCTCAAAGTGTACTCATTATGCTTATACCATACAATAGATGATGCATTGTTGGGGCAAAATTAGTGAGTTGTGCTTGTGTTTCGTGATGGATCGATTTAAGCATGGACTTCTTTTTTTTGGATCACTTTCAAAAAAGCGCCATGATTGATTCGCCTTCGATTGCTTTTGATATTCCGTAACCATGATGAGTATCCAGGATCGGCAAAAGTTACTGAGAATTCATTGATAACACAATGAAGCTAAATCTCTCAAAATCAACGCTCTCGTTTGTCAATAGACTCTTGGGACCAGGCCAGCTACATGCTTGCTATCAGTATCGTAGTAGTGGCATGGTCTTTTCAATGGTCTGGGCGAGAGATTGACGAACTTCCAATATCTCCTGGGTTAAGGAATGCGTAATTTCTAGCTTTTCGCTCTATTTCCGCTTCTAGACTCTGTACAATATTTGTTGTAAATGAGACAACGATCAGCATCAAAACAGGAGCCAAGTAAGCAAAATATTGGTTTCGAGTTTTATGAATATTCATCAAATGCGGTGCTCATCGTCTATTCTGATAAAAGATTGACGAGAGATTTTGAGCGGTGAAGAATATTTCTAGTGGCAAGCTACAAGTACAGACACTCAAAGAATTCAGATACTTCTAGTGAAACAAATGCTAAAACTGATTTTCATCCTCACTTTTATGAGTATCCTAGTCGCAGCAATGGCAATAGTTCCGTTTACCAACGGAACGTACGTTCGAACCATTCGCTATACAAGGCCTCCAAAATACGACCCACCCAAATTTGAATATATCAAGCCACTCACTACTTGGGGAGGAGGCTATGTCAAAGCTCCAATCATGGGATGATGATTTTGGTAGTAACATAGTCGCTAGCCATTGACCTGACCATGACAAGAAGACAATGAGGTTAAGAGCTCGGTAGTATTGAAATTCTATGAAACATTTTATAATGAGTATACAAAGATTTGAACTAAAATTTGCAATTCTATAACCCAATTCAGAATGAGCATCAACAGAACAAAAGGAGGAGACAAGGAAAGTGTTTTCTAGTGAGCATCTCTTATGGAGCAGTCGAACTTCCGGTTGCGGCCATATCAAGTGGAAAATACTGTTTCCCGTCCGATCAACGTTAGTCAAGCCACTTAGAGCCACACTGAGTAATGCAGTGGGAGACCATGTGTGAAATTGTGGTGCTGCAATCTTTTTTTTTAATTTTTAAACAATTGAGCATTTTCATTGTTGTGTCAATTTTGAGATTCTGTTGGTGTGAAGTTCCAAGCAGAATCATATTTGTGGCAAGACAATCGGATCGAGTTGTGTTCCTCGTCTTTCAAGAGTGGGATTGAGGAACACTTTTATTTTAAAACAATCAATGGATCTTATTTGCATTTGGTGTGTACCGTTAATTATTCACTTCAAGTATGTTATTCCCTAACCTTAAGAAGCTGTCCGCTTGTGAGACTTCTCAAATTTACATTGAAATTTGATTTTATGATTCTTCCTTATTCACTTTTTTAAAAACATCTTACAATTTTTTTCTCCTTGATTCAAGAATAGCAATACTTTCTACTAAACGTAATCAATGACTAACCATGTCACATTAAAATCTTTACGATCCCAAATCAAATACTGTCACCATGTACTCTTAAACATTTACGAGGCTCAATTACCTGATCAAATTCCCCTTTGGGCTCTCGTTATACTTCTTATTCTCGCCGTCTTTCAACCACAGGTGACACTTCAACACCTCAACACTCCCACAAGCACAAAATTCATTCCGAAAATATTGAAATCAATGATTTCATCAACTTTTATCATTTTTTCAAATCGAATTGTTTTTTTATCCCCTACTTCTTCGTTGGACCCTGCAATGGCTTCTGTGAGGCTTCTGTGCCAGACCAACTACTAATTAATCGGATTAATACTCACCGATCTTCTTATTGCTTGATCAATTCCTTCCCAAACAAGAAGGAAAGGTCACAAGTAGGCACATCTGCAGGATAGCTTCGCCAGAAAAAATATATAATGCCCTCCAATCCCCTCAACATCAAGACTCATTTGGACGTCTCTGAAGATGAGCAATTGAGTGTCGATAACGACGAACTCCACACGTTCACGGATTCTGATGAAGAGAATCTCTCGCGGCCATTCAGCACCGCGCATTTCTCGTCGCATGAGGACCGCTTCATCAAGGATCACGATTTGAAGGTGCGTGCGTTTGAAGCTTTGCAAGAACCACACAGTCCCACAAACTCGTTTTTGAAAAGAAGGCAGCTGATCATCGAATTGCCCCACTCGACAAACGGACACCAAGTCACCGCTGAGCTGCCAAGGGTCAATGTAGCGAAAAAGGCACCGGCTGGTCTGGCCAGTGTGCTTACAGAGATGTATCCATCGCTGGAACTCATAGAGCTTTTTTGTAATGTAAAGAAGTGTTTGGATTTGCGTCACAAGTATTTGAAGTGGTCTTTGCAGGATGACGATGCACGGAACCCCAAGAACTCGCCCGAGTGGGTCATCTATCCTCCTCCCCCGAAGCCTACCTACAAGCTGAAAAATAGATTCAACCAGTTGCCGGGGGCCACTGCTGATGAAGAGGAATTCGACTTTGCAAAGTGCCAAATCCCCAAGGCAAATGCCAACAATGAATTTGAGCTTCGCTTGAACTCCGACAGTGTCTACCAGGTATACCACACGCCCACTGGGGCACCCATTGCCAAATGTCCTACCCTCGCCGACTTCTACACTGACTTGAACTCGATCTCTAAGATATCTCTGGACGGTCCTACTAAGTCTTTTGCTTTTAAGCGTTTGCAATTTCTTGAGACAAAGTATAATATGTATTCGCTACTCAATGAGTTTGAGGAGAACGCGCAATCAAAGAAAAATCCACATCGTGACTTCTACAACGTGAGAAAGGTCGACACTCACATTCACCACTCTGCTTGTATGAATCAGAAACATCTCTTGCGTTACATTAAATACAAATTGAAGACCTGTCCTGATGAGCAGGTGATTTTCAGAGATGGAAAGCTACTTACACTAGCACAAGTATTTGAATCTTTGAAGCTTACCGCATATGACTTATCTATCGACACTTTGGATATGCATGCTCACACAGATACGTTCCACCGTTTCGACAAATTTAACTTGAAGTACAACCCCATCGGAGAGTCCAGATTGAGAGAAATTTTCTTGAAAACAGACAATTTCATTAATGGTCAGTACTTGGCAGAGATCACCAAACAGGTTTTCGAGGATCTCGAGAGCTCTAAATACCAGATGGTGGAGTTGAGAATTTCGATTTATGGCCGTTCTGAGGACGAATGGAGCAAGCTTGCGCTGTGGATCGTGGACAACAAGTTATTCAGTCACAATGTGAGATGGTTGATCCAGATTCCGAGATTGTACGATTTGTACAAGAAGAACGGAAATGTTGAGAACTTCCAGCAAATTTTGCACAACTTGTTCAATCCACTTTACCAAGTTTCTTTGAATCCTCTGTCGGATCCTAAGCTTCATGTTTTCTTGCAAAGAGTCGTTGGCTTTGACTCCGTAGATGATGAATCCAAGCTGGACCGTCCTTTCAACTCAAGAAAATTCCCTACAGCTCAAGAGTGGGACCATCACCATAACCCGCCATACTCGTACTACTTGTACTACTTACATTCGAATTTGATTTCGCTCAATGTCTTGCGTAGTCGCTTCGGATTTAACACCTTCGTGTTGCGTCCCCACTGTGGTGAAGCGGGAGATCCAGAGCATTTGATCGCAGCATTCTTGACATCTCACTCCATTTCACATGGTATTCTTTTGAGAAAGCTCCCGTTCATTCAATACCTCTACTACTTGGACCAGATCGGGTTAGCCATGTCTCCGTTATCCAACAATGCATTGTTCTTGACATACGACAAGAACCCTTTCTTCAATTTCTTCAAGAAAGGTTTGAACGTCTCATTATCTACGGATGATCCTTTACAGTTCTCTTACACCAAGGAGCCCTTGATTGAAGAGTATTCCGTGGCAGCACAAATCTACAAGCTTTCAGGCGTGGATATGTGTGAGCTTGCACGCAACTCTGTTTTGCAGTCCGGTTGGGAGTATCAAATCAAGAAGCACTGGCTCGGCAAGAACTTCACGCACGAAGGAATTGACGGAAATGAGATCGAGAAATCGAATGTTCCGGATATTAGAGTCAATTACCGTTCTGAGACGTTGAAGAATGAGTTGGAATTGATTGGGCACTACTCTACGCTTAACCACAAGAAATAGATGAATTTCCAAGCAATTTTAACCTAAGAAATCATGAAAGTGGATAATTGGGCCATGTCCCAAAACTTTATTCGAGAAGAATCTTCATTTGCGGACTGTTCTGGTCCAATGCACCTGAATGCCTTAATGTAGAGCCATTTAGTCACTATCTATATAGAGATCTGAATCATACAACTATAGCATAACGAGGAGTAATCCAAATTTAAATCCAGAAAAAACAATCGAACAATTAGAAAATTCACAATCATACGTGTACAATTTTCACAAAAACAAAATACTTTCCCTCCTCCAGAAATCGACATCCACTTCCACATCTCTTCTTATCGTGATCTGACCTGTACCTCAGTGAAATATGCGCTTAGACGTCTTGATCCCGAGTACTTTTATGTACTCATATACAAGGAGCACAATCTGCCCTCAATGTGATTTTTTTCTTAATTATCATGACCAGCTCTACCACAATTAAGCTTGTGGAGCCTCGCATCCCCAAAGAAACCCTTCCTGCTGTTCTCACGATCGCAGGTTCTGACAGTTCTGGAGGAGCCGGAATCGAAGCAGATGTCAAAACCATTTCGGCCCACAAAGTGTATGCCTTGACTTGTATCACGGCATTGACCGCCCAGAACACCTTGGGTGTGACTGGCGTGGTCGAGACACCCAAGGAACATATCGAGAAGATCTTGAAACAGGACCTTGACGACTTTGTAGAAGGCTACGGTTCGGATTTTCCATTGAAGGTGGTCAAGACGGGAATGCTCTCTCAGGGCGCTGCGGAGGTCTTGGCTGAAAAGGTAGGCTACTTGCAGGAGAAGAAGGTGAAGTTGGTTTTGGACCCTGTGATGGTTGCAACGTCAGGAACACATCTTACGGACAACAAAGTCATTGACCTCTGCATCCAGAAGATCCTTCCAACAGCGTTTTTGTGTACCCCTAATTTTGTGGAGGCCGAGTACTTGTGGAAGGCCGAGGGTGGTTCTCCTCCACTGGTGACTACCATAGATGAGTTCAAGGAATTTGTAGTTCTGCTCCAGAAGAAACTTGGATGCGAAAACCTCTTGGTTAAGGGCGGCCACATTCCATGGACCAATGGCAAGAGATACGAGGGGCCTCTCCCTGGCTCATCAGACCTAGACTTACAAATTGTAGATGTATTGTATCAAAGCAAGGAGGATAGACTCACCACGTTCTCTTCCTCTTTCATCACCAGCAACAATTCGCACGGAACAGGATGTACACTCGCCAGTGCTATTGCTGCCAACACCGCCAACGGCATCCCGCTCGAGCGCGCTGTTGCTCTTTCCATCCATTACATTCACAAGGGTATGTCTAGTGTGAAGGGAAAACTTGGCCACGGAAATGGATCTTTGAATCACACGGTGGCTGTTGACCGTAGCATCCGTGAAGTCATCCAAGGTGAAGACTTGAGAGCCCGCATTAAGGGCGAGCACGGCTCCTTTTTCAATTTCCTCAAAACACACGAGATTGTGAAATACAGCTGGAAGAAGTATACCGAGCATCCATTTTTGGCTCTCCTTGCCACCAACCAGCTTCCCTTTGACGATTTCTTGTTCTACTTGAAGCAGGACTTCTACTATTTGGTCAACTATGCTCGGATGCATGGTGTAGCTATTTCTGTGGCACCCAATTGTGAACAAATCGAGGCTCAATCTCAAATCGTGACCAGCATTATGACCGAGATCGAAAGACACAAAACAAAGCTTCTTACCGTATACAACATCGACTACAACAGCGTGGATCTTGACGAAGAGCTTCAGCCAGCGCCAGCATGTATGGCTTATTGTGACTACTTGTTGAAAGCGGGCAAGATGGAAGACTTCTTGGGAATCAAGACTGCGCTTGCTCCTTGTTTGCATGGATATGCCGAGGCCGGTGCTTATGGCCAAAAGATAAGAGACAAATTTGACGGATCTTTGGGCGTTCTTGCGACGCAAGAGCAGAGCGACATCTATACCTCGTGGCTCGAGGACTATTCGTCTGAATGGTATCTTGAGGCGCATCAGAATGGAATCAATGCGTTGGACCTGCTTTTGGAGGACAATCAATTGAGTGAAGAGAGACTTTTGGAACTTTGTCAAATGTTCCGAGATGTGACCGATTTGGAGGTTGGATTCTGGGACGAGGTTGTCAACAGAATCAAGAACTAGTAGAATAGAAGCTGATGTACAAGCATGTGCTTCATAATCGGCGACTAAAATGAATACTTTGAATTTCTATCAGTCCACCAGTATTATTAGAGCTAAGTGACCAGCGCCAAGAGACGTGCTCCGAGAAACAAGCCTAAGCGCAGAAATTCAGAGTCACAAAACCTTTAAGTATTAATGATCCTATTTTAGTCTCAAGCTGTTCGCTACAGATCTGTAGTGATGAACGTTCACCTTTATAGTTGAATAATGAAGTAGCCATAGAAGTGGCTAAGATCTGAATTGCTCAAACAAAAAATATAAATATAAATAAGCATGAAAACACCCATATACGAAACCATTGAACGGAAAATACCAAATATCAAAAAATAAAAACTTCCATCTTTTCCAGTGCCCGAATCTTATCTCCTAAGTGAGTCCCCTACCAAATACCCAGGACTGTATGCCACACTACACCCTCGCTGGAAATCTGAATAGAATACCACCCTTTCTTCTCCGCAACCCACCCTCCATCCAAAAAAAGCAATTCCACAGAAAGTGTATAAATACCCCCTCGCTCCCCCTCCCGCCCAACTCAGAAAATGTACAACCCCTACTTTTCCTCCGGCGATCTGGGCAACTATGGGTACCAACAGCCGCAGCAGAATCAACAGCTGTATGGCCAGAACTACACGCTTCCACCCCAGGGAACCGGCTACTATGGCCAGCAGCAGCCGCAATTCGGGATGCAGCAGCAGCCAGGCTTGTTCCAGGGCCAGCAGACCGGATTCCAGCCCCAATTGCAGCCCCAATTGCAACCGCAGACATCGTTCCAGGCCCAGCCCACCGGCTATGGCAACCAGACGTTCCAGCCGCAGCAGACAGGGTTTGGCGGTGCTCCGCAGTATGCCGCTGCGCCGCAGCCGCAGCTCCAGCAGCAGAAAACGGGCTTTCTGTCGGCGTTGGCTCTGGTCAGCCAGAACCAGGAATTGAAGATCCCCAACATGCGCTTGTCGTTCATCACCGCCGCGGATCAGTCCAAGTTCGAGAACTTGTTCCGCACAGCGGTGCCTGTTGGCGAAAACGCCATCTCAGGCGATGCCGCGCGTGACATCTTGTTGCGGTCCGGCTTGGCGCCAGTGACTTTGGCTGAGATTTGGGCCCTCTCCGACACAAACAAGCTGGGGCTGCTCTTGTTCCCCGAGTTTGCCCTTGCCTTGAGCATGTGCAATTCTGCATTGAAGGGCGATGCGGTGCCACGCGTGCTTCCCGAGAAGTGGCTGAACGAGGTGCAAAGCTTTGTCGATGCAATCTCCTTTGCGGTGCCTGAGGATCCATCCAAGGTCCTCGAGAACACCCCGTTTTCTACTCTCAACCAGCAGAAGTCCAGCAACACTGACGACTTTCTTAGTGCCATCGCACCCCCCTCGACTCTGTTCACTTCTCAGCCCACTGGATCTTTCCAGGGCTCTGCATTGCTCCAACAGAGAACTGGTGGAGGTTCGTTGATTCCATTGCAGCCGCAACAAACCGCGGGTTTCGTGCCTGCCCTGGGTCCTTTGCAATCCCAACGCACGGGGCCATTAGCTGCACAAGGCACTGGCTACAACTTCCTGGCTCCTTTGGCCGCTCAAAGAACTGGTCTGTTGCCTCCAACCACGTTCCAGGCCCAACCAACCGGCGGCTTTCAGCAGCAACCGACAGGCGGGTTTCAGGCACAGCCACAGCCCCCAACCACTTTCCAAGCTCAACCAACTGGTGGCTTTCAGCCTCAAGCCACAGGGCAATCGCAAATGCCGGGGTCGTATTTCCCATCTCAGCAGCCCTTGCAGCAACAGCTGACTGGTTTCCAACAACAGCAACAAACCGGAATGATGCAACCCCAAAGAACCGGCCCGGGTTCTATGGCACCATTGCAAGCGCAACCTACTGGAAAGCCGGGAGAATGGGGTTTTGTTTCAATGCCAACAGGCGGTCTTCCTGGTTTGAACGCCATGCAACAACATTTCTTGCCTTCTTCTCAACTCTCCAGTAACAATTTGCAAAACCAAATGGGCGGCACTCTTAAGGACAACGTTGGCTGGGCTATCACCAAACAGGAGAAGCTGATCTATGATGGTATATTCAATGCGTGGGACTCGAACCGTAAAGGCTTCATTGATGGCGATGTTGCTATCTCCATTTTTGGCAAGTCTGGTTTGTCTCGGCCTGATCTTGAGACTGTTTGGAACCTTTGTGACTCCAGTAACAGGGGCAAGTTGAACAAAGATGAGTTTGCTGTCGCAATGCATCTTGTCTATCGCCGGTTGAACGGGCTCGAACTTCCGTTACGTCTCCCTCCTGAATTGGTGCCTCCATCGTCAAAGTTGCTCCAAGACTCGGTTGATTCTTTAAAGAACGATTTGAAGGGCGGTACTGCGTCAAGAAAGAATTCGTCTGCTTCCATTACGGCTGCCTCTCGTTTCAAAAATGATGATGACGATATCTCGTATGTTTCATCTTCTAGATACAAGAGCAAACGCTCTGGTGATGCCGAGAATACTAGTAGTGTTCCTAACTCAAATTCCAATGATCTTAAAATTCAGGATTTGAAAAAATTGATCCGTGAAAAGAAAATATTGTTGGACGCCGTCAATCTGGAAGACCAGCACGAAGCAATTGAAAGACGCAAAAACGAGGAGGCCAGCACCCGCGAAATCGAGAACTTGAAATACAGAATCAAAGATGTGCAACTCCAACTCACAAAGTTGGGTGCCGGACATTCAGACCAGGAGAAATCCTCAATGTTGCAGACTTTAGAACATTACACGAAGGATACTGTTCCTCAATTGATCTCTCGCATTTCGAAGGTGAATGCTGAAATCGCAGATGTCAAGATCAAACTCTGTGAAGCTCAAATTAAACAAAAACACCCATCTTGGTCGCCACAAGAGACTGAAGAGTCGATTGTTGGCACTGGGCCAAATGGCCAAGTCACCGATACCGATCGTCGTAGATTCAAGTCGAAACAAATGATGAAGCAACGTATGGCTGCCTTGACTGGCAAAACCTTCTCCAATGGAGGCGAAAATTCCGAGGCAACAAACATCTGGAAGCTGGAGGTTGAAAAAATAAAGGCTGAATCAGAGAATCAATCTCTCATGGTTCAGGATGTCCTGGCCAGCATACAGGAATTAGAAGATGGAGCCCTTGTTCCTTTAAGCGTCTCTGTCAAGAGTGAAACCAGTTCTCGCAAATGGGAGCAAGGAGAAGGCATTTCTGATTCTGTTCGTCTTTTTATTAATGAGCTCAATGCCTTTGCAAGACTGCAGCAACCGCAAGCGCAACCCTCGGTTAAGCCCAACGAAAATACGGTTTCTTCTGCTCCGGTTGAAACTCAGCATAGTGCTCCTCAAGCAGCAGTTCCTCAAGACAAACCCAAATTTTCGACTCCAGACGAGAAATCGGCGTATGTCAAGGCAAATGCAGGCAAGCGTATGCAAGA
This sequence comes from Australozyma picinguabensis, assembly GCA_030582875.1. Lineage (NCBI taxonomy): Eukaryota > Fungi > Ascomycota > Pichiomycetes > Serinales > Metschnikowiaceae > Australozyma > Australozyma picinguabensis. The sequence goes on from JAJMHD010000007.1 coordinate 314,284, forward strand.
GCGCTTGGCCAGATTAAAGGCATCCAGAACAAAGTCCTCTACAAACACTCCGACTGTAAGCGAGGCAGTTCCAGTAGCCGAGACTCCAGTTGTGAATGAAAAAGCTCCCGAAGAAGTTGTGGCTCAACAGCCTGTCTCTCAGCAGCCTGTCTCTCAGCAGCCTGTCTCTCAGCAGCCTGTCTCTCAGCAGCCGGTCTCTCAACCCCCTGTTGAGGAGGCAAAAGCTGAGAAAGACGACGAGCTGGAGGATGAAGAGTACGCCGCATTGTTGAAACAGAAGAAGGAAATGGAAGAAAGAAAAAAGGAAAGAGAGCTTAAGCGAAGCCGCGATAAGGAAGCTCGCTTGGAAAAGCTCAGGAAAGAGATGGAAGCTTTAAAAGCCAGCGAGAATAATGATGATGACTGGAGTGATGATGACCTCAAAGCCTTGAATGCGGGAGCTGTTTCACTGAACAACCCTCATGCAAGCAAGCCTCCTGTAACAACCTCTGCACCCGTAAAAGATGTAGCTGTTGAGAGCAGTTCGTCTGTTGTCAACCTGACTCCTGCTACTCTGGGCCAAACGGCTGAGGTATCGAAGCCAGAGCTGGCATCCCCAGCTGTTCCGCAAACCAATGGAGGCAACCACGACAATAATCCATTCGCAAAAATAGGCGCGAACAATGGAACTCACAAGAACTCTAACCCATTCTTCAAACCAACCAACACTGGCAACTCGGCAGTAGACTCGAAAAAGTTGGAAAATCAGAGGGCTGCTCAAAGAGGACTAGGTCTGTCTGATTGGAGCGATGATGAGGAAAAGTCTTCTGATGATGAAGCTCCTAACAGAGCTGGAGCCGCTAAATTGGCCAGTTTGTTGTTTGGAGGCATGCCACAACCAATCTCTAGGAATCCAACTGGCAATCCCAATGGGATTAATTCAAGAACAGGCTCTTCTCTGACCTTTGCTCCAGTGGAGCAAGTAGAAACGCCTCAAGTGCCACAGACAAAGTCTCAGGAAGTTGAGCAGCCTTCCTTGCCCCAAGCTACTCCAGAGTCCTCGACTTCCGAGGCTGTGCCACCTGTACCTTCAGGTATGCCTCCTTTGCCAGACACCATGCCTCCAATCCCTCAAGGTAATCCATCCGTGCAACCCTCAGTAGGCAATGAATCTGACTCCGAAGATGAATTTGCTACGCCTCCGCCATCCAATCCAATTGCAACTGCAACTGAGCATATTCCAGGTCCTCCTCCTCTTCCTGTAAGCTCAGTTCCACCGCCAATCCCAACAGGCTCTGCTCCTCTTCCACCTCCCCTTCCAACAGATGCACCTCCCCTTCCAACAGAGGCACCACCTCTCCCAAACTTTGCTCCTACACCACCAATTGCACCCCCAGCCCCGCCAGCACTTCCTTCTGGTGCTCCACCACCACCGGGCCCACCACCACCGGGCCCACCACCACCACCGGCTGGAATCACGGCTGGAACGCCTAGTGCACCTCTGGGAGGTATGCCAAACTTAGGTGCCCTTTTGGGTCAAATTCAGGGCGGAAAATCATTGAAAAAAGTCAGTGACACTGAAAAGCATGTATCTGATTCGGCTGCTGTTGGACGTGTCTTGTGATAGAATCATAACTAAACAAATATACAAACACTCTTAGATTTCTACGTATGAACTTTCGTTACTCGTGAATTATTTGTTATATACAAGATTTGGTATCAGACACCTTTGTTGGCCTCTTCTTCAGTGTGATTAGGTTGAATGTACAATTGATTTTCCTTGACAGAAACATTGACAGTTTCTCCTTCTTTGACCTGGCCCTTGATCATAAGCATGGCCAATGGGTTGAGAACAAGTTTCTGCAAAGCTCTGTTGAGTGGACGAGCGCCATAAACTGGGTCGTATCCTTTGTCAGCTAAGAAGTCTTTGCTTTCATCGGACAAGAGGAGAGTGATTCTTTTGTCCTCCAAACGATCTTGAATTTCGCGGAGACGGATGTCCAAAATATTTCTAAGAGAGATCTTAGAAAGTCTATTGAACACCAACACTTCGTCCAATCTGTTCAAGAACTCAGGAGGATAGTAATTACGTAAGTTTTCCAACACCAGATTCTTAACAGAATCCTTGATCTTGCCATCATCTGATGCCTCTTTGTCTGCAAGCAAGATCTCCTGTCCAATATTTGATGTCATCACGATAATGGTGTTGCGGAAATCGATATGTTTGCCATGGGAGTCGGTCAAAGAGCCTTCATCGAGAACTTGGAGAAGAAGCTTCGATACGTCAGGATGAGCCTTTTCAAATTCATCGAAAAGAACAACAGAGTAAGGCTTTCTTCTGACTGCCTCTGTCAATTCTCCACTATCTTCATATCCAACATAGCCCGGAGGAGAACCAATCAAACGGGATACAGTGTGCTTCTCCTGGAACTCTGACATGTCAAAACGAATGACAGAGGACTTGTCGTTGAATAGGAACTCGGCAAGTTGCTTCGTGAGCTCAGTTTTACCTGTTCCAGTAGGACCCAAAAACATGAATGAAGCAATTGGCCGCTTATCGCTTGTGAGGCCAGCTCTTTGCAATCTGACAGCATCTGAAACTGCGTGGATGGCTTCATCCTGGCCAACGACATGCTGCTTGAGAATCACCTCCATGTCAAGCAATTTATCCTTTTCACCCTTCATCAAATTGTTGAGAGGAATACCAGTCATTTTCGAAATGACTGCTGCAATGTCGTCTGAGGTGACATTGTCGTGCAAAAGATTAGTGGACTTGATACCATCCTCCGAACTAACCAATTCTTTAGCCTGCTGTTCCAAGAGTGGGATAGAAGAATATTGCAATTCAGATGCTTTAGCGTAGTCACCAGTTCTTTGAGCTTGCTCCAAGTCAAACTTCGCTTGCTCCAAGTCGGCTGTTGCTTTTTTAATGGTCTCAATGGCCTCGCGCTCAGCATCCCACTGATCGGTCAACTCCTTCAATTCCTTTTCTGTGACCTCCAACTCGTTCTCTAACTTCTTCTTGCGGTCCACAGACAACGAATCCTCTTCCTTGCGGAGGGATTCCAATTCGATCTGGATTGTCATTACTCTTCTGTCCAAATGCGCAATTGCATCTGGTTTGGACTCATGTTGCAACCTCAAGGTCGAGCAAGCCTCATCGACTAAGTCGATGGCCTTGTCGGGCAAGAACCTGTCAGTGATGTACCTGTTGGAGTACAAAGCTGCGCTGACCAATGCACCATCAGTAACACGGACACCATGATGGACTTCGTACTTCTCCTTCAAACCTCTCAAAATTGAGATGGTGTCCTCAACAGTGGGCTCGTTGACAGTGACGGGAGAGAAACGTCTTGCCAAGGCAGCGTCTTTCTCCACATACTTTCTATACTCTTCAATCGTAGTCGCTCCACACAAAGAAAGCTTTCCACGTGCAAGCGCAGGTTTGAGCAAGTTGGAAGCGTCAATTGAGCCTTCGGCTTTACCCAAGCCCATGAGCAAATGGAGTTCATCTACAAAGAGAATGACAGAACCCTTCTTCTCCTCGACCTCAGTCAAGATCTTTTTGAGCTTCTCTTCAAAGTCACCACGGAATTTGGAGCCAGAAATGATTCCCGCCAAGTCTAGCGTGATGATCTGCTTCTCCTTCATAGACTCCGGAACCTCGCCCTTGAGGATTCTCTGTGCCAACCCCTCCATGATGGCAGTTTTACCAGTACCAGCATTACCTATAAGCACGGGGTTGTTTTTAGTTCTACGCGATAAAATCTGGATGGTTCTTCTGATTTCCTCATCCCTTCCGATGACCGGATCTAGCTTTCCTTCCTTGGCGAGAGCCGTCAAGTCCTGGCCATACTTCTCGAGTGCAGGAACATTGTCGTCGTCATTCTGTTTCATTTGAAGAAACCGGGGAGAACTGGAATGGAATTGACGCATGGGGACTGTTGTGGCGGCTTTTATAGGAAATTTCAGATGCGCCATATTCGAAACCACAAACCCTTTGGCCAAATTGAGAGCAGGCGATTTGAGCGCTGCAAGGCGGTTGGCACGTGCGGCCATGTTCAATGCGGATCTATTTCGCAACATTGGTTTGAAATAAATAGAGTGTGTATTGGTGATATGGGGTGTTGGAATGGAGCGATAAGGTGGTCCTTATATATTGGGGGAGAAGTATGTAGGTACTATCACCACGTGACCGGAATCTGCTAGAAGGCTCTGGAAAGATTGGTCAGGGGACGTGGGAGAGGGGGCTCGAAATTCGAGAAGCGGGAAGTTTTTGAAATTGTACAAAAGAAACATTCTTTGTGTACTTATTTAGTTCTCTTCAAGAGGGTGTATTTGGGGTTCTGGTGGTGGTAGTAGAAGTGGTATAGGGACCAGAGTGCTCAAAATTCAGAATTATGTTTTGAAATCATTTTAGTTTCAATTCTGTTTTATTGAAATGTTTGACAATGAATGTATGATCTTTTTTTCTTGATTAAATTAGTGACATTTCAATGGTCTAGCGACTGTGGGTGACGGTTCAATAGAGTTCAACATATCAAGATCCAATCTGTACCAGAATTGAAAGTTCGTTGATTCAGACAATGTCCCGAATGAATTGTGATTGTCTGCAGCGTTGTATATTAAAATTGAGGTTTTGAAATTTCGACATTGTTCCAAATCTGCAAATAGTATGTGAATCTGTAAATTTCAGCAGACATGTCTCTAAATTGAATCTCACGAAATTCAAGTTTGAAAAATAGAAAACGAGGCGGAAATTTTTTTTATCGATAATAAAACAAACACCTCAGAATCTACTTCATCATGCTACCTGCCATTATTGCTGGCTCGCGCTTTCTACCTCTGTTCTAGGAATACTAAAAACGTACCAGTGTCTTCTCCTAACAACTCACAGAATTCAACTTCAATGACCTTTCGTCTCTTTATCGGATCTCTCGACAATAAAGTAGAGAAAGACGAGGAGCACAAACACAGGAAATTTGGCATATTCAAATCCGTGGCTGAGCTCAAGCGCCGCTGTTTCTTTGGCCGCATTCAATTGAGTCGAATTCCACGAAGTCCTCAATTTCTATTGGCTTCTTTAATGGGCTCGCATGTCATACGGGAATTTCAGACCGGCGCGTCTCTTCAGCGTGTGGCTAAAGCCAGGGCAAGACGTCCTCATACTAAAAAACCCCGCCATGAAGCTATAAAGGGCATGGACGAATCAACTAAACCTTCCAATGAAAAGATGCAGGTAGTATGCGCAAAAACTTCAGAAGCAGCTTCTGCGGAATTTCACGGCGATATTCTGGCAAAAGTCGAGGAAGTCAACGAAGATGAGCAACACAAGAAAGAATCAGTCAGCACAAAATCAATTAACAATCTTTGTTTTAACCGCAGCTACCCGATTTGCTCAATGCCGATCTTATTGCAAGGCCGCGATTTGTTCGTTCTCGAAAAACCGAAGAAGAAAGAACCCCTAAAATTACAACCCAGACCACCAAAACAACACCCAAAAGAGAGTGTAATTGAATCCAAGAAATTACTGAGACATGAAACCATGCAAATTCATTCATTGCTCGACACCCTTCCACACACCGATGAAAGAAAGACGTATCTTGAAATCGACAAGAAAGTATTTCTTCTACGCTACCTTTGCAACCGCCTAAAAGACAAAAGCACAGGGATGTCTTCTCTCAGACGAGCTAGGGATAAAGTTGCCCTGGTCTTTGACGCAATCGCAACTATGCTTTTAGAGTCGGCTATGATGAGGGTCCTAGAAGTAAACACGTGCAAAAAGCTACTTTGTTCCCTTTTTGAGAACCCTGAGTTTTCGGAAATTTCACTTGCACAAAGTTTCAATTGCATTCAACTTGCCACGATTCTTGACAGAATGGGTGACTACGTCCACTACCTCAACATGGCCAATTCTTACATCAAAAGGCTCAAACCCCGAATCATGAACATTTCTGATGAAATACACAACACTGAATTGAAATTAGATTTCGATGAAAGAATGTCCTGTTTCAATGAGCAGGCAGACTACTTACTATCGATAGACCTCCGAGCATTCCAAATAGAGAATTGGCACTCAGATGCTGGCCATCGCAAACTTACTTTTTCTTGATTATAGCAATCGAATTTTATTCTCACTAATTTGTTGTTTTGATATTTGTACATTTGAAGTAAGGCGACCCATTCACAATGATAAAATAGAAATGAACTCACTAAGTTCCGTCAAAGATTTGAAGAGAGCCTGAAACGATTCTACTAAAACTAGGAAAGCTTCTTCAAGCAAGAGAGCCAAGTCTCTCTTGACTAGATTTAAAAGAGCTTTGGTCTGGTCTATGAATTTTTCAAAAATCTCGATATCCTCATCTGTCAAATAGGAATGTCCTCGTCCTGACATAAAATCAATAATTTTATTGCGAATAAGAACCATTCTGTCACTAGCATTGTTCATGTTCAGCAACGGTATTTTGATTGAAGCTTGTATGTCCTTGGAAGAAATGTGAGTTATTGTGCTCTCTACACATTTGAGCGCAAGCGCAGTATCATGTTGCAAAATGCCGAGAATTGTTTTGAATTCCGTTCTTGATGCATTTGTTTCGGGCACATTCTTGGAAGTTTCCTTAAGTAGTTCAAATCGTGCAAGAATAGCATAGCCAACATTTAAGTCTTGGCTCAATTCTCCACGCAACTTCCATATATCATGAACCAATTGATGAGCGAAAGCCAAAAAATTGGACTTATAGAAGCTTTCAATTTGGCATAATATCCATGCCCTCACGTTGCGTATTTCTAGCGGTATCTGGAGCAGGAGTTCATGAGTACTTTCTCCAATTTTTGGAGTATCGCTGACTTGCCACGGGAAAGAAGCAGAGTTTTGCAGGCTCTGATCGATTTGAATGAGATTCTTAGGGCAGAAACGCGCTGCTTTAATTTTAGAGGGCTTATCATAAATGTAGAACTCCGTGACCGAGCTAATCACAGAATCGTTGTTTCCAATATGAGCGTCTCCAAAATGTACTTTGGGAGTTGAATTACTTTTTTTTTGAGGATTGTGGAAACTTAGAGCTTCCACTAGAACGGGCCTAAACTCAGGAAACTTCAGAAGCATGCTTTTCACATTATTGAAATGGAGATCGGAAATTGGCTGAGGACTCCCTAATGCAGTGAATATTGTGATCGCTGGAGGCGCCGTGTTTTTCGCAGTATCATAGTTTTTGGAGGTTTTACCACGTACTTGCACCAGAGGTACCCAATCCTGACACTTATGAAGAATTGAACGGTGCAACTTTGGCACCCCGGGTAAAGTTTTACAGTTTCTTTCCAGAATATCTTCTCCGGATTCAGTGGCTGTTCTTGCAAATGGGTCTCTTGAGTCTACCTTCGATGGCTGAACCGTGGAAGGGTTAGTACACAATCTTTGTCTATCATCCCGATTTGAATTCCAAACGAACATGCTCTTATGGCCAAGATTTCCAAGTTTGAGATCGTTTACAGTTCCGATTTGATCATTCGAGATTAAGTTAGGATGAATTACTGGAAGTGTTTGCGGTTGATCACATTCATGAAAGATTCTTGCTGCAGCCAGCATATGAATAAGAGAATTTGGTGCATTTGGGAATGTTCTGCTCGTTCGCATCAGATCTCCACTTGTTAATGTACCCAAGGGAGCTACTTTGACGAGAACAATGCCCTGGCCGCGACCACATAGATCAAGGATCGGTCTTGTAGCACAAAAATGTAACAGTGCAGGGCCATGGTCTGGAATCTGCGTTTTCTTGTAAATGCCGCAGATAGAGGCTTTGGTCAGTTTTCGCTTTCCAAGAAGGACAGAGCACAATTCACAATGAGATGATTTAATTGGTTTAGATCGAAGGTTCTTGTTGTGTCTCGGTGAATTTTTTTTTTTATAGCCTTTACTTAGTCTTGGTTCATAGTTGGCTGAGAGTTCCTCAATTGGACTTTCGGATCGTTCGGAGGGCTCAGCGGATATTGCAAGGCTCATTTCAATGTTTCTTTGAGTAGTATAGATATGCGTTTTCTTTCCTTATCTTTTGAAGAATCCCAAAGTATGAATCTAATTTCACTGATTTCAATGCGCATAGCAAAAGTTGGTGTAGTCAACCAAACACAAGCATTACAGATACTCGACACCTAAAAATGAAAACTGAAGAGTCTATGGTTTGAACTTTTGATAGAGATTGATATCAAAAGCACTAGAGAAAACGCCTGTTCGTTTTCAGATTATTCTCTAACTTGTTTTCTGGTGCATCCAATTATCATTTCGAGACTAAGTGAAGAAGAATAATCTAAGAGGTGAACTAATTCAAAAATTAATGATCTTGAAATAATAAGTCGTTATCTTAATGAAGTCCGTTTAAGAGAACTTGTTAAACACTGCATTTTAAGAAGCAAGAACCGCCTGTGTGGCGTAATGGTTAGCGCATTTGACTTCTAATCAAAAGATTCCGGGTTCGAGTCCCGGCATGGGTTCTAAGCGGTTTTAGCTCAGTTGGGAGAGCGTCAGACTGAAGATCTGGAGGTCCTGTGTTCGATCCACAGAAATCGCATTCTTTTTTGTTATATTTTGTCTATTCATTTTTATTTTTCACGAAATTATCCGATGTCGCGGGTGCACTTTATTTTTCTTTATGGTCATTAATCGTGTATTAAATAATTAGCGTTTCTCATCCCAGTAGTCATCTATACTGAGGCCTGGATGAGGAACAAAAGGAGGTGGAGCTGTATTACTCACGGAATTTTCGTGGGCGGAACTCGTGCCCTGAACCAATTCAGAGTCGTCCCTGACTTCGGTGGTAGTATTTTGAGTATCGGATTGCATGTCCAGGTCTGAATCACTGCTCCATAGACCCCCATCATGATGAATTTCACATACAGATTGTTCGTCCATATTGACAACTAAATCATCATTGGAGGCTAAAGGCGTCAAGTCACCAAGCTCTACATTAATTTCGGAAGAGTTGTGGTCCGGTTCCCTGGGATTCTCGTTTTGGTTTTTTCTCCTGTTCTTGAATTTGGTAACCTTATCAGTCATCCAAGCCATCATCAGGGGATACTTCCTCCCGGCCAGTCCTCTAGTCCATTCATTGCTGAAATTCATGACGTCGTCAATGCTAATTCTCCGGCCCAACATACCTGAGAGTTCTAATTTCTGCTCCACTTGTTCTATCAGGTAGAGCCACTCCCAGCCCGCTGCGAGGACGTAGATATCAATGACGTTGGGCAAGTACGAAAGCCACGAGTTAACGAGCCACTGCTCATTCCAGTAGGTCAACAAAAGAATACAAAGCGCCTGACGACCAATGATTACTAGCCAGGTGAAAATCGCCAACGGGAGAAGGCGATGCGTATATGCCACCAGTCGAGGTTTTGCACGGAATGTATGGTATGCAAGGCAGTAGCTGAACCATGCGGTGAAAATGATACCCATAGCGATCGATGCAGCCAACGCATCATCCACAACGGTTCTGTTGTAGCCGAGCGTTGCAGGAGCCACCGCTGCCGAGCAAATCGAGGTTACGAGTCCTACCAAGATGAGGATCAGGGCAAAAACAGTACTGTGCCAGCGCCAGGAAGCTTTTGTCATTTTCCACAGGAGCTGGATGTAGGCTACGCAGATAAGGAAGTGAGCCACGATCAGCGCGTAGATGTAGTGATTTTGGCCCAACACACACATTATTTTCACGGTGTTGAGCAGGTCCTTGTAATATTCGGCCTCTGTTGCCCTGGTGATCTGCACCAAGATCACAGTGAGCACAATCAGGTACACCAACGTACAGAGGAGGGTCGGCCACGGTTTCCGCTTGTGCGGCGGCAGGAGCAAGTACAAGAGCATGAGCATCCAGCACAGCACGCACAGCCCCAGAAATGTGAATAGTAGCGCTACGAACAGATCTCCGTTATCGGTGATGTTGTAGGGATTATTACGATACTCGTCCATCCATCGGGTGACTTCCTCGTCCGAAACGTTTTGTGTGCGAATCTGCGCTAGAACGTCCGGCACCAGGCAATTCGTGATATAATAGGCGGGCAAGAACCGCTCTGTATTGTTGTACCATTCCTGAGTGAAGTAATCTTGGTAGTCCAAGTATCCCTGGGTGAGCGAGTACACCGAGCAGTTGAGCGACACTCCGTTATTGTGCAGTAGAAAATAGAAGCTATAGTTGCTGTAGGTTTCCGTCAGTGACGGCGGTAGAAGCTCCATCTGTGTGTTAGGTTGTGTTGTGTGATGTGGGTGTCCACCACCGGCCTCGGAGATATACACCCGAAGCGTAATGTACAGGCGGGCAGGTCAGCACTTCCGTGTATGGAGAAGTGTAGTAGTCTAGTGGATCTGTGGTCACAGGTGTAGAGATGTGATATCTGTGGGGATGGATTTAGGGTGACTGAGTGCGAGTGGGTACAGGAGCGTATGATCCATGAGACCAGACAAAGTGCACACCATAGTTGCGAAAAGAGAGTCAATAGAGAGCTTAGATGTGTGAAAGCTTTTTTTTTTCGATTTGATTTTTTTCAATTTTTCAATATTTTTTGAAGAGGGATACAACTATGATGATTACATTGTTTGTGTCGAAGAATTGGCTGTGGTTTTCCTACCTTTGTATTTAGTGAAGCTCAGGCCCCAGCTGGAATTGTCTGTAGGCCCTAAATTTAGTAGGGAAGAGTACAGGAGGAGGGCACATTGGGCCATCATTCGCAGCCATGGGCAGTATTCCTGGGGCTGAACTGGGGCCTGGGGTGGGAAGGATAACGCGAAAGAGACGAAAGTGGCGAGAAAAGTTTCGAATTTGGTGGAAAGAACTGGATTGTAAATAATTTTGAGTACTTTTCCAAAGTTCTCTGTTTTTTTTGTTTTTCAAAATTGACCTTTTGGGGGTTTTTGTGTGACTATAGATTACGCAGTGTATTCTCATAATCGCATGCAAGGGTGCACATGGTACAGATGACGTCTGTGGTAGTCACTAGTCTTATCTTCCGTTATCTGATTTCTGATTACCTGTCGCACGTTTCCCGATATGTCTGAATCGAGGAACGGGAAAAAGTATAAATAAATGCAATCGGACATCGATATTTTTTTTGTTTTTCGTTTAGTTCTCACTTGTATCTTCTCAAGAATTTAACTATTTTTTATACTGATCTTCCCCAGGCAAACAGAACTACTTGAATCAATAGAGTATCTAACTACTCTTCCTCAACAAATAAAAACTGCAAAGTATTGATTTGACAACCATTGATTATCGATCTATCAGTTTCAACAACCCAAATCTTTAGTATTCGAGCCATGGTTGCAATTCCAAAGCACCTTTCATCAAAATTCGAATCAAATAATGAAGACTTCGGTATTTCCACAGAAACTATCATCTCAACATTGAGCAAAATCACCACCAAAATTGCATCTCTGCTTAACTTGTCTAGAGTTCCTTCAACAGATCCCACTGCAGCCCTGGTTAAAAGGTACTACGACAATGACAAAACCTTTACCCTGACGAGAGGTATTGCAATTGGCGTAGGAGTTGCCGCCGGCGTCGTTTTAGTAGCTTTCTTGATATGGATTGTGCATTTTATGCATAAAAGACAGGCTCATCAAAATATGGTGGAAAAGGTTAGGCAAATTCGAGCCCAGAAAGAACAACAAAAGGAAAAGGAACGTCAGAAAGAACCAAACAAGATTCCAGAGCCGGAGCCTTGTAAAAAAACAAAGAACAGCTGCTGCGACTCAATCCACACGGCCGGAGACAGTGCCTTTGGCTCAGAGGCCAATATCATGGGCACCGAACGGAAGCCAGAAGTCTTGAATGAAAGTTATAACGTTTTCACCTACATTGGCCAATTATGCACCGGAAGAGCCCGTGGAAGTGGACAGGAGGAGTTCTATGCGGCAGGATACACTTATGCGGATATCAGGCCCCCACCACCAAAGGATTGTTGAGGTGGCGACTACCAAACTCACACTTTTGGGGAAGTTTCTGGCCTTTGAAAATTGGTTGGTTTGAATATTCATTTGGGCGCGTCACATGGAATATTGAAGCTTGTGATTTAAGTTTAAAGCTTCCATTGAAAGCTTGAAATGAAAAATGTATTATTAGCAAATAAAGTGATCCATCAATTATTTGAAACTGAATTGGTACACCATCTGGGACTACTACATTGAGCTTGTCAATTGGTATGGTACAAGACCATGCCCGGGTGACATACCGAGACAAAGAGATGATGTTGACCTGAATTCCTAGAATGAAATTCCTTCAAAATCAAACGGTTCAAAACCGCGACAACAATATTTCTGAACGTAACTTGGATTCCACAAACAGTCTACAGTTCCTTATCAAAAGGCCATCTATTACCATCACTGAAGCAGACCAATAACTAACCAACAAATATTCATCAATACCATCTCAACCGCATTCATATTCAGCTCTTTCATTAATTTTTTCTTCTAAAAATACTTTCCGAATCGAATTTCGTCCGTTTCCGGTAATTTTTCAGTACACCTCACTACGGTCTATTTAGTCGTTCCACTTATCACCCATCCATTACCAGAACCCGCAATGAACGCGTCTCCTGACGGGCTCGCCGCGTCTATGGGCAACCTCAATGTAAACCCAAGGAAAAAAAGACCCACGCGTGCCTTTCACGATGTCAATGCCATGAATACTGCCCCCGTAGGTGTTCCGCAAAACTATCCAGACCAATCTCAGTTCCAGGCCGCCCAACCACAAATGCAAGGATACCAACAGGTACCTGCAAACGCCGTGCCTGGAATGGCTCATAATCCGATGCAGGGAATGGGCCCAGGGGCTGTAGACTATGCAAACATTCCACCTACCACGGTTAACGTCACCAACCCGGCGCAGATGGCACGAGAACAGCAGCCGGAGATCTCTTTGGCTGCTGCAAGAAAACAGCTGCAGTTGGAGTATTGCACGCCTCATGTAGTTGACGGGGTGTCAACCTATAAGTGGTTCAGATCCATGGAGAATGTACTTCCTCCAATGGCTGGAACACAGTTCTTTGCGCTTGACCAGGCTACCGCAGTGCCCAAATTCATCCGCTCAACGTTGTACTATGCCCCAGAGTCGGATAACTTGCGCCGTGCATCCAAGTTACCTGTAGCCGTAACTGTAAGACCGTTTGCGCCCCTTTTAGCTTCCGAGGAGCCTGTTCCCGTAGTAGACATGTCCACTTTGGGCGCCACTGAATCGCTGGATCCACTAGATGTGGGACCGCCCAGATGTCACCGTTGTAGAACGTTCATGAATCCCAGCATGGAGTTCAGAGACGATGTTCGCTTTACATGCAACATTTGCCGCTACCCCAACAATCGCGTTCCCCAGGAGTACGCCTGCGGTCGAGATGCTCACAATTTTAGACTCGATAGACAACTCCGCCCGGAGTTGCACAAGGGTGTCTACGATATCATTCTTCCTGACTACTACCATGTGGGCGGCAAACCAAGCGGAAACAAGGGATTTCACCATGTTTTCTTGATTGATATTTGTCACCAGAGCATTCGCAAATTCCTCCCTGTTCTCGTTGCCGATGCCTTGCGGGCTGCTATCTTCGACTACCAGAATGAAGGTGGCGTAAACCCACAGGAGAAGGGCAAGTTCAAATTCGCCATTATGCTTTTTGACTCGAAAATCCACTACTTCAATCTCTCCTCAAAGCTTCAGAGCGCGCAATTGGTCACGTCGCCAGATCTCACTGACCCATTCGTACCCTTTGTCGATGGCTTGTTTGCGGACCCAGAGGACTGCGTCTCGCAAATCAACGATGCTTTGAATAAGATTGAGGCGCTTCAAGATGAAAAGAGAACCAATGACCCCGAAACATGTCTTTCTGTTGCTTTAAGATCAGCCATGATGTGTCTTGAACAAGTCGGAGGTGGTAAGATCACTGCTGTGCTCTCTACTTTGTCCAAGTTTGGACCTGGCAGCTCAGAGATTAAGTCTAGACGCACCGTTGGTACGTCTCTGGCTGATCAAGAAAAGGAATATTTGTCTCCCAACAACAAATATTATCAATTGCTTGGAAAGGATATGGTTGCTCTGAATGTGGCACTCGATTTGTTTGTCATCGATGATGCGGCCACTGACATTGCCAATATTGGATGGCTTGCCTCAATTACTGGTGGCTATGTTCATAAGTGGGTCAACTTCATTTCTATGCGTGATGGGCGCTCTTTCTCGTCAAAGATGTACAACTCGGTGCATAAAACGGTTGGATACCAAGGTTTATTCAAACTCCGGTGCTCTACAGGATTGCAGGTGCTGCAATACTACGGATTTCCTGCTAGTGGGGACTCAGGCATTGTTGGATATTCGAATCCAGGACTGCCTGATCCTACTATTCCCGTTCTCAACGAAGATCAAACCTTCACGGTCTTGTTGGAATATGACGGTGTTCTCAAAACTAACCTCGACTGCCACTACCAGGCTTCTATCTTGTACACCGATGCTCAAGGAGTAAGAAAGTTACGTGTCATCAACCTTGTGACTGCTGTCACCGAGCGCCTTGCTGATGTTTTTGCATTCGTCGACCAGGAAGCTTGTGTCACCGCTATTTTGCGCGATACACTCTCGTTTATGGGCAAACAACTGATTGTCGATTTGCGCAAGTCGATTAACGAAAAATTGGTCGATGTTTTGGCTCATTACAAAGCCTTGTCCGAGCAACAGCACACCTCAAACTTTGGGCCTCCTGCGCAGCTTGTGTTTCCAGATTCGTTGAAACATTTCATGCTCTTTTTGTTGGCTGTCACTAAAACAAGAGCTTTGAGAGACATGGCTCTGGTTTCAGACGACTTACGTCTTTGTGACGTGTATGAAATGATGTACATGCCATTGGAGCGTCTTTCATACCACCTCTGCCCGGCCTTGGTTGAACTTCATTCCTTACTGCCTGACGATTGTATGGTTTTGGAAGACGAGGCCAACACTGATTTCTTCATTCAAGTTCCAGAGTACAAAGCGTTGACCGCGTCAGCTACTGCGGAGGGTGTCTACGTTTTGTGTAACGGTACAACCGTTTATGTGCGGATTCACCCACAGACCAGCATATACTTGCTTAAGGATTTGTTCGGTGACCACATTAATGACTACAAAGACATAGATGGCAATCTTGACTGCTTCCCCGATCTTCCAACCCTCATTTCACAGCAAGCTCGTAATTTGGTGAAGTTCTTCCACAAAAACATCATTGGCTCAAGTCTGATCGATGATATGTCTATTGTCATTGCAAGAGATCAGATCGATCCCGCGTTCCACTTATACAGGGCTTGTTTAATCGAAGATACGCTTCCTTCAACAACCATCAACACATCTCCAAGTTATAATGAATTCATGAAATCCGTGCATAGTGCTGTGAATGTGCAATTGAAGAGTGATCAAAAAACAAAGAAGGATCTCGAGACGACTCGTGTCCCAGAAACTTTGGCACAAAAATGGATGCAGTTCTAAGGTTGAGGCGATACTCGTGTTAATATTAAAATTTCGAAGGGACTCGGCGTCCTCTTCTTACATACACAAAATAAAAACTACCGGTTAATCAAATGCATGGCATACAAATATATCTGCCACTTAGATATCATAAATAGTTTGATAGATTTCACGGAAGAGCTCGGGTTCCTTTGAGACTGCAATTGCTCTCCGGAGCCCCATTTTGATTTCCGTGCTTTGCTCCAAACAAGCGACAGCCTGCTCAGAAACCGTAAGATTCATCAAAAATATTCCAATCCTGTACAAGAGACCATGATTATGAGTTTGCTCGTTCAAAATCTGACCAATTATGGACGACAAGTCGTTGAATACTTCATTGTTGGCAGTAATTGCAGAACTAACGAGCGCATACTCAGATGTTGCATTTGCCAAGAGGCCAGCGATAATTTCCTGTAGTGAAGCGTCTTCAGCATTTAGAAATTTGATGAGTAAAGCCAAATTTTTCGCACTCGTTGAACTCTCTGGATTGAAAAACTTGGCCAACATGTATGGACTATCCATTAAGTTGTTGACTAGCTCCCACGCGGCTTTTTGTATGCTGGTTTTGGACCCATCGAAAATAAAATCTTTGAGGTATTGATCAAAAGTTTTCTGCACAACGAGTCTGTGAAGGTCAGGATCTTGGATGGCACACAAATTCGTCAATGCTAATAGTCCAAACAATAAATCCAAGCTATTGAAAAAAGAGTTTTGTTCAGACTGGAGAGTCCCCAGAGTTTCCTTCTGATCAAGTGATTCAAGGAGAAACGGAACTGCAATCTGAGGCTTATACTCTTTAAATAACTTCGTTGGGTTCAGAGCTCTCGTCAATGCTGCTAGAGCCTTGATTGCTGCAGATCTAAACTCATTTGTTGAATTGTTATCCGTGTTGCTTTTGGTTTTGCCAGTATTCTCCTCAAGGGTTGTGTGATTTAGGAGATACTTGAGAAGAGTGTCAGGTGCAGAGTCCAGTCCAACATCTGATACGACCACATTAGTCTGTTTAATTGTAAGAAAATAAATGATTTGGACGATAGGACCCATCCATTTATCATTTCCTGAACTGCACGCAATCAAATGTTTGGGAAGCTGTTTGTTGTTCATTTCTTTGTTGAACGAGATAATTGACGCCTCGGTCTCACCTGTTTTATTTGATTCTGCAACAGATTTCAAGTAATTTTTTGTCTGTTCATCTTGGGTGGCACCCGGGGGCGCTACTCTAGTCAAATTCCTAAAGATAGTGAGTAATCCGTACCTCACAGACTGGGAGGAGGACTTTTCGAAGAGAGACATGAATCTAGAAGGAAGCGATTTGTCGCTACGAACTGTTGTCCTGAGTGTTGCACTAAGAGTCAAGTATGTCAAAGCTTCAATGAGAGGTTCAATAATAGAGTCATCCTGAGTATTCTTTAGCAAGCTCAAGACTTCTGAAAGAATAGCCAGGACGGGAAATTTATCTTCCAATGCAGAAAAGTTCCATATTTTCACCAAGCACAATAATGATAGACTGAGTACGGTCTTCGAAGACTTGACCTTAGTACCGCCTATAAGAAATTGAGAATAGTTTGTAGAGTTGAACTTCCGGGCATCCGGAGAAATGCAGGAGGCAGAAATCACCCTTAAGAGCTTAACGGCAATCTCAGAGTCTTCTGAATATTGATCAGGATCAAGGATCAAGCCGCGGAAAAGGAACAAATCTCTACAAGCGTCCGAGCAGTAGAGAGGTACCAACAGCGCAGGCGCCAACGGGAGAAACAACTCAAAAGCAGAGAAAACAAAAGAAAAGTCCTCTTTCGAAATGTTTGAGGGCTCATCTTGAAAAATTTCCTCGATTCGCGAGGCGAGGACCTGCTCACATGATGGATCTTTCCGGAGAAGTTGACACACGGATAAGGTCACACACATGGACACAGTATTGGTGCGGGAGCAGATAAATGGAAGAATAGAACGAAAAGACTTCTTCGCATCGATGCAATGGCTCGCAATAATAGTGGTATAGAGAAGCAAGTAAAGTGAAGACGAAAGGTTCTCCAAGCATATGTCCAGGATAGCTTCATAGTCCAGCGGCGCAACGAGTCTGAAAATGGCTCTGGCAACTGCAAGAGTTTTCTGTTGGAATTCTTCATCCAAGATGTCACCCTTTTCTCCGCTCGAATCTTCGGTTTTGGCATCCTTTAGCGAGGCCAGAACTGACTGTAAAAATGGGCGTGGCGCCCTCTTGAACAGGGCCGCAACCAGTGTATTTTTTTTATCCAGTAAAATTAGTTTCTCCAAATTCTCCCATTGATCACGACTCAATGTTTCTCCACTCTGTGCCAACTTGAGTACTGACCCATCATCCTCAATTGACAAATGATCCAAGTTCAAATCCAGCATATCCAACACAAACAAAGCCAAAGCGGGGATTTGAAGATACTGCTATTGAATTGTACAGGAACACACAAACCCACGAATATATAAAGAGCCTCCGATATCCACTTTTTCGAAAGAAGCACAACCCCAGATTTCGCTCCCCTCTATGTGCATCACTTACCTCAGCTACCACTTTTCTTCCAAATGGATACCAGTGCTGTGCTCGACAAGTACACTCAGGATCTCCTGAACCTCCCGCTCGAGGTCAAACACCTATTTGAGGAGCTAAAAAACAAGGACGCGCAGCTCGCCGATGCTCGGAAGCGATACCAAACGAAAGACTCGCAGATACACAAGTTCATCCGTGCAAATGGCACGCTCACGCGGCATCCCAAAGAGACGCTGCTCTACCTGAAAATGGAGGATGACATGCGGCTTGTGCAGAAGATCCAGCGCGAGAAGATCCTCCTAGCCAACACGGCGTTGTTTCTTGTGCTGAAGCACTTGTGTAACTTGGAAACAGACATCCAGAAGTTGGAGCGGGATGAGCTTCTAGCGCCGGCGACGTCCGATATGTTTAATGATGATGATTTACGTAGTGAAACGGCGCGCTCGCTGCCAGACCCGTCACGCAAGAAACGGACGTACCTGAGCATGAAACATCGCCAGAAACGACTTAAAAGTGAGGATTATGATGACTTCTACGAACTGGGCCCACTGACGCGGACTCACTCTGCAGCGCCAGCCCGGATTCCTGCGGCGGCAGATGATGCGGATAACAACCTATATTGTTTCTGTCAGCGAGTATCTTTTGGCGAGATGATTGGATGTGACAACGATGATTGTCGCTTTGAGTGGTTTCACTGGTCATGTGTCGGGATCACGAGTCCTCCTAAGGATGATGAGGTTTGGTATTGTCCAGATTGTGCGCCGAAGATGGAGAAGAGAAAGAAGCGGAAGAAGTAAATGCGTGTACTAATCTTACGTGATAATTGAGCCGGTCAACTCAACCCGACTCAACTCAACAAATCTGAGAATTAAGGTGATAGCCGTGGCTTTTGGCTTGTGATGGATCGAAACCAGAACATGAACATGAACACGAACATGAAAATCAGAAAGAAAAGTTGCTTGTGAGCCAAATATCTCTTCATCAGTAGTCAATCTTGCAGCACTTGGGCACTGAAACGTTCCATTCTGTTAAGAATCTCTTTTTCTTGTGAGAGTATCCTTCCCAATGGTGATACCCCTTTTCATGTTCCGCTGAGACAAACTCTTCAAGCGGGAAAACTGTGGAATTTGCGTGAAAACTACATTTCAACCAATTATTAAGCAACTGGCTTGCCGGTCTATGTATCTTATTACGCGCGCCGGATTCCCTATGCATATTCATGAGATCTCGGAAACTATGAATCAGCAAAGTAGGATTTCAAGAAGATGAATTTGCGTTCTATGCAAAAAGAATACCGTTGTGCACTATTACGTATATGCACAGTTCCGATTCCGAATATGAACGGCGAGACTCTCACTTTGAACATCCAACGACCCGTACCCAAAGGCAAACACAAACAAATTGAAATGGTTCTTCCGCATATCCAGGATTAATGAAAGCTTCTTTAGCCTCGCTTCACCAATTCACACCCGCAGTCTAGCCTCCCTCGGTTTCCATAAATACTCGCACCCCCGTCCAGCCTGCGGCTCTGCACACATGCACATCGCGATTAACCATACCAACAACATCACGATATTTAATATCGCACCTACCACTATCCACTTCTTTATCTGGTCACCATACAACAACCGCCATCTTGAATAACCAGAAATGTTGATTAAGAACTCGATCTATGTTTTGGCCCTCGGCGTTGCTGCAGTAATGGCAGATGATCCAACAACTGTAGCACCAACAACCACACAACTTGCCGGTGCCGCTGGAGCTCCAGGTGCTGCTGGAGCCACAGGAACAACTGCTGCTGCCGGTGCTGCTGGTGCCCCAGGTGCTGCTGGCGCAGCCACTACTACGGCTGTTGCCGCAACTACCGCCGCTACAGGAACTACCCCCGGTGCCGCAGGAGCCGCAGGAGCCACTGGTACTACTGGTACCACTGGTGTAGCAGGCGCAGCAGGTACCACAGGAACTACCGGAACCACTGGCGCAGCTGGAGGAGCTGGCGGAGCCGCTGGAACTGGAACCACCGCTACAGCCCCTATAACTGTCACTGGAGCTGATGGTGTAAGCACCCTCACTCCTTCTTTCACCACTGGAGGAACCTTGACCACTGCTCTTCCTCAGAATGGAGGTGGAGGCGGAGCTCCAGGTGCTGGTGCTGCTCCAAATGGTGGAAACAACGGAGCCCCAGGCGCAGGCGCAGGTGGTGCTACTACCGTCAACACTGCCACCATGGACTCAATTCATTTGTCGATCTGGTCGCAAACTCGTACCTTGAACCCTGCCCAGCTTGCTTCTTGGTCGGCCACCAACACCGTCAGTCTTGGTGATGCCGCTGGCGCCACCGGCAACCCATTGGTGGTGACCACTAGACCAATTAACAACAGCACTAGTGCTGGAGGTGCACCAACTACTTCCAACGGGCCCACTTCCTTTGTGACCTCGTACATTCGTCCTTCGCTGAGCTCCATTGCCCCATCATCGTCTTCCAACCTGGGCTCAACATCTGCCAAGGCCGGTGCTGCTGTTCCTGGTATGGGCGGTGCTCTTTTGGCTGGTATGGTTGCTATCAACCTTATCTAAACAATCGTTAAGTCGGGAACTACACCTGAAAATTATTGACAATGATGATAGAACTGCAATGTATAGACTGAATTTTTACGAATGAACTTTGAGTACTTGTAGGGAGATGTGTAAATCTGAAGCGCGTAGGATCGGAATCTCTTAGTTATGGAACGAAGTTCTGCTCGGAAGGTGATTTCATTTCGATACTACTCTGTATGACTACTGATACAATGAACGTTACAAACCACCAATAACATTGACATAATTCCGGAAACCCAGAAATATTCAGCAATGACATTTAACAAATTGAACACAAATCATTTCTTACCTGAATCCTCCATATCTTAGATTGTATCAGTACAGACATTACACTCATCGACAGCACACAAGGTGTGAAATATCAAAGCCAGTGAGAATGAAAAAAACGAGATTCCAACAAATCAAATCAGGTTACAAAAAGACCTGCCCCAATTCATTATTCCATCTCTGGTACTAGACCATATCCTGTCCTGCACCCACTCTCTACTCTTATACCTAATCTACCAAATATAATCTCCTCCAATATTCCGCCATGAAACCATTTTCATGCGTAAGACTGCTCCATTCGGCAGCTAGACTATTCCGCAACACCACGTCTGGAAATGGACTCTTTGCATACACCACCGGAGCCACAGATCTCCAAAACAAAATCGACAAGTTTTTGGCCCAACCGCCATCAGATCCCGCCCAAATGAGGGAATCTGTGGTATCTGCATTACTGGCAAGCAGGGAGGAGCTCCGAAGAATCCATGGATATGACAAATTTGGGCTGGATCCATCGAGAACAGTCGTTTCTGGCAGTATTGAAAAATTATTGAAAGACGGCCAAATCGTCTTTGACAAAGAACTTTTGCGCGAAATTTTCCTCATGAAATTCCCAAGCGGCAACGTCATCGATATAATTCTGTTGTTCTACTCACGTAATCCATCTGCTTACATTGATCTTTCCACTGCTTTAATCCCTCTTAGAGATAGCCTCTACAACGCAGAATTGAAAGATGCGCTTAAAATAACTGATATGACCACCGGCCATCCAAACTACGTGGCTCAAAAAAACACGTATATGCGCCATAGTTTGTATCGTCTTGCAGGAACCGCCATAGGAATCACAGCGTTCACCAAATTTGGAACCCAGTTTGCAGTCGACCAGGGCCTTCTTCTGGAGGTGTGGACGCAGCTCTCGTCTCTCAACTCTATCATTTTGACCTATGTGATCAATTCGAGTTTTTTCGTCGCTGTGGTGAAATTCGGCCGTCTGTTGAGTGCCGCTGGAGGTGACTATCTCACTTGGCAAAAGGGAACTTTTTACACTCATTGGTACCGCTACTGTGACATGATGGCCATGTGTGCCAAGATTGTCGAGACAGACGTCAAACTCAATGGTGGTGTGGATAACAGTAAGTGGCTCATGGAGGAGTTGTGTCGCTCAGACGCCATGTTGGGCACAGGCTACACTCTTGCCCCAGGCCACAACAGAGAGGGCCAGCGGGTGCGTTTGCTTGAAGCTCGTGAAAATTTGGAGGACTTGAAAATGCAGGCATACTGGATGACGGGCGGTGATGGATTTGAGTGGGTGGAACCAGATCAGGACCCGGCAGAGATCATATGGAGAGACCACTTACAGCATCTCCATAGCCCGGCGGTAGGCCTGCTGGACGGGAAGAGTTTGAAGTGGGCTGAGGATTTAATTGAGGAAAAGAAGGACTAACCCTGATCTTGTACATAGGTAGCAGTAGTCAGGTTTGTAATCATGCACTATTTATTGGGATTAAGCCCCTTTTGTTTCTGTTTTGAACTCCTTCGTGATCTATTTACTGTGCCAGCACGCAGCTGTTTCTGGCAATGCAAGTGTATGGCGGGCTGTAGACAACATGTCTCAAGTGATACATTTGTGGGCTAAGACCGTGGAATGAGACGAACATCAAAATCTGTCTCCTGGCCCAACTCATCCCAAGGCTCGAAGTTTGCCCAAGCCATTTCGAAATCGTCGTCAGTTTCCAACTCTTGGTTTCCAAGAGTGATGTTAGGTTTTATGTACTCTTCGTTCAAGTAGACTGGCCCCTTTCCCTCGAGAATGCGGTCGATTCTCTCTGCCTTATTGAGCTCTGTGACATTGACAAGTTCTTCTCTCAATGCCTTTTCCAATTTGCTGGCGTTAATCCGGCGCAAGTTCTGGTATATGTCATCGTAAGTGCTGGACTCACCAGCCTTCAAGGTGGCATGAGGCCCGATGCTGATTCCTGTGAGCATTCCAGAGTCTTTGGAAGAGGCCAAAGTGGGATGTTCGTCGCTATCCAAAGCGTTCGCAGTGTTTTCAAGCCATGCAGATGTTTTCGTTTTCCACTCACTCATCAGCATGGGACTATAGAACCAGATCCCACCAAACCACCACGACGGCTTCTGGCCCTTTTTGATGGCCCACTTCCGCCAGTGCCGCGCTTCCTCGGCCCATGGATCGTATGGAAGCAGGAGTCGAGAATATTCTAGTCCAGAAAGTAGAACCGCGGTGGAACCAGCCATAAACCGCACCGCTGACGTCAATCGCGACCGCAATTGCAGCTCAAACACACGCGGAACTCGCCTGGTCATCCACAGCAACCCCAAAAACAACTGTGCAGTGGCCACCATGTACAAAGCCGGTCTATTATCTGCCGCTGGAACTATTGGGGTTAAGAACCTTAAACCTACGCTGGGATTATGGGGTAGAAGCCCGTTGAACAAATCTTTCATTTCAATGGATGGTTTTGAGCCCGCACCATTGGGGCCTTTTCCTTTGGCTCCGTCAGAATCTGATCCCGAGGAGGTTCCGTTCATTTTGGCTAGGACGAGGTTTTGGTCTAGATCAGCGAGGAATGACGAATTGGACGGTGACAGGTTGATTGTGAGGTACGGGTGTCGGTCCAATTACAATCGGACAAGGTTCAAACGGGGAATTGAGTGGGGGAATGAAAAGATTAGAGAAGATGGTAATTGCTCATATTGAGGAGAGGTGAAACATGAGACATGGTAGATGCAGGAATTTGCACCCATTTAAAAAAAGGATGATGACGTTTGCGTCGACTAATGGGGCAATTTTTTTAGTTTATGGCTAACAGAAGAGTTTTGAAATGGGCAAGAGTTTTTGCTTTGCTCTTTTCTGTGAGGAAATAGGAATTCGTGCTTGTTTGATATGGGCTCAATGAACAACACAAAGGTGCTGCCGAAGGTCAGGAATAACAAGATGAAAGCAACCGAAAAAGAGCTGAAAGACAAAATTAGCTCCGGTGCTCCTCTGATTGACCTCAGTGCTACATGATTAGTAGTAGGGCGTTAGCATGTATGTGAGTATTGAACTGTGGCAGTGGATGTGTTAGTGGGTCTACAAATACAACTCGAAGAAAAAAATAGATTAGATAATTCCCTGATATTTGGCTTAATGATTGATACAAGTTTCCCGGATTTTGTCATCAGTATACAAACGTACATTCCTACAAGTTCCGTTTTAGTATTATAGGTGTAAGTACCGTCAAATCACTCACATAAGTACAGTAATACTACAGGCACTTCAACACTACAAGCATCAGACAAAGTATAGGTGGAAGCCACGATAGCTACTTGTTCGATTTCTGAATTTTTATTATCTATTGGTGATCAGTTCCTAAGAAGAGTACAACTCCTCCTTCAAGTCAATGCCAAACTTCTCTCTGACATCCTTCAACTCATCAAGGTAAGCTTGGTATTGCTGAGGAGTCTCGACCTTGTGCTTCAAAGCCTCGAAGGTTCTGACGGCAGTAGGGTAGTCGTTGACTCTTCTACAGGCCTCCAAAGCCTTCTCGATGACAGAAGGAGCTGGGACCAAATCGTAGGAGAAACAGTTGTTCAAGACTCTCTGGACCTCGAACAAGTCGTAGGCCTGTTCGAACTCGGTTTCGTATCTGTAGTTAGTAATGACTGGATACACATGTAGTCTGGGAGAAATGACATAAACAGAGACACAAACAGACGCAGAGAAAGAGCTGAAAATGGAAGAATGAAGAAATGTAGAAGCTGCAATAGAAAGAAACCCGTTTTGCATTCCCACACTTTTACCGGTGGCACAACTTCTAATGATCCTACTACATAGTTGCCATTGAATCCAATATAGACATCCACGAAATCACTCTGAAGCCCAAAAACAGCTCTCTCTCATATAGCCCTCTAGTCTCCTAATCATCTCTCTCTAGTTCCTAATACATACCTAGCAGTAAACTCCTCGAAAGTTTCCTCGTGGTGTGCCGAGTACATTCTAATCTGAGGCATGGAAATTCTCACAACAGAAGGGGAGACCATTCTTGGCGTGGCCAAGGCTCTGGCCCTCAAAGCAGTACGAATAGATGAAGAGAACATGGGTGCGTGTTGGTGTAGTAGAGAATGTTGTAGGTGGGTTTATGGATCTTGATCATACGATGTCGTGCGCGGCACGGAATGGGCTCACTGTTAGTGGGTGATGGATTGAGGGAGGGGTCAATTGGGGCGGGAGATGGATTAATTGGTGGAAAAAAATTTGAGAAATAATTTTTGGGCCGCTAAAGATTGGGACAGATGGGTTTTTTTTCCGGTTTTAATTCGTGGTGGACGTTTGGTGGCTGTCTCTTTTGGTACTCTCCAATTGGACGCGCGCAATTGGGTAACAGCTATTCCTGCAGAAATGCCCGTTTTTTTGCACCCACTAGACCCGTAGATATTAGATGGAGTTGATTTTGGAAGTGGTGAGATTTTTGGTAGATGATGGGGAGTGAGAGAATCTGATGGGAGATTCTGGCAGTTTTTGCTGTGTTGGATTATCTGGTTTGTTTTTGTTGTCGAGCTTGTGCGTTTCTGGTTGAAGGTAGGGGTTAGCAATTTTTGGTATTATCTTTAGTATAAGGGAAGCTATTAGTAAAAGCTTTTCCATCGAATGGTGTCGATGCTGGTGTATGTGGGACTGTTCCATCTCTCTATAGTGTTGCCATGCCATAGGAGGAATAGTGAGGCTAAACTTGTTTGTATATTTCAATTGTTTGGATAAAATCGTAGGTTTTGAAAGAAGTCATTGCGTTTTCATCAGAATTTCAGACTTCTTACGAGGGAGATTCAAAGAGCCTTTGAAAATGACAGAACTTTGCTTCACAAGATATCGCAATATTTACCTTCAACCATTTGAGTTTGCTTTTTACAAGTATGGCTCAGATTTCTTGAACTTAAATTCCTTGAAATACATCAAGTTTGTCATATGACAATGTCATTTTACCTTCGGAATTGTGGCTCGAACCATGAATGCAATTCCGTTCGTTTGATGATGAAAATCAGTTTTAGGTTGAAATGATTTCGATTTAGATACTTTCTTGAAAAACAACCTTTCATATACATTTATCTTATCTGTGAAGTGCTCGTGTTGTCGATTCGAAGCAAGACTACAAGACTCCGAACAAATACAAAAATGACTATAGGTGGAATAATTGAAGAAGAAAATGAGAAATCCGCTTTCAATCGTATTGCTTATGTGTCAAACTTCTGGCTTGAGTTAGATCAAAAACAAAGCAGCACCACCTCCGGACGAAGATGCCGTTGCGATAAATTGAAAGACTAAATGGTTTACAATTTGCAAACGCCAAATCGTTCCAAAAATCTAAATGGCCGCTTCCATTGACCCGAGATTCTACTACGGAACATGTCATATGTTGATTATGTAGAATTTACAAAGACTTCCTATTGAAGACTCGGTGAAAATTGCATCTCATAAAGATACACTGCTTCGTATGATGCTCCCGGTTTCTTGAATCTCTTAATAGTTGGCGGATGCCTGAACTTCAAAATCTCATTCCCTGCGCTTAGTAATACTCCACTGGTCTAGATACCAACTTCAACCACCCAAAATACCACACTCGGCGTTAGAAAAATATAATTATTTTCATCTCATCGATCTGATTAGTCAAAAGTTAGAATTTTACATTTTCCTAGAACCAACATCAGGTCTTCATCATTAATCTATTATCAGTATTTCCTGTAAAGAGAAAGGTTCAAGCTGATGAGTTTCAATTCCACAATTAATTTCAGAATTTTTCGAGACCAAAACATCGAAGTTTTCATCTCTAAATTTTTAACCCTAAATTTCCATTTTCTCACTTCCCCATTATGTCATCATTGTCTTATCTAGATCTGAGTGCGACTATTACATAACCCCACTCCACATATAAATACCACTGAGTATTCTCACCTATACATCCATTATTTCCACCACAAAACCGATTTCAACGCTGCAATTGCAAAAAACAGAGCCGGCACCGCTATAGCTTCAATCCGTCATGAATTTCACATACTGGAAACCAGGAGAAGTCGGCAGCTCCTACAAACTAATGGCATATCTGAACACACAACCACCCCCGCTACATCAGACGCCGTCCACTCATACAAGCATGACACCGACGCCGACACCGTACATTCCGATACAGGCGTCGGTTGGTTCGAAACAGGAGCCTCGTATTACCGAGATTCCAGGATCTTCACAGACCACACCTCCATCACCTCCGGATGCTACAGAAACACCATCGGACCTTACTCCCGATCCCCCATCTCGTGGGCGAAAGGTGGTTTCTGGCACGCGACGTGCTGCGCAGAATCGAAATGCTCAGAAAGCGTTTCGCCAACGTAGAGAGAAGTATGTCAAGGATTTGGAGGCTACGAGTGCGCAGATGGAAGAAATGAAAAAGAAAATGCAGAAGTTGGAGCAGGAAAATGCCCAGTTGCGCGAGTACACCGTCGCGCTTCAGACCAGACTTATCCAGTTGAATCCTGATGAGGTGTTTGATCAGGATGTGCGGTAGATGTAGAACAATTAGATTAGAGCGACCGGAAGAGTTGATTTCTGGACTGATGTTAGTCCAGAAATCCCACAAGTGAATTTGATATTCCTGTTCGTCCTAAACGGATGCCAGATGGGACAAGACAACCAGGCTTATGGTCCGTACTCATTGAGTTGAAATCTAGACTTTAGAACCCCTGCCACAGCTTCTTTCGACTTCTGCCCGGGTTTTTTCTTAGAACTTACCTCGTCAATCAACGGCTAGTGTCCGCGGCTAGACGATCCAATCTGCAGACGAACTCGCCATCAAAGACGCCATCAAAGACGCCATCAGATTCTGAACTGAACACTAGTCATACCAGGATTATCTCCGATGGACTTTTCAAGGGTTTAATTTGCCCAAAGGTCATCCATTTACGGATCCAAGATAAGAACATGGACACGAAATAAATCGGCAAACAATAAAGAATACAAAAGATAGAAAAAAAAAGAAAGAATCCGACATTGTACCATCCGTTCTCGCTAAATTAAATAGAATCGCCCTCACATCTCTTCGTCTCCTCTACTCCACAAAATCTCGATTCTTCGCACACTACTACCTACAGATCCTACACACTCTCTAGTAGTGAAAAATTTACACCAACAGTCCCCACCCACAATGAGCCGACCCGTGGCCCGTTTCCTTTCCTCCACCTCCAAAGCCCGCGGCGTCTGGAGCGAATACGCGGCCCGTCCCTCGTCGCTCCAACTCGTGGACAAAACCGCCCGCAATGAGCTCTTTGAAGGCTTCTCTGCCTCTGGACCGTCCTCCATGAAATCCAACAACAAACACAACTACACGTCGCCCGAGCTCCTTGACGACACCTTCAAGTCTGCGTACGAGATTTTGGAGCAGGACGCAGCTCGCCAGTACAAGTTCATCGAGCAGAACAAGAACAAGTTGACCGCCAAACAGCTCGAAAAAGCCATGGTCAAGACGGAGCAATATAACCCCGAGGTCATGTACAACACGCGCGAGTTTGCTGACTGTTTGGACCGTTCTGTGCCCGTGTACAGAAAGTTCTTGAAGGAGAAGTGGGAGTCGTACGGTCAGATGATCACCATGCAGAGATTGGAACAGTTGCACGTTATTCCCGACACATTGCCCACGTTGGCGCCCGAGACCGAGGTCAACGTGAAGTTTGGCCACAATGACGAGGCCGAGTTTGCAGACTGGGTGGTTCCAGGAACGAGGTTGCCAGCCTTTGCCGTGTCCAAGCCTCCTACGATCGAGATCCAGGAGTTCGAGCCTGTTGAAAATGGCACGGGCCTTTATACTGTCTTGGTTGTCAACCCAGACGTTCCTGATTTGTCCTGCAATGGGTACTCTACTGCCTTGCACTATGCCTTGGTCAATGTTCCCCTCGACTTCGTCAACAATACCATCACACCACTTTCTCTCGTGGAGCATCCCGAGCGTGTGCTTAAGCCATATATGCCATTGCTTCCTGAGAAGAACGTTCCTACGCAGAGAGCATGTCTCTGGGTATTCAGACAGGGCCACGAATTGAAGGACGTGGGCGTCAGCGACTCCCAGTTCGACATCCGCGCCTTTGCCGAAGAAAATCAATTGCATGCTGTAGGTGCCCATGTGTGGAGACAGGATTACGACAGATCCACCAATAGTGTTCGTGCCGAGTATGGGTTGGAAAAGGGAAGAGTGTTTGACCAGATCCGCAACGCCGAGCCTTTATTGTAAATAGTAGCATTGCAGAGATGCAAATAGATCAAGAGTTTTGACTTTGGAGCCTATAACGTTCACTTGAATGGCCCTTTCTTCCATTCGATGGTATTGTATTAAGGCCAAAACGAACAAGTAATCGTCACCATTTCACAAAGCGCAAGTCTTTCACCAAATGCGAAAATCTTTATTTTTTTGTATCAAATTTGACTTTCACAAATTCACCCAGAGTTCCATCTCGACATATTTACCCATCCCCATACTTTCTTCTTTCAACTTCACCACCTAGCCTATGTCATGGCCAATGCACCGGACCGGCGACAGCAGCTTCGTGATTTGAACTTGAGAGCTACTGCGGGCGAGTCTGTTTTCTCTGTTCTGCCGAAAACAGACTCCTCGCTCAAGAAAAACACCGGTTTTGTTAAACGCATCAGAACCATCAACGCCGAAAACGCAGCCAATGTGCTTTCAGATGTGCGCACTCTATCGCTTGAAAAGTACTTGAGTGAAATAGCGGCGGCTTATTGCGAGGCCCTTCTTTCTGTCGCTCGGAATGACGATATCTTACCGTTTTTGGAGGTGGGACTGGCATTGCACCAACGGTTCGGCCCTGCGTTTGTGGCACCTGTTCTATCGAGCTTAGTGAATTTTTTGGGAGCAAAGGGTTCCTCTGAACCTCTCCCGCGCCATAAATTCGTGCTCAAATTCGTGTTTAGCATGCATCTTGTAGGTCTCTGTACGACACTAAGTGACTGTTCTGTTGAGGAATTGAGTGACAGTGCAGCCAAACTCTGTAAGAACCATGGTCAAAGTCCGATCATATTGCCGCTTTTGAAATCTATGATGGCATTTGAGCTCCGGCGCGGCCATACGTTGTCGGTAGTGGCATCCTTTGTACGGTACTTCAAGGATGTATTGGTGAGCCCATCGCAGAATTTGCTACCAGAAAATGTCCACGCGCAATTGTTGCAACTTCTCACCCAGTACACGGTTGAGATTGTCAAGGTGCTTGTGCAACTACGCAAGGATACTGCACTGCGCAAGGAACGTCTTCGAAAGGCCTCAATCAGAACAGGCAAGTTGCTCGAAGACTTGCAGCAAGACGTTGACGATGCCGTGGAACTCGAAGCCGTTTTCGACTCGTGTGCCACTGTTCTTTGTGAGGTGGCCGATGTGGTGTATCCCGAAAACAAAGAAACGGGTGATCTCCACGAGGATCAAGCGTCGGCATCTGAGGAAAATGCACTGTCAGTGAAGCAAGAATGGTGGGACGATGCTGCCGATCGCGACTTCCATCAAGTGATTCCTTCAGGCGAGGAAGTGGCTGCCGCAGTAGACCCTAAGTCCATCGCAAACCTACGCCTCAACCGGTTGACAGAGGGTGAGTGTGTTGTCAAGTTCTTGACGCTTTTGGAAAATGCTGTATCCGAGCAAGACATTCTTGTTTGTTCTGTACTTGTGCAGAGATATGTTCCCTACAACAAGGCGACCCGCAATAAGCTCCTTAAGTTCTTTTCCTTCGAGTCCAAGAAAATGGACAACGTCAATATTTATGCCCGTTTCCTAAAAATCAATGAGACTTTCCTTGCAGAAGTCATTGAATGCTTGACCTCTGCTCTCGATCAGGGCTTCCGCTCTCAAATCCATCATGGCAGAATCAATTTCCGAACTATCAGTTTTTTTGTCGAACTTGTCAAGTTTAAACTTATTCCAAAGCATGTTGTCTTCCACAAAATCCGCAGATTGACACTCGACCTCGCTGGAACCAACAATGCTACCATTCTTCTGATCTTCTATCAAGACTGCGGCAAGTTTTTGTTGTTTGAGCCAGAGTACCTGGAAACCACAAAAGATATGCTTGATCTCTTACAACTGCGTTCCAAGAGTGCAAGTCTCTCTCCCGATGAAAAGCATGTGATCAGAAATATGTTTTCTATTGTCGACTCGTACGTCAATCCTAAGAACAAAGAGCCTGTCAAAGAGATTGTTGCTACTCCGATCCAAGACTTCATATCTCAAATCATTAAGATCCTCGCAACTCCCCAGTACTACCATCATGCCAAAAATTTGTACCAGCAAATCGATTTTATTAACGATGTCGAGGCTCAGGAGGCGTTGTTCAATGTCTTTCAGAAGCCTGAAGCCCTCAACTTGGATAATTACGAGCTTCTTGCAAGATTGTTGTGTAGCAGTGGCAAGAAACGGAAATTCTTAGTTGCTCGCGTTGTTAGTGCTTTGATAGAACAGGTATATCGCGGTTTGGAAAGCTGCGACTATAGAAACAATTCCGCACGGACTTCTCAAGTGAAGCTTCTTGCGTCCTTCTACAACGAGAAAGTGATTGACTTCAGGATTATTGTTGATCTATTATTCCGTATAGTTTGCTTTGGCTACCCTAATAATCTCCCAGTGCCCAATTCAACTTGCGAGGTAGATAAATCTACTGACTATTTCAGAATATCGATGTGCTGCTCTATACTCAAGAGATTAAATTTTGGATTTGTGAAGAATTCTCAGCATTTCAGTGGCTCAGTCAAAAGTCTTGAAGGTTTCTTGATGTTCCTACAATATTATTCTTTTTGTAAGATGCAGCCATTACCAAGAGATGTCAAAATGCTGCTCGATGACGTATACACGAAGTTCGAAGAAACGAGTCTCAATGATCTTGACCTAGCAAATAACTTTCTGGATGCTGCTACGCTATTGCAAGCGTTCACCAAAAGGTGTAGTGAAAGCACTTCATCCGAAGCCAAAGCTTCCGAAACAGAGGGCGCCAATCCGCAAATAGATCAATCCGAATTAGTTTCGAGTGATCTGGAATCTGAAATTTCGGAAGCAGAGAGCGAGGACTCTACAGATGAAGATTCTGACGAAGAGACCGTGAACATGGATGATCTGGTTGTGGACTCTCATTCTGAGAGCGACGATGGCGACTCAGAAGATTCAGAAAGTGATAGTGACCAATACGAATCCGAGATGGATGAAGAAGATGAGGAGCAACAGAGAATGACGCAGAGAATGGAGGCTCTAAAAGTGGCCGAGGAGACAAAGTTGATCTCCGCTATGGATAAAAGTATTCAAGAACTACGCCAAGATGCATCTAGTTCGACCAAGCCAACCAGGTCATTGCGGATGCCAGCTCCATCGAGTTTTGCTACCAGAAATGGAACTAGTAGTCCTACTCCAGTAGGAATGAAACTCAGTTTCTTGAGTAAATCGAACAAGTTGAGAGAGGTCAACATGCCATCTAACAAGCAGTTAGAAGAGCGTATTCTCAAAGAGCAGCAAGAGAGAAGGGCAAACCAGGAGAAAATCTTAAGTTTGGTGGACCAAATGAATTGAAAAAATTTGTATTGATATTGAAATATAATGCTAATGAATGATGTATGTATTGTTCTCAGAGGACTTTTACCATAACGACGGTGATATCATCTTCTTTACCACCCATGTATCTCTGGCCAGTAATTCTAGAGAGCTCCTGAGCAAATGCGCTTGGGAAGTTCGCATCCTTAGACACTTTCACCACTTCTTTGACAAATTGAGAGGAGACCGCAGACAAGCTCTTTTTGCCGTTGGAGAGCTGATCTTTGAGGAAAAGCTCGATATCTTGCGGTACGACGTTATCAGTCACACCATCAGTGGCAAAAATGATAACGTCATCCTTTTTTAGATCCCATACGTACTCATCACACATGTCAGGCATATCAATAATGTAGCGTTTACCCTGCAATTCGGCCTGGCGTAATATGTGGGCAGGAATCTTAGCTAATTGATAGGGAGTGTTGAAGTTGTGAGTCTGGAACTGGGTTTCTTTGACAAGCTTGTAATCGCGGAACAAACCACACCACGAGTCACCGAGATTGGCAACCTTAAGTTGTTTCTCTGGTGTAAGAATGCCCAAGCATGCAGTGGTACCACCGATCTCCACTTTAGGGGAGGCAGTCACATCGGCAAAAGCCGCCTGCAAGAGTTGTTTAGGGGTGTCGGACGCCTTCGCATTACTTTGCTCAAAACGACTCTTGATTTGGTGGCACAATTCCCGCAGAATTGCCAGTGAATCGTACCCAGCCTCGGACCAGCCGCCTACACCATCAGCTACACCTACAGCCATGTATCCGTGCAGATCCTGCGCAGACACAAACAAATTGTCCTCGCCCAGAGGCAGTAGTTCAGCCGGCGACTTTTTCGACTTTTTCTTGAAAACATTCGTCTCCGTTCTGTTTTTGGGCTGGAACGCTACGGCCACATTATACAAGATAAGCTTCTCAAACGACGCCTGGTCGTAGTTGTATGCGGTCAGCGATGCTGCAGATGTTCCGGGCAATACCGGGTCAGCATCGGAAGGCGACGACCAGCCCAGCTCGGCTTTAGAGTCCGCGGTTTGTTTCTGCGCTCTAGATGAAAAAATAAAGCTCCGGGTTCCCGAGACGGCAGCCATGGTCGGGTAACCATACCGAGCCAAGACGACTCTTTTCGTTATGATCGACACAAACATGGCAATGAGAAAGAGCGCGATGTAGAAGCGGCGGTGGGCCATAATAGAATTTAGGTTGGTGAGATGTGGAGCTGTCGGTGTGCAGGGGAGAGCCGATCTGGGGAAAAAAAGGGCAGGCGAGAATTAGCTAAAGAAAAAATTTTGGGAGCTTTCTTCAATTTATAGAAGTTTGAGTTTTTTCTTTTTTGATGATTTTCTCTTTCTATCGGTCCATCGTTGGTTCAGTGTTGGTTGAGGTCTGGCTTATGTGTGGTGTGGTACTCAAATATTCTGTTTGAGTGGAAGTGGACACATCTGTATGAGTCTTTGGTCTCAAATGAAAGGAGGAAGAAAGTTGTCGAAATCGGTATCTTCCATTCTCTCATTTTTTATTGATTTGGCGCCCACGGGCCAAGTAAGAGCTCCTCTGGTATTTGGGTCAGATCTTGGGAATAATTGTGAACAAATAAGCTTCATACATTAGATTTGGGTTGATAATTCTTTCCTTATTGTTCTCGAAAATTATATGAAGCGTCAGTTGTTTTGAGAGTGTTTTATGGAATCCGCATTGAACAAGACTAATTTTTTCTCCATTCAGGAAGAATTTTATTCAAATTTTGAGAAAAACATTCCAAAACTATTTTTCAATCGCCTAATTCCATGATTATAAAGAAGATTTAACCCTGAGCAAATTATTTCAAGTACATTTAGACTCCAACGAGTCTTCAAATTGATTTGGACTTCTTCCAACACGAATATTGCAAAGTTTCATTTTGAGGAACTCAATATATTTGACTATTTCTGTAGTGATAACTACTATGGTCCATGGATCCAGTAGTATGTGCATTGTTGTGCGCTCAGATAAACATTTTTTGTATTGGTCAGGTTGATAATGGCATGTGAACTTGGAATATAGCATCTCTTTTATAGACTTTCATCATCACATGAAAATTCATTGCTGCCGGTTCGAATGACTTTGTCTGGTCTCCGATTGCCATAAGAGTATTTCGACAACTCAAGGAGTTCAAAGTCGAAAGAATAGCTGATAAATCGACCATTGAGCAAGCAATCTAAAATTAATTGCAATTTTTCTAAGAGAAGCACAGAATTGTGTTCAAGCATTTACAAATAAAGGCTTACTCTTGCTATATTCCGCAGCATTTAATCTTTCACACACTATTCAATTCTGATCATCTACGCGAACAAAAAGGAAGCAAAAAGTATAATGTCATTATAATTAGTAAATTCCGTATAAATCTTTTGATTTCTCTTTACCTGTTTGCTACCAGTCATCGAAGCAAGGCAGCTCAAGATTTTAAGTAAGTATTGCAAATGAAAATGTTCAGAAGGTCGATTTGCCATAATTGTCGATTCGCCGATTTGAAGCAATTTACCAAAATACGTTTAGATGAACGCATAACATAAATTGTACATGCCTTCTAAACCTCATGAACTGACCAATGTTTCAGTATGGACTCACCACTTTCCAGTCGCGAGACATCATTGCTAAATAGCTTGGACGCCCGGTTAAAAAACTTTGGAACTTTCTCAGAAAAGAATCCAGAGCATTTTGGTTCGGATTCAGAATGTTTTTGTATTTCCTCAAAGTGAGCGTTGCGCAAACCTATGCGTACATCAATGAGCTGATCATCGAGGCGAAAACGATGCGAATGAACACTATATTTGTTCGCCGTTTTCTCATTCGTTATCGGTTCTTGGCCGTTTTGAACCGAACTGCTTCGCTTCATGGACAGATCGTTGCCGGAGGAACACCTCAAATCTGGATATCCTTGGCGCTGAAGCCATGAACCACTATCGGGAAGTCGCTGCAAATTGGGCATTTGGCTGACATCGATTCCTTGCAGTTCTTTAAGATCGTACATGTAGGCTCTTTTTCTGTCATCGTCGCTTATTTTGAACCTGAAAGGGTTCTTGTCCTCAAACACTGCGTCATGATTAACTTCATATCCTCCCCAAACAATGTCGTTTTCTGGACAAGGAGATTCGGGGCGATTGAGGAAACTTCTTCTTAGATTTTCTTCTACATCTGCGGAAGATTCGTACTGTATCGTTTCGAAACACAATGACACATTGTGGTCCATTGGAGCCAATCTCCATTCCTCTTTCTCTCCGCCACCTTCTATCACTTGATCATTTTTGGGAGGGAGAGGGCGAGGAGCACGGCTTGGAAGCTCGGGAGGTACTCGTGAAATTGTTTGCGGATGCGTTTCGTTATCTTTTGTAGAGCTGGAATTGCTGGATTCGGCTTCTTCAATGTGAGCTACCATACCAAGGTTCACAGGGGTGTCAACTAGCACAGTGTTGGTAAAAGAAAGCGCGCTAGATCCATCTTCGACCAAAAACGGAATATTTTCTTGATCAAGTATTGTGTCGCTAACTCTATTGGCGATTGTAGCGCTTGATGGCTGTAGAACAGTGTCTATGTCTATGGAAAGATCCGAATCTGAATCGTTAATAACGTTTAAAAATGCATTCGTGTTATTCCGTCGACCGTTTCGCAAATTCATGATATATTATTTGCAAGTGGGTGAACACCCATGAGGTCTTTATACTAAGTTTGAGAACCTAGTTTATGCCGTAATCAAATCTACGAATGCACCTTAATCGCTGAATAAAGAGGAAAGAATGGGCAGATCTAACATCATTGAATATGTAAGACATCTAGCGCCTCTGATTATCACGCCAGTAGCATTGTTGCGATAATCACGGTTTGCAAGGGCATACAATAGTAAGTAATCCAGTGCATGGGATGAAAACTTAATTTGAACAGATCATTGTCTCTGTAGGAGCTTGGAGCATTTAAATTGTTCTTTCTGTATCGGCTGGGCTCAAAAAATTATCTTTTTGCCTTTGGCGGCGATTGCGGTTGAGTATCCGTATTAGCTCCCTGCAAATGTCGACAATGGTCTCTTTTTGAATAGCTCCAGATCGTTGAATTACTTTTTTGTGATCAATGATTTCTTGTTCTGTTTGTAAAATATTTGCGTGCCGTTGCATTGTCTGTTCTGTGGTTTCAAAGAACCATTCAGGAAGATCCTCCCCTGGATTTCCATAAACGCTCCGTGTACTTGATTCTGCGTAGGACATTTGATCAAAATATGGATTCTGGAACTTTTTGGGACTCCTGAGTCTCTTCATTATCCTTGGACCAATGTGTTGCAACATCTCGTGGTTGTGTGTGTTGTTACGGATTAAACAGGAAAGATTTATGGATAGGGACAAGCACAAGTGCAAATTGTTAACCCCAAAAAAGCATTTGTTCCCGCCTATCAACAGTCTTATAGCAAATATTGGATAGCTTGCCAAAATTCCTATTGTGAATTCTAAGTGGTGACAAGATCTAAATGATGAATAGAGGACTCACGAATCTACTTAATCAGAGGCTAAAAGTAAAGTGAACAGCTGGAGATTGATATATGAGCCTCACTTTGATTGCCAGGAATACATTAGTTTTTTTATATCAATCTCACAAAAACAATCCTCAACAGATGGTTGCGTAGTGTAGTGGTTATCACTTTCGGTTCTGATCCGAACAACCCCGGTTCGAATCCGGGCGTGACCTTGTTTTTTATTTTTTTGTTGGCACTTCTCCTCACTCAAAGTCCCTTTCGAAAATATTTTTCATTCACGCAAAGTCAGACCAACTTTTCTCTACTCGCTTTTAACATTTCCTGGTCTCTTCTAAGTCCATCGCACCTCTGCCCTAGTCTTAATCCGGGTAACCTCAACCGCTAACTGCAGTACCGAGAATTCTTCCTCACTATATAAGCACGGCATCGTCCCTCACTTAGCTCCACATACTAATTATCTATCTATTCATCGAGTGCACTTACATTCACAGGCTTACAGCCGTCAGCTCAGCAGAGGTTGGCATGAGCTGAATATGATGAAGTTAAGTCTCTTCTTTCCCAGTCTGATTCGACTATGACGACAGGGTTGAAAACCGTCTCCAGTGCATTTCCGTTGCTTTCGCGAGCAGCCGTATTGGGGGCTTATACTTGCCAGTATTTTGCAGTTCTGATTCACATTACCAAATTTTACTCAGTTGATTTCTGTAAGCATGTGAAGTGGAGCGCATTCGATGATGCGGCACGAAACAGTAGCAGTTCTAGATGATGAAATATCCCATAACATTCGCAGTTTCCTCGGTAGCATACGTTAGAACCCATCTTAGTATGCCGGTGACCGCTATATGACCTTCCATGGATGTCTGATTAGAACTTCTTCTGTAGAGTGCTGTTGTAGAGTTGTAAATTTCTTAGGATGTCGCTTTGTTCGAATATTGATCCGACTTAAGCGTATTTTATTCTAGAATCAGATGTTAATCCGGTATCTCTGGAAATAGCAACCATTAGTGACTATCAATCACAACTGGTGCGTTTGAAACTACAGGCTTGACAATTCCTCAAACTTATGTTATATATTTTGTTCCTGCATACAAACTGGCTGCAAAAATGATTAGTGGCATTAATGTCCAGCCCTCTAAATCTTACCCTTAACGGAGGGCGTAGTCAAAGGCCATTGGTAGGCTCCCTCATGGTCAAAAACGTAGCCGTTTTTAATTAAAAACTTCTTTAAACTCTTAGGACTCTTGGAACCATATGGATAGATCTCAAGCTCAGGACGGTCCTCACCCTCAATGTATTGCAACAAAGGTGTGAACAATTGCCACGACACATCCAACTCATCGTCTCTGACGAAGTTGGCATGGTTGCCCAAGAAACAGTCTCTGATCAAGGCTTCGTAGGCCTCAGGAATCCAGAAGTCCTTAGAGTAACGGGAGGAGTAGGTCAAGTCCAACTCGGTCAACGAGGTCTCGGTGGAGATACCTGGGATCTTCGAGTTGATCTTCATGTAGACAGCCTCGTTGGGCTGGATGCGGATGACCAATTCATTTCTTTGGATCTCCTTGAAAATACCCTTGGCAACTTGCTTGAACTGGATTCTGATCTCAACCTTCGACTCGTCAAGAGCCTTACCAGCTCTCAAAACGAAAGGAACACCGTCCCAACGCTCGTTGTTGATGTTGATACCCATGGCGGCATAGGTCACACACTTGGAGTCCTTCTTGACGGTGTCGTCGTCCAAGTAGCCAGGCTTGGAGCCGTCCTCAGATTTGCCGTACTGACCAATCAAGATGTTGTCGTTGTCGATGCTGAAAGCTTTAAGAGCCTTGACCTTCTCATCACGCACAGCCTCGGGGTCGAAGGAGACAGGTCTGTCCATGGTCAAGAGAGTCAAGACCTGCAACAAGTGGTTCTGCATGACGTCTCTAACAATGCCGATATCGTCGAAGTATCCGCCTCTTCCCTCAGTTCCGAAGGCCTCCTTGAAGGAGATCTGCACGGAGGAAATGTGTCTGTTGTTCCAGACCCCAGACAACATGGCGTTTCCGAATCTCAACACGAACAAGTTCTTGACCATTTCCTTACCCAAGTAGTGGTCGATTCTGTACAATTCTTCCTCGGAAAAGAGAGGAGCCAAGTCCTTCTGCAACTGTCTTGACGACTCCAAGTCGTGGCCGAAAGGCTTCTCCACAATAAGACGCAAACGGGCGCCTTCTGGGTAACAGTGCTCCTTGATGTTCTTACCAGCAGTGGTGAAGACCGAAGGCGGCAATGCCAAGTAGAACAATCTCTCGGATTGCTGCACCTTGTTCTCTTGGTCGTACTTGGAGATTGCCTCCTCCAACTTGTGGTATCCATCAGGCTTGTCGTATGGGCCAGAGATGTACGAGATCAACTGCAAGAAGCCATCGGCCTTCAGTTTGGCAGCGTCATCCTTGAACTTCAAAAACGACTTGATACGTTCGCGCAACTCTTCGTTGGACAACTCCGAACGAGCATAGCCAATGATGTTGACGTTCTTGGGAAGTAAACCTTGGTTGTACAAACCAAAGAGCGCAGGGAACGTTTTCTTCTTTGCGAGGTCGCCGCTGGCGCCGAAAACAACAATGGACACGTGGTCGCCGAAGGCGTCGGAGGACATTTGGAAATGTGTTTTTGGGGGTGCAATTGGAGGACCCGACGGATGGGAAGAAGCAATAGTAGGCGAAAAATTTTGGGCCGAGTCGCACCGATAAGGGCGGTTGCGGGGCGGAAAATGAGGACGGATAGCGTGGGAATAGGCCGCAAAATGTAAGGGGAAAAGAAGAATTTGTCAATTTTTATTAATTCATATTTCTACTCTTTATTTTTTCTAGAAGAATTGCTCAATTGTTCCTCCAATTGGTGTGGGACTGAGTATCTAGATTCTCTGTTCGAGCAGTGCTGCGTAATCATATTGATCTGACTAACTGGCTTACAATATGACACAAGGCTCGAAAAGGATGAGATGCGCATTGGAATTGGCGGGAATTGAAATGATTGAAAATATACTTTTTCGTATTTTTAAACTCTGAAATTGTCGGCTTTAAAAAAATTACAATCTGCCACCTTTCTACATGCTACTGTGTCTGTTGGCACTAGAGCTGTCACTGGGAGCACTTATCGCCTAGCGAGAATAGTCTCCAGAACAGAGGATTGATGCTCGGCGTTAAGGGGCAGCATGGATTTTGCCAATGACCAGAAATTGTGCAATTTTCGTGCACTTTTTTTTCAATTGCAAATTTTTGGCCTCCATTTCTGGGGATTTGCTCTTCGGACTATCCTCGTGCGTTGATTCTGTGAGTCCACGTGCAATTGACAATCCCGCTTGAAGACGCACATTGTTAGAGGAAACTCGGAGCACGTCCGGAATAGGAAATAGTAGGATCCGCAGGATAGATTAGGTTCAGTAGCAGGAAACGTTAAGATATGGAGTAGGGTAGAGTAAAACCTGAGACATAGCATAATAGCTGTCGAGAACATAACATATCGGAAGAATATTTAAGAAGGCTAGAGAGACAGCCAAATCAGGGAGCTAAGTATTTTTAAGCAAACCTTACGAATATACAATTCACAAGTATCACATATTACTAGTCATCGTAACCCTTCTTGGTCACGATCAGATATTTATATTACTTTACTCGGAAGACACCCGAATAACTCCTCACACACATGAAATTGGGAAACACAAAAGTTGGGGCTGAAAATGGATGCGGGTTTGGTTCCGAGATTTTTCGTGTCGTAGTGATTTTCGCAAGTGCTTTTGTTCTACTTTCTTTTTTTTGCTACGGAATATATTGTGTTTCTCCGAATACGACATATCCTCACTAAGTAAATACTATACAAAACAACCGTTGATAAGGTCCCTGAGACTCTATAAAAATAGTTCATTATTTCGCGTTCCCTTGCTTCCCATCCGTAGACGCATCTATATTTGCATCTCCCTTCTTGTCTACAAGACCAGCGTCATTGTCCGTTGCAGCCGTAGTAGTACCCTCGCCATGTTCCTTGTCAAAATCTTCGTCTCCAACTTGAAACATGTCGTCGTCGTAGTCGCCGGCTCCGGTAATGTCAGCTTCTGTGAAAAGTCTCTCCTGCTCTAGGTCTTCTTGAGAAGGTGTAAGTTCAAAGGTTTCGTTGTCGTCCTCGCTATCCGTGTAGTCTTCGCCTGGGATGACGTCAAACTCGTAGTCACCTCTTCTTCTACGGGAGCTGCTTTGATTCCGCGGCCATTTGATGTAGCAAATGACACATACAAAAACAATCACCGCAAATCCCAAGACACTCTGGCCTAGGGTGAGGAAGCTGCTCTTGCTTTCGCCCGAGTGTTGCTCTCCGCTCGGGTTAGTCGCGGTGGCAGAAGCAGTGGCAGAAGTGGCGCTGCTTGGAACCGTCGCACTCTCAGATGTTGATGTAACAGCCTCGCTTGAGGTTGCGGTGGTAGTTGGCTCCTGACTTGTTGTGGAGTCGACAGGACTTGAGGTAGTGCTTTCCTCGACAGTGCTCAGACTTGGCTCCTGGGGTTCTTCGGGCTTCAGATGCTTGTTTTCAAGACGCTCTTTCTTGACGAGAGCATAATCCTTGTCAAGATCATAGACTTCCACCTTGTCTGCATCGATACTTTCTCCATAGAACTTGAGTTGCCAGTTCTTGAAATGAATCTCATTATTGGTACCGCCAAAAACCTCAATTTTCCATTCACCAACACCTTTCTCACCGAAATGAGCTACAGACATAAACGTCCAATCGATGAGCCCGCTCTCAGCACTGTCCATGTCTCTGAACCAGGCCAATTTACTTACAATACCAGTGGGAGAGATAAGCTTGACATCAATCTTTCCACGAAAGTTGGAGCCGATATTGACCTTTACTGTGACATGCTCCAAGGTCTCCAAATTCATCAACTCTAAGTCCTCCTCCGTGACGTTCCAAGTGGATGTAATCGTTTCAGAATTAGCGTCTGCGGCTCCTTGTGCACGCTTATCTACTGAAACAACATCTCCGTAGTACCATGCTTGAGGCTTTTTGTTGGTCCAATTCTTTGCTTGCTCGACAAGCTTTTCAGCATCGATCTTACCAAAGCCGTACTTGTGCGAGTATTTATGTCCAAGTGCAATGTCCTGATACTCACCATCATCCTCATTAACTGGAACGGCAGAAATCGCAGTGACGTATTGCATATCTCTCCATGTAAGCTCTGGATTAACTTGTAACGCCAATGCAAAAAGGCCCGCAGCCAAAGGAGCTGCTGCGGATGTGCCACCATGAATTGTGGTACATTTTTTATGAATATCAGTTGTGTGAATGTGTTCTCCTGAGCCCGAACTGTAAGTTACCACCATAACCGCAGAACAAGTTTCGGCGTAACTTGGGTGGGAGCCATGGTAATCGATAGCTCCAATAGTAATAGAGTAAATGGAATTGGTGTAGCCATCGAAGTTACATTGATCGCCAACTCGGCCACCATTTCCGCTGGCAAAGACATAGAGGGCGCCTTTGCCATTTCTGCCATCCTGGACACCCTTGATAATAGCCTTCTGGACGATTGCCTCTGGGGCTGCAACAGTCCGACCATTATCTGTGGGGCCCCAGGAGCAAGAATATATATCGTTGTGGTCCAAACCGTAAATCATAGCGGCAGCCTCTTCTTCAGAAGTGATCTTGCCCGAAAGGATTCTGATGCCCGCCACTTTACTCTCATAGGCAACGCCCACACCGCAGACATCATTTTTCACACCAGCGACTTCTCCAGCACACCGGGTGCCGTGATAATCGTCGAAAAGACGTGGTTTGGGGAGGGGGTTGTTATCGTTGAAGTCCCACAGGCCGTCCTTACTGAAATTGTCAGCCAAATCTTTGGTTTCATAGTCGAGCCCGTCATCTACAATGGCAACCGTGACGCCCTTGCCGCGAACCCCATCGTACCATACGTTCTTGACGTTGACATCATTTCCAGGTGACAAAGTGTTCACCAAATGCCACTGCTCAAAGAAGATCGGATCTTGGATATCCAACTTATCGCTGACCTCCTTGGCTGGAAGCTGGGAAGAGTCGACGGCCTCGAGGCGCTTTCTTTTACATTGAGCGTCGTCTCTTTCTATGGTCACAGGAAGACGCTTTTCGAGTATCTTTGGCTCGAGCATATGGATCAGTCGCATGCTAGGGAATGCTACCAAAGCATCGTGGTGCAGCTCAAACCCCACCGAGCGCTTTAGAAGATTATAGTCGTTGGATTTATAGTTGCCCATAAAGTCCATATAGGCATGCTCCTTGGGGACAGAAAACACATAATGGTCGTCTAAGCCCCGCACCGGATGCTCATACGTGAAAGTCTCGTTGAATTGGTCAATGAACAGACCCAAAGAATCACCCGACGGAGCCTTTTGTCCGTCTAGTTCCACGATGAAGTATTGTCTTGCGTCATAGTCTCTATTGGGAATCTGAAATGCGGCAGCCAATGCCAACACGAAGGGTGCAAAACCTAAGGGAAACATGGGGGGGTATTTATATTTTTTGGGGAGGCCGGAAGAAACCGGAAGAGTTGTGATCCCAAGACGGCTTGCTTTCTGTGGGTTTGTGGTGTCCTAACCTGAGGAGTAGCTGTAAGTAGAGCGTGGTATTTAGTAGACGTGGAGATGGTAGGATTGGAGGATTGTGGATGGTACAGAAATGGAAAAGATCGAGATCTACGGGATTTATTATGATTATTGCGTATTTGGATTTGGATTTTGGACTAATTATATTGTTTTTTTTTCTTACTCGGTAATCGGAGTTCTTGGGCGTTTGAACGTGTTTGAAGGATTGTGCGTGAATAGTAGAAGGTGTAGTTTAGGAGGGGGTATGGATAAATAGATCTTTTTCTTGCTTGATTGTGAGACAACTTAGAGAGAGAAAACTGTTGGGGGGACTAATTCTTCGTTTGTCAGGATCTATATTGATTCATTATAGTAAAGAGAACATGATAACGTAAGACTGAAAGAAGGAAGAGCTGGAAATAGCGAGTTTGTTTCAGTGGAGAATTTCAACACGAAAATTTGAAATCTTGTGATAGAAAGATTATGCTTCCTTGCTCAAGACTCAATTTATCTCCAGTGAGCTGTTTTTCTTTCAAAATTGAAACCTTCCCACTTTTAGTAGATGATCAATAATCAGGCAAATATCATTATAGAAACTTACTTTAATTTTAACGAAGCATTTAAAAGGCTTTCATTAAGTCAAAGATACTTCAATCACTATTGAGGAGCATTCAGATCTGGTTCGTGTGAACAAAGGACTCGACAATCCACAGCGTCAATAATTCACAGCATCAACAGTAAAAATCAACCAAAAGAGCTCTCAAAACGAAGAGCAAGATCCAACATTGTTTTGCTTTAAACCTTCCGTAAAATAGCTCCTTTCGAGCAAGAACAATACAATCAAAAGGAAAACCACATCTCTCATTATTCCTTTCACAGACAAAGGATTGGTTCCTTATCAATTCAGCCCTTCTTAAATCAATATCATCAACTGAATTTCAATTTGTTTCACTTTAAGCC
The DNA here is from genome assembly GCA_030582875.1 of Australozyma picinguabensis. NCBI lineage: Eukaryota > Fungi > Ascomycota > Pichiomycetes > Serinales > Metschnikowiaceae > Australozyma > Australozyma picinguabensis. Next base: position 358,784 of record JAJMHD010000007.1, read on the forward strand.
CTTACCACACTATCCGAACAACAGTTTCTCAATTGAAGCACCTCCAGAACCAATTAAAATTCCAAAATTCCCAAATCTCATTAACTATAGATAGACAATTCCTAATATTCCATAATGCGAGTTCCGGATTTAGAATTTTTGACCCGATCTGTTATTACACCTCCTGTCTATACTAATTATATACCAACAACAGACCACTATTAGCAGATTGGAACCCGGATCTTCGGCCCTAAGTATAACCCCCTAGACAAATACAAACATATTCCATAATGAAGCCAGTGTTCCGTTTTGCCGCACTACTGCTCCTAATAGTAGCGGTATTGGCAGAAATGGATATGAGTGGACCAAAAGAGTTCCATCCGAAAGATGCCGAGTTTAAGTCCTTCCATTGGATTTTCACTTTGGCTGTTCTATTCATGATGCCTTCAATTGCCTCGGTCTATGCTTTTGCTCAGGTGGAACATGTCGCATCGATCATCCATTTGATCTGTTTCTTGTATTCGGCCTATGAGTCGCTTTTCTTGGATTTCCCCGACAATGTGGACAACCACGAGAACAGAACCTCCAAGGGAACGAGTTGGTTTCTTACTTGGGAATTGGGAGCCACTTTGTTTGTGGGAACTGCGGTCAATGGCTCTAATGTCTTGTTGAATCGGTGGTTCAAAGAGAAGTCCGAATCCTACGCCTCGCTGCGTTTTCTTCGCAGATTGTACAAAATCTTGTCAGTGACATCTGCTCTCACGGGCTGGGTCCGTGTTTGCTTGGCACCAGTAGCCTTGTTTGGGTTCTGTTACGGTGCTTCTACAGGCCAGTGTATTGCCCACGGGATTATGGGCTCTGCGTTTATTTTCTACGGTTTTATCTTGGCCTGGGTCTTGGTGATCCCATGGATTCGTAAGCATACGCTCACTCCTGGAGCCTCGGCGAAAAGTCAGGAATTTTGGGACTCTTCGCTTATGTGTCTTTGGGGAATTGTCAACACTTTCACTGAACATAGATGGGGCAAAGAGGGCTGGTCGCACGGAGATTATCAGCACACTGCTATGGGTATTATTTGGTGGTGTGGTGGCTTACTCGGCATGTGGCTTTCCCGTAAAAATGGCCAGAGAAGTTTGGTCCCTGCGATCCTCCTTATCTTCACAGGCTACGCCATGTCTCAACACGCGCAGCACTTGGAACTCTCTACCAAAGTGCATGCAATGTTTGGCTTGGTCCTCATGGCTGGTGGAGCCAGTCGTATCATCGAGATCTCTTTTCTTTTGAAGGATAAGGGCTGTAGTCTGTCTGGTCAGATACTTACCTTCCAACATCTCCCACCTTTGAGTCTTGTGATGTCCGGACTTTTGTTCATGTCAGCCAACGAAGAGCAGTTGCACCTTGTACATGATCTCGGCGCAGACCACTCATCGTATATTATGGTGGTTTGTGGTGCTGGGTTTATGATTTATTTATGGATGCTTATACTTCTAGCATTGTACTTACATCTAGTCGGTTACGACAATGATGGTGAACTCACTCGCCATGGCTATGGTAATCTTGCATCTACTGAAGCAGCCGAGTTCGAATTGTCTGAAATGAGTGGCGACGAACAAGAGGAACGTCGCTAAGACCCACCTCATGAAAGAAAAACTGCCGGCATGAGAAAGCTTCATTTCCTATTATCTTATTCTTTTGTTTTCGAATTGCTCAATTTTGAACATCAAGGGTATGCTCGTCCTACTCTTCTGGACTTTCCTCTTTTGTGTCTACGCGCACCTACCTTTTCCTCCACTGTCTCAACAAATTTCACATGGAATCACTTTGGAAGATGTCACCAATAATTGAGGGTAGCAAATACCCTACTTTGGCTCAGAATCTTGTATTATTGCATGAGCTGACCAATAGGTCCGATTCACTGTATGTTTTAATTGTGTCACAAACGCATACCTAACGCAGTGCGTGTCTGCAATTCTTGAATCAACATGAAACTAACTAAACAGAATTTTAAATGTTCTTGACATTCTCAGGAGCGATGAATTTGTTTCGGACACCCCAATCAGGGAACTTCTCTTTCGACTTAAATCTATTGAATACGACTGTGGACCGAAAAATCAATACAGGGTCAATGCCATAGCAGAATTAGAAACAGTTTTAAACGAGCTTCTCATCAGAGGGCAGCAGAACTACAGTTACGTTTGTGGTTTCGTTTAAAAAGTATTGGATGGTAAGATTCCTCTCAACGGACCACAGACACAAAACCTGTGTACAAATGAATACATCGTAATTGACAGACCCTGCAGATGTAGCATTTCCTTTCCATAGCTAATTTCGATTCTCTTCGAGTATTACCTGGATCTGAGCTCCTTGGTCTTTCTAGTTTTCATACTCGTAGCCAAGACTATTCAATCTGCAGCATGTTTGCGTCGTCACCACATCAAGCAGAGGCATGCAGCAAAGAACATCTTTTTTTTTTTCAAGTTTTGCGTTCTCGGAACAATTCAAATTTTCCTCGAACAGCATGGCCTGTAGCCCGATTATGCAGCTCCGTAAATTATCCGATTCAGCGTCAATCCTCTTTTCTCACATATTTCAATAGGAACTCGCAGAAATCCGATGAGGTTTGTCTTGAACAAATGATATTACTGGAATAAGCACTACCGGGTTAACAATTCAGAAACCTCAATCTCATCTCGCGGACTCAAAAACGTTCGGTACTTGAAGTGACGCAACACGGGCTCTTGGCCTGCAAAGAAACATAGTGATCCAACTTTATCATCTCATCTGCAGTATTTCGGAGCGGAATCAGGGTTAGGAACTTAAGTGCGCATTAGAAGCGAGATGTAACAAATGAAGATGAGAAAGATTTTTCACGAATTGCGTTCTGTAGAAATATAAAATGTCAGTATAATTTCCCTTCGAAAAAATTGTAGCACCAAGTTTCAACATGAAGATCTCTACCTTGGCATTTGTCTGTCTTGCAGGCTCTGCCAATTCCTTAATTGTGAACAGCGGTCAAAATGTTGACTACGACAATAAGAATGGACGCTATATTTCCGAAGCCATAGTCAAACGGGGCGGCAGATTGGCATTTCTGAATTTTGGATCTGTAACAATTGACAAAGTGCATAACGAAGGTACCTTCGTTCAAGCAAACGACGATGAGCTGACTTTCAAGTTGCAAGACTCTTATTACAACTCTGGTCTGTTTGTTTTTGATGGGCCAGCATCTGATTCGACGGATATCAGCATTAATCCATCGACCTTCATCAATGAGAACGAGTTCAAGCTCACTCTCCGTTCTCCTAGCATGGTGGAAATTCAGTCCACAGGGGAGTGGACTAACAACGGTTCCATTGAAATCAACTCTTTGCAATCGTCTGGTCAACAATCAATCAAGTTGGGAGGTCGCAGTAGTGGTAGACTGACCAATAACGGTGCCATTTGTCTCTACAACGCTCTCTGGAATCCTTACAGTATCACTGGAAAAGGTTGCATAAACGTTGCCAATAATTCGACAATACACCTCAAGGGTACGGCCAGCAAGGTTGGTCCTGAGCAGACCATATATCTTTCCGAGAAGAACTCGCAGGCAATTGTCAATTTTGCAGCCTATAGGCGCCGAGACTGGAAAGGCAATGGCCAAAAGCCCAACTTAGTGAGAGGTTTCCAGAATGGTAACAGGTTGACCCTCACATTTCCCGTCGCCACACTCAACTATGATAAGAAGCTGGGTATTTTGTCTGGTCTCTCAGGAGAGTTTGCCACCGAAAATTATGCGTTTGACATTGGAACACAGTACGATGCACAGAACTTTGAAATCATTGATAAGCGTACGATCATCTATAACAAAGAGGCACCAGTTAGAGACGTCGATCATTGTTCTTGTGGCTTCATTGATGTCCCAGTCAAGAGCTCTACATTGTCTTCTTCAACTATTTCGTCGAAATCCAGCTTGGCGCCCTCAACCCAAAAGGGAACCACGTCAAAAGCAATTCCATCACAGAGTCTGAGCTCAGCTCTCAGTACATCCTCTAACAAAAAATTGTCAAGCAGCTCTCAAAGCAGTCTTAGCCACAAGGCCTCAAGCAGCTCTCAAAGCAGTCTTAGCCACAAGGCCTCAAGCAGTGCTGAGAGAACTCAAGTATCGACTGATAGAGTGTCTACATTGACACTGAACCTGAAGCTGGCTGAAAAAACTTCTGGAACATCAAGCTATGTTCTTTTTGCGCTGAGCTTAGAGTCTAAGATTTGGTCATCCTATTCCAATACGACTCTCAAAGCCTCTACCTCGAGTTCAAATGCTTTACCTTCTTCATCTGCTGTAACAGGTAATTCAAATGTTCCAACATCTTCTGTGAAATCATTGGAATCATCCAAGGGCCCTGAGAGCCATTCCAAAGACTCATCAAGCCGTTCATCTAAGAGTCCATCAAAATCCTCTGAGAGTTCTTCTCTGTCTGAAGTTAAGTCCAATGGGGCTACAAGCGTAGCCACAACGAGTCAAGTTCATTCAACGACAACCTCCAGATCTCACATCGTTTCAAAATCATCCAGCTCTGTAGTAGTTACCGATCCAAGAACCTCGCAAGGCGTTTCTCGCTCGGCTTCGAAACCATCTTCCAGCAAAGCTCTGATTAACTCGCAGACTTCGATTAAATCTGAGTCCAGTAAGGTTTCTAAAGAGAGTTTGAAACCATCTGGGTCGCCATCTCTCTCAAAGTCGTCCTCTCAATTGGCCAGTTCAAGACCAGTTTCGACTTCGATGATGTCTCGCCCTTCGGCATCAAAATCTCAATCGAACATTTCCTCTAGCATCATCTCCCGTCATGTTTCATCTTCATCTTCAACTATTTCTGCTACATCAGGATTAAGTTCCAATTCAAAGAGCACTTTGAAATCTTCGGAGCTTGCACTGAGCTCACTCACGGGCGCTTCTAGGTCGAGAGGAAAGAGCTCTTCAGAAAGTTCCAAATTAAGCGAAAGCCAAGCCAAGTCTACCCTCCAATCGAGCATGACTTCGAAGTTCAGAACTACCACTACTACTAAGAACAGCTATGCTTCCAGTTCCTCTGAGATCCCTCTGAGAAGTCCAACTTCAAACTGGTTGTCATCTAGCAAAAGTTTGGAGAAGGATTCGAAGTCTAGCTCAGGAACTGAATCCCTCTCTAGAAGTAAATCCATAAATACTCCTGCCCTTTCGAGTGGAACTTCATCTCAAACCCCATCATTATCAGCTTCTTCAGGTGCCTCAAGGTTTTCTTCCGCTGCTTCATCCTTGAGAGTGGTTGAGCAAAAATCTGTCTCTTCAACGGAATCATCCGCTGCCTCCAGAACAGACCCAACTTCCGATTCAAGATTACCTTCTGAAGTTAGCTCATCGACTCGTGGCTCCTCCTCTAATCTGAGCGCCAACAAATCGAAGCCAAATTCTTCAGTAACTAAAGCATCATCCGAGTCCCTGTCTCTTCACTCAGCTACCAAACGTTCACCTTCAATCACTGGAAGCGCAAGTCAATCTGCTTCCAATGTTTTGAGTACCTCCACTGCAAGCTTGACCCAAGCCAGAACATCTACTGTGATCATCACGTCTTGTGAGAATGAGCATTGTTTTGAAGTGACTGCTACGGTTGTTAACCCATCCACTGCTTTCTCTACAATGACATCTATGTCTTCAGGTTCAACCTTGGTTCAGACTATTTGTGAAGAGGGAAGATGTCTGAACTCCAAAAATGCACACCATAGTTCGGCATCAAATGGTCCTCTCGATCATACTGTTATAACTCAAACAATTTGTCCCGAGTCCGGTAGTTGTCAAGAATCCGTTGTTACCCTCGAGGCAAGCAGCACTATCACTTCTACACCAGCCGTAGCTCCTGTCACTACGAAGACCGTCTGTCCTGAATCCGGCGCATGCTTTGAGACAACTGTCACGGCTTCTCATGAAGCACCCGCTACACTCACAACGATTTATTCCACTGCAACTGAGACTATTTGCCCACCAGCGGGATCTTGTCACGTAACGCCTGTCACTTACACAGCAACTTGTACTGCTTCTGCATTGACAGAGACAAGAACCATTTGCAGTCAAAATGAGTGCTTCGCAACCACTGAAGTACATACTGCACTTTCACCATCTACTGACTCTGTTAAATGGACTTCTACTGAGGTACAGACCATTTGTCCAACTCAAACCGTGTGCTACACTACCACCGTAACACATGTTGCCCCAACCGGTACGACCACTTCCATGAGTCAAGGCAGTGACTACAAGACACCACAGGCTCAATCGCAGAGCGCCACGAGTACTACCCAAACTGCAAGTGTCAACTCCCAGGGTACCTCTATTGCTAATTTAGGAATGCAAGTTAAGGCTAGTTCGGCATTATTCTTGATTCCAGTGTTGATGCTCATTTAAAACTGAAATCCAATTTTCACTCGAATTGCTTTTCATCACAATACACATTTTCATAGAGAAATTCAAATCATTCTAATTGTATTAAGCGATCATAGACAGAGCATTCTGCAGGACAGAATCCTAAAATCCCAGTAAACTCCAAACTTTTTTCAAGCCCTCAACACCGTTTCTTGACCAAAAAAGAAACTCAAACGAATTTTTTACCGATTTCGGCGCCGTTTTCGGTATCGGAGTACCCGGGCACAAGCTATGTCCTCTGGGGATACGGAGTCCTGCAGAAAACACTGCCAACTACTCCGGCCATGCGAGCCTAACACCGACCCAATAGTGAGAGAGAATAGCGAAAGAAATGGGAAGGAAAATTAAATAACAATGATATTTAGCAAACAGAGCTTGAAATGCTGTTTCAAATGATCATTTCAAAAAAACTTTTTGGTGATGCCTATCTGCACCTTCACTTATTGCATCACTCCACCGTTTATGTGAATGAGTCGCATGATTCACATCCCCAGATTCATTCCGCGGTCCACAGGAACAGATTACAGCACCAAATACCAAACAGCCAGGGCTCAAAGCGCCAGCAATTTATAAACGAAAGTTAATTCCATCCTGAATGTCCAGCGTTTCACCAAATTTTTCCGACTCTTCTCGATATCTCGCCTGTTCCATCGCTACCCGCTCGGCACTTGATCACCGGGCCATATAGGTTCAGATGCATGCGCGCCCCGGAGAAATGGAACTTCGCGGCTGGTCTGGGGTAACACTGTGGGGATATAAATTGCCAGGGAAATCCACGATTTTCACTTTCTGCTAATTTTTTAGTTCCTCTTTTTCCGCACACACTTTCCTTTTTCATCTATTTATTCATAGTCTGTGAGGAACATCTTTAAGACTCTCTATCTTGTCACCACTGTTAATTGGAAGACAAAAGTATATATAGTGCGATCACATTCACATCATATCCTCTCTAGCATAATTCAAAATGTCTTCTGAAAAAAGAAAAGGTGGCTCCATCACTGACTTGATTGCCGGAGGTACGGCCGGTCTCTTTGAGGCTCTCTGTTGTCACCCTTTGGACACTATCAAGGTTAGAATGCAATTGTACAGAAAATCGGGCCAAAAACCACCCGGTTTCGTTCGTACCGGTATGAACATCGTGCAAAAAGAGACCTTTTTGTCGCTCTACAAGGGTTTGGGTGCTGTGGTGTTGGGAATTGTTCCAAAGATGGGAATCAGATTCCAATCGTACGAATTTTACCGTTCTCTTTTGAGAGACGATAACGGCAACATCTCCACTGGAAGCACTTTTGTGGCCGGTGTGGGTGCCGGTGTCACCGAGGCTGTGTTGGTGGTCAACCCAATGGAAGTTGTTAAGATCAGATTGCAAGCACAACACCACTCCATGGCCGACCCATTGGATGTGCCCAAGTACAGAAACGCACCTCACGCAGCTTATTTGATTTGTAAAGAGGAGGGTTTCAGCACTTTGTACAGAGGTGTCTCATTAACTGCTGCGCGCCAGGCTTCGAACCAGGGTGTTAACTTTACCGTTTACTCCAAGTGTAAGGAGTACTTGCAAAACTACCACAACATCGAGCAATTGCCAAGTTGGGAAACTTCTTTGATTGGTTTGTTTTCTGGTGCTTTGGGTCCATTGTCCAATGCTCCATTGGACACCATCAAGACCAGATTGCAGAAGAGTACCTATGCCTCCAACGAATCTGGTTGGGTCAGAATCGTCAAGATCGGTAGACAATTGGTTAAGGAGGAAGGTGTGCATGCCTTGTACAAGGGTATTACCCCAAGAATCATGAGAGTGGCTCCTGGTCAAGCTGTGACCTTCACTGTCTACGAGTACATGAAGGGAGTTTTGAACGGAAACACTGCCATTCCTGGTACCAACAAGAAGCTTCAATAGAGTTCTTAACAAAATCACGAATATTCAATGAATTAAAACTAGAGCACTGTAGGCCAATCGCCGATATGACGAAGATTGAACAAAATGATTGGGAAGGCTCAAATGATAGAAAAAAATAGTAAGGAACCGAAAAATGTAATAATAATATATCCTTTTTTACCTTGTAGACTTCAATGGCATCTGTATACAATTCTTGGTTTTTCTTCTGATTAGTATATGAGGTTGTGGTAGTACTCACGGCTTGAATACTACAACTCTTTAGAACAAACAACTTTACACTGGCAACAATAACAGCTAAGATTGCACCTCTAGATAACATTCTTTTACTAGAGACGAATCTAATAATATTCAGAAATTTTTCCCACGCCTTCTTCCCATTCCTCAATTACCATTAATGTTCCATAGACTAGTGGCCACCTCTTTCAGCCAATCGCTAGCGAAATCCGCCAGCTCCAGGAGCGCATTCTCTCCAAAGCTCGCCCAAAACCGGTCCCTTTTTCTGGCGTCCAAATTGCTTCGCAGAACCCGTGTGGTGAGGGAAATCAGTGCAGACGAAGTTAAGAAGTACCAAGAGGCGCAACGTGCAAATCCCTCGAGTGGCAATGACTTCTACTACAAACAGAAGCCTTCAGCTGACCGGGATGCTTATCGTGGGAAAGCGTCGCAGTTCCGTACTGTGTTTGAGACGCCACCAAACAAGAACGACTTGATTACACCCGAAGATGCTGTGTATGAGATCTTGCGTGAGCCTACAATTGTAATTGAAAGACAGATTGAATTTATGAATGTATTTTTGGGCTTTGAACAAGCGAACAGGTACAAGATTATGAACTCCATGGGACAACAGATCGGATACATGGAGGAAGAAGATTATGGAATCTTGAAGATGATTGGTAGACAGTTTTTCCGCTTGCACAGACCGTTCAAAATCGGCGTTTATGATAACTATGGAACCCTTGTTATGACCATCAAGAGACCGTTCTCGTTCATCAATTCTCACATCAAATGCTACTTGCCTGGATACGACGAGAGAGGAAATTTGATGTTTGAGATCATCGGTGAGACGGTCCAGAAATGGCATCTTTGGCGTAGACGCTACAACTTGTTCAAGTTGGAGGATGATGCTACTAACACCTATGACCAATTTGGCGCGGTCGATTCTGGTTTTTTGGCGTTTGACTTTCCCGTCAGAAACGAAGAGGGCCACGTTATTGCTTCTGTAGATAGAAACTGGGTTGGTTTGGGACGTGAGCTTTTTACAGATACTGGTGTCTACATTGTGCGTATGGATCCAGCTAGTTTCCAAGGGTTGGGAGATCTATACCCCACCGTTGCAGGACCGCTTCTGATGGACCAGCGTGCAATTTTGCTCGGAAATGCTGTCAGTATCGATTTTGATTACTTCTCAAGACACAGTCGTACCGGTGGCGGACTCTTCAGCTTTGGCTCATACGAATAGAGACATATTCTAACAAATTAAACATTCAAATCTATACAATGGAGCGAATTCCTTTTGTGATTAATTTACCTAATATTTGATGTATGTTTATGTGAAGATCAACTCCACTTGGGGATGGAACCATTACTTGAGAAGACGCTTCATATGTTCAGTCTTCGCCTTGCGCACCGCCTGTGCCCACTCTTCATCACTCATCTTGCCAAATATGTTCTTTACTAGAGTCGCCGTAAGTCTAGAATACTCGTGTTTCCGTAGATTGATTTCATAGTCCCATTGCTGTCTCTTGTACGTCTCCTGTTGTACACCTGCCTCGTCGCCTAGCAGCAGGTACTGCTGTAATTTATCGGAAGTGATCGCCAAAAGCGAGTAACGAATTTCGCCCTCATACTTGGAAATGCGCCGTTGCAACACTGCGGGAAGCTTATCGTAGAACTCATCCGGGGAGCTAAGAGTCTCATGCTTGATTGGATACTGTTTAAGGCCATCTAGCTCGTAAATAGTGTTGTGGATATTCATGTAAGCCACAAAATGATAGAGGCCATCATCTTTGTCATCGCGGGGTGGTTTCGGTTGGTCTCCAGTATCAATGAACCTAGGGGCCGAGAACGAGTTGTGCACGGTCCGGATCACCTCACTATTGGAAAGAGTCTCACCGCACATTTCTGGATCAAAGTCGAGGGTGAACAGTCTGAGGTTTTGGAGCTCTTCACCCAAGTTGATTTCCTCCGAGCTGTTAAACAAAGCATTGAGCACCGCCAATGTAGCGCACGCATTCTGGATGGTTTGCTGGGCAAAGAACACCCCATTCTCTCGGAAATTGGCATCGTACTCTCCATCCAAGGGTTGGTTGCGATTGGCGTACTCGCGGTCTACATTACTATACTTAAACAAGAAGATTACAGCATAGATTGGAGCCACTTCGCGCAACGAGTGGCTGTCAATTGAGTACAATTCGTCAATCTGAACATTTTCGACTCCAAGATTGGAGACTAGTTTTGTGAACACGCCTGGTTCAGAAACTATAGTGTTCCATCCAGAAGACATAGTAGTAGATAATGGAAATTGTGGAGAGAGAACGAGAGCCAGTGAATTGTAGCATGGAGCAATTTTTGAGATTTTTGAGATTTTCATATGAACCCGCTTGTATGTATTTTGAGAATATCTAGGTTTTTCTGGTGTATTGTCTATGGATCTGGTGATTCTATGGGTTAGTTCATTATTGACACCACACAAGATGTAAAGGTAATGATTGGGATAAGAGAAAGAGAACAAGACTCCAGGGGTGTTGATTCATTACCACAGTTAATCCTTATGTGCAATATCTTCAATTGGCGTTGGTTTGGATGTTTAAGTGCATAATGTCAAAGCTGTTTAGTCTTCGATGTGTCACATATGAGTTGTGCCTTTAGAGTCTCCTGTAGGTTCCATACAAGAGTCAAAACGGATTTAGGCCAATTTCGGATCTAGGCCATATTCGCATAGATATTTCAATGTTGCTGACATATTACGCGATTCCGGTATCTCGTACCTTGCTTCAATGATATGATACACCTAGCATTCACGGTGAAAATAATGTGGGATGCATCCTAACTTCCCTAGTTTGAAGCATTTGAATACTCAGTGAATATATCTCAATGAGTTCTTTAAAGGACAACTAAAGTCTTCATCTGAAGGACAGTGAAAATATGCAAAGTTACTTCAAATTACTGAGTTTCCAAGTAAGTAGAATCCTGGGATGACAGATACTAAGGCACTGCAGGAAATTGATTTCGAGCATCAATGTGCAAGGTTGTAAAGAAGTCCAAGATTAGTGTCTTGATCATTCCATAGATCACAATAAATCTTACAAACCAAATGAAGTCTCGCAATTAATGACACTGACAATTCGAGATAAACAATGGGGACTAAGAACAAATAAAAAAAAATTCAATTGGTTATTCTGCCCTGGTCACACCCGAAATACTAGTTCATTCACCAAACTATTCGATTTGGGGAATTCCATAAAAACGTGCATCGACAGAAAAAAAGTAACATCTAAAACCACATTCAATTTCTCTATCCAAAAACCACCTACAATTTCCTCCAAACTCAATCTCTCCTCATTATTATACTCTTTCTTCATTTTCAACCTCCGCGCGTCATAGATAACATCCACCTACCACCTGTCAACACTATCCACATTCATTACTCACAATGTCGATACAGAAAATCGCCAATTACGCCGAGCTCGCCCGCGACTTCTTGGAGCGTTCGGAGGCAATTCTTCCCAGCCAATGGGCTCAATACCAGACCATTCTCACAGTCTTGTTTGTGCTTCTTTGTATGTATCAATAGGTGATTACCTTCCTCGTTTCTTCATTACTAACATCAGCGTTTGTGTCGCTTGCTGTGACGCTTCTTAATAGAAAGGCCGGGTTTGTTGCCTACCTGGCGGGGGCCAGTGTGGCCTCGATAGCTGTTGCATTGTCGGCAGTGTATGTGTGCAACTTCTTTGGTGTGTATATCTGAGTGGTATGTAAAAAAATGCGAATATACGGTGAAAATGGATTGTTGTAGGCGTTTGTGAGCGGTTTTGGGGAGAATGGGTTGTCGTTGTTTGCTTGGAAGTGGGTTTGTGTTGCCTATGTATGAGTTGGGGAGAAGACGCGATCGGCGACCGGTGATACAGAAACGAGACACTTCTGGTCAAGTAGTTTAAGACCAACCTTACAGTGTTTGTAAATTTGTTTAGTGATGAAATTGGCCTTTTGGCGCTTCTTCTCTTGTGCTGCAAGTCAATCTGATCAAATCCGCTAATCAGACCAACAAGAACCTTTTAAGAATGATTTCTTGAAATCGTTCATCAAAGCTTTTACACAATCTAATTCACTTCGTTTCAATTATAATGTCTTTTCGAAAAATGGCCCAAAACTCATAGACCATTACTGAACAGAACCAACACCAGGCAACTTCGGCCGTTCCCGAATATCTCGATTCCATTTCAATTTTTTAACTCATCGGTCTCACTAAATTTTCAAATGTGTCTCTCCAATTCTCAGACTTCAATGCCACCTACACAATTCGCGGGCTCCAGATTTTTCACCCCTCTAACCATACTTGTTTCACATTCCAAATCAATTGACACCCAATTCTTTGGAAAATGAAAACCCCGTTCCTATTCCTTGCTGCTGCTGTCGCCGTTGCAGGCGAAGGCTTCTACAGCTCCAATAAAAATATCTACGAGCTCAATCCGGCCTCATTCAAAGATGTCGTCTACAATTCCAACTACACTTCTGTGGTAGAGTTTTATGCGCCCTGGTGTGGCTACTGCAAACAGATCAAGCCTGTGTTCAGTAAACTCGGCAAGTTTTTGCATGGTGAGTCCAAATATGCAGTGAATGTGGCGGCTGTCAATTGCGACGAAGAGATCAACAAGCTGCTCTGTGCGAGACACAAGGTTCAGGGCTTTCCTACAATTATGGTGTTCAGACCTCCAAAACACAGCCCGGGAAAAAAACGCGCGGCCAAACATGTCCCGGAAGTGTTCAATGGTGTGCGAGAGTTGGCACCAATGGCGGAGTATGTTTCTTCACGGATCAAGAACTACGTCAAGAAAATATTCTCGGTCCATTCGGAGCTGTTTGCAAGCTGGCTTGATTCGTCCGAAGGTCCGCACAAGGTGGTGATTTTGACCAAATCGAGCATGGTGTCGCCTCTTTTGCGCACACTTGCAATTGATTTCTTGGACTCTGTCAGTTTCGCTGCCGTCAACACCGATGATCTTACTGGCCCCACTACTATCACATACAACAACGAGCAGGTGGAGATTCCTATTAAGGAGAATGAGAAGTATCCTGTGGTTCTAGTCTATGATTCGGAAGGAAATAAGTTTCATAGATACGATGGCTCTGTCACTAAACTCCCTAAGGTGGAGAAGTTCATTATGGCGAAGACTGGTGCAAAGCCCTCTGAAGGTAGACTTTCTGCTAGGGGCAAGAAGCTTGCTGTGTACCGAGGTGCAGCCAAGGTTCATGATGAATTGTAAATAAAATTGGTATATATACGAGAACGAAACAGGAAATAACCTAGAGTTACATGTATTACAATAAATATTGGCCTAGGGGAGTTACTCTTCCACACTCTAACTCCACTCTACCCTCCAAATCCCTTCATCATATCGAGAAGATTGTCGAGATCAGACTTCTCATCCTTCACTGTTTCTTCGGGTTTCTGTTGCGGTTCATTCTCGGTCACGATCCAGTTACACACCTTTTCGACGAATGGTCGCGAATTAGGTACAAAATGGCCGCCTGGGTGCTTCAACATCGTTGAGATTTCTTCGTGGAAATCAAAGAGTTGCATCGAACGTTCCTCGCTGACCACAGTATCTAGCTCGCCCAAAACATGGAGCATGCGCGTTGGATTTGACGAGAGCCCTTTGTCTGTACTGAACAATTTCTTGTGTTCGGGCATGCGAATGATATCGAACATGTAACCACTGTACAAGATCGCCCAGTTGACACGAGGCACTCCGAAATTTTCTTCGAACTTGTCTACCATGGCAGCACTGAAAGCAGCGCCCTGAGAGAATCCGACAAGACCCACAATTGGAAGATCTTTGTCGACTTCAAAATCAGCTATGAGATTGGCCTCTTTGTCTTCGGCAGATCCCTCCAAGATTATACCGTTATCAATGTAATTTTTGACGGTATCTTTGGCAAATTCAAAAGAGTACTTGGCATCAGACCTCTGCTCACACCATGATCTACAATTGTTATCACTGTCTGAACTTGAAAGGTCACTTAAGCTGAAAATCTCATCTTGTGAATGCAAATGTGCTGGTGAAACCACAGTGGGGCCGTTTAAATAGATGGGCTTGAGTTTCATTGAGATGAGCTTTTTCCGAAAAGCCAGAGTCTTGGAATGGAAAATGTGTGCATTCTGTGTATACCCGTGAATGAAGAGGACTCTTCCCACAAAGTCGTTCTGAGCTTTTGCCTTCCTAGCAGTTGGAGCTTTTTGTGCAATAGAAGCCATCGATACCTAATGGAGATGGATTGTAGAGAAAAAATGTCAAAGATTGGAATTCCGGATCGAGATCAAACCAGTCACAACGTGTTCTGTTCTTCTTTTTGTCTTTCTATCGATGGATCGGCTCTTGCTAGATTTGTGTGGAGCCCAATTGGAATAGGAAGGTAGCGATCAACAGAGCAGATCTGGTGTTGATTGAATCGGATCTGATGAGAATGAGAGACAGTCGCCTTTATCGTAAACGCATGTCATTCCCAAATGATGTGTCCTGCAAATAAGCCCCACACTAAACGTTGATGTAAGAGTCATAAAATCAATTTCGGAGATAATCGATCCGAGAGTGCTGATGATGAATTGAAATTGACTGAATTTTGGTGGGAAAACATTTTGTTTGCTGATATAATATTTCAGTCAATCGATCTAGAAGTATTAGGGCAGATTTTGCAGCAATCGGCATCAGGAAACCGAAATTAGATTCCAGCTCGTTAAGACGAATTGATCAATCGCCATAGCAATTGAGGCGTAATTGATTCAAATTTCCAGCGATCGCGTCAAAAACTTTAAGCGAAGGGCATCGATGATGATGAAGAATAATTCGGACCAAACGAAGGCATTAGAGGTTCTTTTCAAGATCAAGAATCAGACGAATAATCTTGATCTTACTTTTATCCTTATTGTCGCCCTTTCCGTAGTACTCTATAAATTTAGGCGACTGGAGCGCCTTCTTATAGTCAGCGTCCATCTCTAAGTAGTGGAACACATGGCCAAAGCCTAGGTCGTGTGCGGCAGCCACATTGATTCCGGAGTCGTCTACAAAATACAAGTGGGATAAATGTTCCTTATCATCCTTATCAACACGGAGTGTGTCTAACAAACGGTAGTAGAACTCAATCATAGGCTTACAGACAATAGGATACTGTGCGTAGTCACAAAAGGTCAAGCCGTCAAAAAGATCGGCCACGCCCAAAATGGAAATGACCCGCAAAGCGTGGTTCTTGTAGGCATTGGTGACAAGCCAGAATAAGTCGAAGCGGCCCAGCTCCCTCACTCTGATTAACATCTCTCTGAGCTTGGGATTGTAGCTCAACACGCTCTCCAAATCAAGCGCATCGTCAATTTTCAGATTGTAATCCAACGCGTCCACCTGGTGGTTTCTGACCAATCCCTCAAGTGCCAAACCGTATGTTTGGTAGTAATCCACGTGCAAATTGTGAGCGCATTCATCGTCCAAATCAAGGGTATCCTTGAAATATTGGTGAATGTTCACCTGCATCATGTCATGGATCATGGTGGACCGCTCGTAAAGACAATTGTCAATGTCAAAAAGGAAGATTCGGTGGTTCGGGGTTCCTTCTGGAATGGGTCCGAATCCATACTGAAGATGGGGAACTGAACCGGGATGGGAATTTCTGGTGGGACCCAATGGGTTTTGGTCAATCAGTTGAGGGGCAGTCATGATTTTTTTGGTGTTGGAATGTTGGGTTTTGGCTGAAATTTGGGTAGTCTAGGTTAAAAGAAGGTAGTACAGTGAACGTGGGACTTGAGTCTCATGAGTCTTAAATACGGCACACAGGTGTTTCATGTAGGTACCGCACCAGAGTCATAAAGTGACTAATAATTGGGACCCTGGCCGGAAAACTAGAAAGCTCAAGTGAATTATGAGAGTTTTTAAGAATTTGGGGCTAAAATTCTTATCGAGGTTTACCATTTTTAGGTTCTTGGAGGTCTTCACGCCACGGCTATTGGCTGCAAATTCAAAACAGTGGCGTTGATTTCAGCACAGCCGAGTGATAAAAGTGATTGCATCCATATTTTGCGGTGTGATTCTTTTTTCATATTTTGGCCTGGAAGACAGAGTAATGGACCAATAGACTCTTGACTTGCAGAACGTGGCATTTGCTTCAACTATGACAATGGTAGAACTAAGTATTTCTAGACATATCAACAAAAACAGTCCAGATTGCGAATCAGGTGCTTTCGTAGAATTCATTATTTCGTATGAGAATCAAATTCTTATCGAGCACAGTACTCATGTAGTCAAGATCATGATATGCTTCGCCCAAGGCCATCGAGATTTTGTGTCTCTTCATGGGCTCCATACGGGCCAAATGGGGGCTGCCAATGGCCCGCTGGTATTCGCTTTTTGTCGCACGCAACTGTTCGTTCAAGTCATGGAACTCTTGTCGTGGAAATGCTAGCCATCGATTGAGGTCCTTGCTTAGAAGAGATATCACCAATTTGACAGCAAACATACCACAGCTTTCGGTCTCGTTTGATTGCGCAGCCAGCTGCGTCGCTAGCTTTCGTAGAACTGAATTCATGGGACGCAACAGGTTTGGAGCTGGCTCTGTATCCAAGAATAGATGTATTAAACGGTTCAAAACGTTTCGAGAGTGTTCATCCATGACACTCTCATGAGAACTCAAATTCTCGAGGAATGTATAGTGTTGTTCCCATGCTTTATGCGTCTGATTCTTCTTGAATATTTGTACCTTTAGCAGGGCAAGTATTTTGTGTAACTTCTCAGCAGTAGAGGCTTGCACCACCGAGTCTTCAATTTTTTTATCAAATTGATGGGTATGCCAGCTCACGAATTCACAGAACGTCGGGATCATAAGCTCTCTCACTAACGCATGGTTACATGTCTTGTTAAGAAGGAAGTCTGAGCTGGCATGAACAAAAGTGCGAAAGAGTCGGTCTGCTATACTTGTGTCTTTCAAATACTTGAGATGAAATTTGAAGATGATGCTGAGCCTGTGGACCAGGATTTCTGGATTATTATTGTAGTGGACCAATTTTAAGGTCATGTATTCCGTCTCTAAGCCACCGATAGCAGCTATTATCTTTCCAAAAAGGTCTTTTTGGTCGTTTGCCAGTGGATTTTCGTCCCACTTTTCTTGTTGTGGCCTTCTAGAGATCGCTTGTCTCGCCAATTGTAATGTAGCAGGGTCTTTTCCGTAACGTAATGCAGATACTAGAAGGTCAAAATCATTAAGATTATTGGTCTGCATTATTCTATCAAAAATCAACTGATCTTGCATCATGGCTGGCAGATCTTCAATCACCAGTTGTAGAACCGGATTCAAAGGTAAATCGAGCTTGACAATCGGACAATTCAGTAGAAAGTAGTAGTGCCTTTCAAACAAAATATTCGTATCTTGACCATGAATTCTTTCCATGTAATCCTCGATGATCTTGGCGTCATTTTTCATTGAGAACAAGAAATCAGAGCCATTGTCATTGATCTCGTCGAGAACTCGAAGTTGCAATTCCTTGGTAGCATTGCTTCTTTCGCGAGCCCGCCTTTGATCCTCTACAATGGAATTTTGGATCTCTTCGTTCTGTTGGAGAAGCTTTCTGTTTTTTTCGCCCTCTACGGTGAAAATTGCGGGGATTTCTACCAATTGACTTGTTTGAGTAACATTTGTTATATCCTTGGGAGTAGTTCTAGGTGCAAAATTCAAAAGGGAGTCGTCAGAGACAACTGAGCTGTCTGAGTCTTCATCCATAGATAAGAGTACATGAATGGGTACAAAACAGGCGATCTGGGGTATTTGCAAGGGAGACGTGAAGAGATCTAGAATTGAAAAAGCAAATTTTCTGAGGCAGACTCCTGAGCAGTTCGAACTTAGCTTCTGGTTTAGTCTAGTGTATTCACGTAGTATAGATTCTAAAGTTGATCTCAAGTTGACCTCGGCAAATTGAGACACAGTACTAGCATAGTGAAATAGTGAAGATGAAAAGAATAAAATTGACAGCTTTTATAGCTGATTGAATATCACTCCAGCTTCATTTTGTTCATTCGTAGAGTATGAGAGATGGGATACCTAAGTCACCCATGCCACTGCCTACACTTCTATGAGATTACATCTGGAGCAATTACTTCAATCTTTTCGATTTTTTCAAGTATAGCTCTAATTTCGCTTTTGTTCCTAAAAGTCAATGCCATCACCGATCATCTACAATGAAGATTGACGGAAGCCCAATACATACTTAGAGAAAAGCCAAGTACAAGCTACGTAAATGCCTTTAAAAAAACAAAAAAGATTTTGAAATTGATGTTGACCATTCAAAAACCTCAAGTTGCTTAAAAATTCTTCTCACCACATCCACCGCTGAACTCTCTTTACACAAACCACAGTTTCCAACTTATCTAAACGAATCTTTAACAATTTAATTTCAAATTGAAACGGCCAGAATTTCTAAAAAAGAGCAATTTCCAAAATTCTCTACTTCCTTTTTCCTCAAATTTTCCATAGTCCATTTCTCTCACCTCATAATTCCCCAGCGCCGCACATGTATCTGGCTCTCTTATCTGGTAGTACCGCTTTTTTCCATTTGAACCCGCTAATTGCCGTCAATTGCCAGGTTGGATCATAAGAAGCGCAGAATTTTCCGCCGCATCCCTTAGGTAATCCAATTGAGTTCTTTTTGCTCAACGTTATCACTTCTATCATCGCAAATCCGTCATAATGGCTTTCGAGAAACTCGACTTGGATCCGCTTTTCGCCAAAATTGAAGAGTTGAAACCCCAATTCATCGACCGTTTGGCCCGCGCCGTTGCTATTCCCTCTGTTTCAGGAGATGAGCTGCTCAGACCTCGTGTGGTCGATATGGCCCACTTTTTGGTTTCTGAATTGGAGAACTTGGGTGCCCACGATATCCAGCTCAAGGATTTGGGCACTCAGCCTCCGCCTGTAGCCGATGCCTCATTGCAGTTGCCACCAATTGTTTTGGCCCGCTTTGGCGCTGACAAATCGAAGAAAACCGTGTTGGTGTATGGTCACTACGACGTTCAGCCTGCTTTGAAGGAAGATGGCTGGGCAACCGAGCCTTTCACTATGCACCACGATGAAGCGGCCCAGATTTTGTACGGAAGAGGTACCACCGACGATAAGGGTCCAGTCATGGGCTGGTTGAACGTGGTCGAGGCACACAACGCTTTGGGATTGGAGTTGCCTGTGAACTTGGTGTGCTGCTTCGAAGGAATGGAGGAATCCGGATCTCTCGGTTTGGATGGCCTCATTGCCCAAGAAGCGCAGCAGTATTTCCTGAGTGTAGACACTGTATGTATCTCTGATAACTACTGGCTCGGAACGACCAAACCTGTGTTGACGTACGGTTTGCGTGGATGCAACTACTATCAGATTGCCATCAAGGGCCCAGGCGCAGACTTGCATTCTGGTATCTTTGGTGGTGTGATTGCAGAGCCCATGGTTGACTTGGTTCAAGTCATGGCCAAGCTTGTAGACAACAAGGGTAAGATTTTGATTCCTGGTGTGGACGAGATGGTCGCTCCTTTGACCGAGAAGGAGGACGCCTTGTACGATGACATCGATTTCTCTGTCGACGAGTTGCATGCTGCTGCAGGTTCCGAAACTGGTCTCTACAACAACAAGAAGGATATCTTGAAACACAGATGGAGATACCCATCTTTGTCTATCCACGGAGTTGAGGGTGCATTTTACGGGCCTGGTGCCAAAACTGTGATTCCCTCTCGTGTTGTGGGTAAATTCTCCATTAGAACTGTTCCAGATATCGACAGCGCCAAGTTGGACAAGCTCGTCATCGAGTATGTGCAGAAGGTGTTTGGTGAGCTCTCGTCGCAGAACCAGCTCAACGTGGAATTGATCCATGATGGTGCTTACTGGGTGTCAGATCCATTCAACGAATCTTTCACTGCCGCCTCCAAGGCCACCGAGCACGTGTGGAACATCAAGCCTGATTTCACCAGAGAGGGCGGTTCGATTCCTATCACTCTTACTTTTGAACAGGAGCTCAAGACGCAGGTTCTTTTGTTGCCTATGGGTAGAGGAGATGACGGAGCACATTCCATCAATGAGAAGTTGAATGTGAGCAACTACATCAACGGATGCAAGACCTTGGGTGGATACTTGCACTACTACGGAAGACAATAGATAGTTTTGGATCCTATTCCTGCCTAAATCGTATTTGATTCTAAATTTGCAGCCAATAACTCGTAGCCTAACCGGATCACTATACAAACCACAGATCCACTGAAAACGAGGAACCAACTAAAGAAAAACTCAATAAAATAAGTAATACCAAATTTCACCTCCAAATTCATTTTTCTCCGAATTTACATCTCAGTCTCACTTGATTCGGCCCAATATATTCTTCCCCAGCTTCTGCCCAATGTATGGCCACACACGACTCCGAAAAATTTGAGAGCAGCTAAATTATAACCTTTCTACTCCTCCCAAGTACACCCTACGCCGTAACCTCCAGCAACCAATCATCTTATTCTGGACGCTGCATTCTGTTCTTCTCAACAGTACCTCTTTAATTATCATTCCGTCTCGTTCCGGCGGCATTTCTCGCATTTTTGCCTCTTTGCAAAAAAAGTCTTCCAGCGTACTAAATAAGCTCTACGCCCAGGACTCATCCCTAAAAAGTTTTCTTTAGCTGCCGTTGTCTCTGCAGTGCCCCACCTAAGTAATTTTTTTATTGGTGGACATCTGGAATCGTCAGACCCTTGAATATCGACTTCTACAGAACCTACGTCTGAACGCCAAAACCGCGCAAGATTGCAATCATCAACTTTTGAATAGACTGAAAATTACCACAGAAAGCTCTCTGTCGTTTTTCTGCTGCTTGTGATCCCTCCTCGTTGACATTCATCCATACGTCAAGAGTACACTTCACATACTACACATCACAACTATATAGCAGCAATTTTTCCTGATCCGGACCCACTTTCACTCTTCTGAGCTTCTACTATTATCACTGTCTGTCCCGCACCCACCATGTCTGAAAATTTGAAGAGAGCCGAGTCCTTGTTCAACAGGATCATGAATCAGAACAAGCCGCAGGCGACAGACCTGGCGCCTAGATCGCACCTGAAAAACCATAGCTCGGCTCATCCAGGCGCCAGTCTGAACAACGGCGGTGGCCATAGCAGCAATAGCAACAGCAGTAGTAACTACCATCACCATTCCAACGGCCATCGTCACTCCTACCGGTCCTACAATAAGTACAATAACCATAATGGCAGTGGCAGCGGAAATGGTAACGGCAACAGCAACGGCAATGGCGCCGGGAATGCTCACTTGAACGGTTCCTCCCATGGGAATGGCAGTGCCGTTTCTGCGCCGCAACAATCGTTTGACTTGCCTAAACGTGACCCAGTTGCCGAATGTCAGGAGGCCGTGGCTGCTTTGGAGGGTGAACAACATGTTTTGCCCTACTGCTGGACCATCTGGTATCATTCGAGGTCCAGGAAAAACCAACCCGCCACTAGTGAAGAGAGCTCTGTCAATGGCAGTAGCGTCTCTTTGCTCGAGGGAGGAAAAAATCAAGCCGCGCTCGTCGACTCCTATTTGCAAGCCGCCACCGAGATCGAGTTCCCATGTTTTGGCAACCCTTCGAAGGCTGTCAAGCCCATTGCATCTTTGGAGCAGATGTGGTTGAGCATGTCTGTGCTTAAGCGCTCGCACGACTTGAGCAACGGGAGCGAGCTTCTCATCTTCAAAACGGGCGTGAACCCTGTGTGGGAAGACCCAGTGAATGCCAAAGGTGGCCGCTGGGTGTTCCGGTTCAATCACAGAAGCAATACCCCAGCATCTGCTGGTGCAGAAGCTTCTGCGGATGCTCTGAAGGGCCGCCACAGAGCCACTTTGGTGTGGGAGAGACTCGTGCTCAAGACATTGACCGGCTCGTTGCTTCCGTGCAGAAAAGAGTTGCAAGACCCCTTGTTGAGCGACATTGCTGGGTTGGTGTTGAGTGTGCGCCGAGATGAAGAGATCATCAGTGTTTGGAACTCCAACTCCAACTTCCCCAAGAAAAAACAAGACGATGACGACAAAAAGGGTGTGTTCACGGCTTTCCATGCCAGAAGAGTGTATTGCGATGCCATCTTGCGGGTGATTCGTGAGGTGGACTTGATCATGCAAGGCTCGGACTCGGTCGATACCCAGGCCACGCTGTCCAGTGAAAGAGTTAGCGGGGTGACCTTCGAGTACAGACTCCACTCGGACAACTCGGGCTCGTATAATACCAACGATCGTTCCAGACGTGGAAAGTCCTACCATCATCATCACCACCACAGAGAGGATCAGAGGGCGGAGAAGACTGTCGAGAGAGAGGAGATTTAAGCATATACCGATATACTGGATACATACAGTAGAAAATCTACGTTTACACAATCTGGAAATTTCCACAAATATGTTTTTGTTCAGAAATGTCTTCTTGTTCATAAATATGTTCTTGTTCATGAATATGTTCTTGCTCATGAATATGTTCTTGTCCATAAGTAAAGTCCCACAGAGTTGGAGTCAGGATAGAGCAACTCCATACCGGAGGTTTTCACAAAAATAGATGATTCATTTTAATCACGTCAATACGAGAAAACAAAAAAAAATCATAATTTTCAATATTTCCTTACCACACATAATCCTGGTTCTCGCTTATGTAGAGTCAACAAGTAATTTAGTCCACCTCACGTGAAGTCTGCCGATTCTTGTCTGCAGGTGCGCAGTGTGGAGAACAAACATCACGTACCGAAGAAATTCTGGAAATTTCCGTGCGTGAGCCCCGAAAAAAAACCCCGAAAAACTCCAATCTGTAGATCTGCCCTCGAAAAGAATTTTAGCGAAGTCCTAGTATCTCCGTCTTAACTCCGGACCTCATTCTGTTGTGACAGCACACCCCTCCTCCAACCCCCCACACACCCGTGCCTCCCGCATTTTGAGTCAGTACCCTCAAATTTTAATAGTGTGGTAACTTTCCACCTTTTAAGCGTACGCTCATCTTCCGCACCACACCCTACTTTTCTCGCCAAGCCTGGCCCTCGTCCCGTCTACGTTGTTCTCTGCATCCGTAGCTATCCAAAGCTGTTTTTTATATCCGCATAGCGCTAGTGTAGACCCCAATAGAGTGCTTTTTACTTTCAGCAGTGGTACCTCAGAAAACCCCGTAAAGAATACGTTCCGGACATAAGCACTACAGGCATACAAGTATCAACGCTGCTGGTGTCGCTCTCCTGACGTTTCTGGCTACAAATACATGAACCCTTCCCCCGAAAACAGAGCCTCAGTGTCTGCCAAGGCCACAGCAGAATTGGACTCGGGTCCCACAATCCACGAACTCTTTACGCAGGCGAAGAAGCTCCTCACGCTCCAGAACAGGGTCGAAAACCGCCGTATCCGGAAGGACAACTTGAAGTCTCAATCCACCAAAGAATATCCCCAAATGGCCCATCAACAAAGAACACCATCAACATCAACGTCCACTACAACGACCACCACGACCACCACGACCACAAGCCAGCCGCCGCTGAGGGGAGTGCTCGACTTGCTTCTGCCCCTCTCGGTCGATGACTTGCGGGGCCTGGTGTCCACGTCGCTCACTGTAGAGAAGGTGTCCAATAATCCCAAGAAGTTTGCTCCGCCATGTGAGGTGACCCCTATGTCGATCGAGGATAGTCCGTCGGCGCGGTCTGATTCGTCTTTGCGTGACTCGACTGCGACGGCGCATACCACACCACAGAATAGCGTCTATGTAAAGAAGGAGCCACAGAATGGCGTCTATGTGAAGAAGGAGCCATCTAGTAACGTTTCTATGGGAGAACTCACACCTACCTTTGAGGAAAAGAACACTTCAGTTGGGCCCAAATCTTCCACTGCTCCTTTGCCGCAGCTGCCGTTCTCGCAGTCTTCAATTCGCAAATCCAATCTTACATCCTCGCTACGGAACCAACCACAGAAACCACAGCCTAGCCCTATAGATCCCAAAGCCTCTAGATCGTCTCTTTCGGAAAAGTCTGCGCCCGGCACAGCCAGCACAGTAGGCTCGAACAACGTCAAGGTCACTGAGTGTAACAATTGCCATACTCTCAAAACACCCTTGTGGAGAAAAGACTCTGCAGGAAACACATTGTGCAATGCCTGTGGCTTGTTTCTCAAACTTCATGGCTCCACGAGACCTCTTTCCCTTAAGACAGATGTCATCCGCAAGAGAAGCTCTCGTAGAACCTCACAGGTAAACAAAGGTCAGGGTGGCCAAGCAGCCGTGCCAGCATCATCCAGTATTCCAAACAACAAATTCTACCGCAATGGATCACTCCCGGATTATACAAAGTTCGATCCAGATTTCTCGATCAACTCGTCATACCAGGGAAAGATGGGCTCTATTGCCGCAAGCCCCCATGGGTTCTATTCTCCGGCCAACTCGCACGCACACTCCTTTGATGCTTCTGTACCCAAACCCAAGAACGTTCTTATATTACCAAAACCATCAGGCGCGGGCTCTGGACCCAACTCAGCTGTCTCCACTCCAGTTATCAATGTGCCAGCAGGTTTGGTCCACTCGTATAATCAGATGTCTACCCCTTCATCCCCTTATAGCACTAGCGCATCGCTGCAGTTCAAGAG
Source organism: Australozyma picinguabensis (assembly GCA_030582875.1). NCBI lineage: Eukaryota > Fungi > Ascomycota > Pichiomycetes > Serinales > Metschnikowiaceae > Australozyma > Australozyma picinguabensis. Next base: position 383,956 of record JAJMHD010000007.1, read on the forward strand.
AAAGAAGTCGGAACTCAATATGGAGCTTCTAGATCTGTACAACCGCCGGCATCCGTCTGTTGCTGCAATGAGTAATTCCTACACAAATGTTGCCAATGCATCTGCGTCAAGCATAAAGAGAGTGTATTCCATGGCATCGATGAACCACATGTACCCCAACCTCAACCATCGTAACTCGGTCACTAATATGAGCCGTACACCGATGCCTTGTCTGACTTGTTATACCCCTAACCATGGAAGTCTAGGGAAACCGCACATCACTCCCCTGGCTTCGTTTACTCAGACAAATCTGTATTTTGAAGCGCAACCAGAGTCGTTTGGTCGTAAGAGATCTTTCATTTCGCAAATGGAGGGCTTTGGCCCTGGAGACACGCCGTCTTCACTATCATCTCCTCCCTTTTATGGAGATAGCGGCGCCCATTTGGAGCATGGCATAGCACCTAATGAGATGGAAAAGTTCGATACTGCTGGATACAACGAGATAGCAGGCAATAATCTATTTAGCAATGGGGGTGCATTACTGTCGCCGAAACACCAAGGCGATATTGACACGGATGACTTCTTCAAGAACTATACCTCCCTTCATAATGAGATGTTGGGCGACGAGATCACCCCAGATTTGCCACAATCGATGGCCATGGGTGAGATGGGTGAGAAGCATACTATTAAGGCTGCACACACGCAGTCGACTCTCACTCGTGGGCTTCAGGGCCAAGGGATTAATTTTTCCAATAGCTGCACCACACCGGGTGGTGGGGCATCTGCTGCTGATCTCGATTGGCTCAAGTTTGAAATATAGTTTTTGTTATAGTAATGAGTATCATGATTTAACTTTATTATGTTAATGTTAAGACAAGAGTGGAGTTAGGACTTAGAAAAAGTTTCACGACCTTCAGATTGCCTGGAGCATTACTTCTATTGATAATGAGATAAATAGCTGTTGTGTGTTACCATCAGGAAGGTTCGCGCAAAATATTCACAAACAACCTATCATTTTTTTCCAAAAAATGTTTGCCCTTAGCAATATATTGAGTTCGAATTGTGCTAGTTTAGTCATGGCGCAAATGTGGTACATAGCTTGAGCGACTCAAAACAAAGCTCTAGACTGATAATATGCAAAATCCGCTCACAAGAAGGAACTAACTATTCAGTATATAGTTCCATGTGAGGTTACATCTTCATTCACGTAGAATCATTCCTTGGTTCGATTTTCGGCAGAACTGAACCAACATTCAAATCAGATCAATTCACACAACGAAAAAAAAAAAAAAAAAACACGCAACATACACAACAACAAACAAACTGCCCTGAAAAATCTCCCACCTGATAAGAAAAGTTGCTCCGTCCTCTACTTATCTTATCTCAATCTCCGAGAATTATTTCCGAGATTCTCCAAATCTAACCATGGAAGAACCCCCTCGCAAAAAGAGACAACTTTTGGTCTGTACCCTATGCCGCGAGCGGAAAGTCAGATGCGACCGTAATTTACCATGTGCTTCGTGCAAAAAACACCACACGGAATCCTTGTGTATGTACGAAACTACCCCGGAGAATATTTCACAAAACCGAAGTCCCACCGGATCAGCCAATGGTGAGACCCGGCTCGCCGGAGATCAGGGAAACCAAAACATTGCCATGCCAGGTACTCGGAAACGTATTAAGGCGGTCGGTCTGCTGGCTATTGACCCAGATCCATCGGAGACTGTGTATCTTGCATCGACAACAGTTACGGATGTATTGTTCCATTTAAAAGGTCTGCGAAACATCATGGGTGTGAATCCTGTGGCTCGGCCAGATGACCATATTAATTTTTTTCGGAATTACTCTTCGGTGAGCTTCTGTCCCAATACGCAAGAGGAAATCAACCATGGGCCATTCCTGTGGCATTCTATTGTGAGAGTCGACCCAGGTCTACTGCAGGTGTGGTCTTTCATTATGAATGTGAGGCCTGCTGGCGCTAATCTGAAGGGAATCACTAGTTATCAGAATATATGGCAGGGTGAGTCAGCACAACTTCGAGTGATCGATAAGATCAAACAACATCTGCTTGTCAAGTTCAAGTCGACAGATGCAGTGCTCAACTCGCAAGATGTGCCTCTCGGTCTTACGTTCATGGATCCCAACAGCCAAAAGCGGGACTTGGGGCTATCTGAACGTTTAAAGGGTATTCTTCCGTATAGACGCTTGATCTGGTCGCATATAGATCAGTTCTTCAAATACGTCTATCCTTTTTTTCCTTATTTGGATGAGCAGCTGTTCCGTGCTAGTGTGACACGTATCATTGGCGCATGTGTTTATGACGATAGCAATGTGACCCGTGTTGTTGCTCAGGGAGTATCTGATTATGCTCTCATTGGTATATTGTGTATTGTGCTTCGTTTGAGCTACCTATCGCTCATCTCAAACGACCAGGAATACAATGTTCAGATGACCACCAGCGCTGCAGATGATCCTAGTTTGGATCCAATCACCAGGGAAATGCTCATGAAACCACTCGGGCTTGAGTTCATAGATTTAGCTCGTCGCTGTCTCCATCATTTTGAAGTACAGACTCGCTCAAATCTCACCATTTTACAGTTGCTTGTCTTCACACGAATCTACATGGAACTCTCACCAGAGGATCTGGAAGGCCCTGCAAGAGATGTCTATCAGCTCAATAATGGTGTTCTACTTCAGATGGCCTACGTTATTGGTTTGAATCGGGAGCCTGACTTGATGACTGACACTCTCAACAATAAGCGACTTAACCATGTGCGGCGAAAGCTTTGGATATTCATACAGTTCAAAGGTATACTCAATTCCTTGAAATTTGGTTCACCCTATATTGCTTCTTCCATTTGCACCGATGCTCGCTTCCCGTTCTTCAGAGAATCTAATCGCAATTGTTGTGATCCGGAATTAGATCACTATGTTGCTATTTCTTTCAAACCCTTGGAGGAACTCATCGTCCTCATGAGCAATGTCAGCAGTCTCATCCTTCGTATAAAGGATGGAACTTCAATGGCTGAGTTGGTCGAGCACGTCAACAAGCTAGAGATCTTTGTTTTCAATGAATTGGGAACACTCAGGACCTGTCTAGAGTCCTTTTCCGAAACAGGCGAGAAGAGCATTGTCCCTGTGCTCATGACTCCATATCATTTGCCTATTTATGTGTTTCTCATCTCGTTGCATTTTCGTCTTTTCGCATATTATGAATCCAAGGGTTGCATTCTGTTAGCAATGTTCTACTGCAAAAAAATTCTTCTGTTGATAGCTGAAGAGATGCTTCCCTTCACTTACGATATTCTCGATAAACCTCATCCATACTTCAAGTATGCTGCCCAGCTAGTGTTGAACCCACAAATTGAGTACTTTATGCATCGATCCGTTGGGTTTTTGGCTGCATGGGCTGCTAGAGTCGGTAACCAGATCATGTTCTCGCCCGAAAATGGCCCAATTAGGGCCCCATACTCTAGACAGAGAGTGCTTATACGATCCTTTGGACGCTTGTACAAATTGTGCCTCCTTTCGATTTTGAAGTTGAACAAACGGTATTGTTATGCCTGGAGAATCGGTTGCACATTCAGTTATATTCTCAAGTGTGTGGTTACTGAGGGATTCTATGAAAGATTGAAAGAAACCGGGATCCTGCCCTTGAAGACTGCAGAATATACCGAAGACCAAATGATGACATTATCAGAGCTCATGGACAAACCATTAAAGGACTCACATGCAAGAAAAGGTGCACAATATTTTGACATAGTCAAAGAGGTGATCAAGTTTGGCAATGGAGAGACTGCTAAGCTATACGACCCTTCTTCAAGCAGAACACTCTTCCACGACCTAGTAGTGGCTGCAGATGGTATAACACTCGAGGGAGCGTCTGAGATTAAGTCTGAGGAGCTTTACACGGATCCCAGCTGGTTCCCTGCATTGGAGGCGCCCGGCGCCGATATGGCGTCAGTGATGGGCTCGTTTTTCGATGGACCAGACGCATATTTTGACTCTTTCAAAGATATAACTAGCGGCCCGTTGTACCAAAATTATGGCTTCTAGCGCCGGTCAGCTTTGGCACTGGAGTATTGCATTCATCAAACAGGATCAGTAACACTACGCTAGATTTAATTCCTTAGAACCAAAAATAATTTGAATCTCAAAATGAAATTCATCAGTACTTTTGGGGCTCATTTCTGCCTTAAAATAAACACCAATTTCTTACTATCCTCATCCTTAATTCTACCCCATACATTTTGGTGTCTAAATACAGTCCCTTTCTAGAGATATTACAATCACCTCTACAAAAGCATACATTTCTCCTTCAATACCAAGTCTCACGATACCAAACGTAACACCTACATTTTCCACCTCCCAAAAATCATTGTAAACCAGCTTTCAGATCTCAAAACGGCCATTTTATGCCAAATATGCCCATCATGACCCCATCCCACAAAACCCCAGAACCACAATCGCCCTATACGCCGTCAATTAGCGCAGCGCAGACACCACGACGACCTCCGATTCCTCGCCTGCCACACCTGTCGCGAACCAATGGAATTCATTCCCGTACGGCCAGTTCCGATGGCCATGATAAGTCAGCGACAAAACGATTGGTGGAACAATTCTATAGAGGCGGTGTACAGTCGAAACAATCGAGTCATACCGATGTCACTGACATCAATGCACTTTTATCGGGGTCCAAGCTTGACTTGGATGCCCAGGTAGAGAAGAGTAATGTATTTCCTAGCAGTGGGAAGACAGAGGTGGATCAAATCTACGGTGCGGGCTCGCCCATGTTCAAGAAACCTGCTATGGGTGCCAAGTTCAACTTGGACGGCGATTTGGGCAGTCGAGACAAGCTGAAGATGGAATACCTCTCGCTTTCTCCGCCAGATCTACATGCCATATGTCCCGAAAATATCCTGGCGCCGTTATTGAGTGTCGATCGAGCATTCACTTCAACAAATTTGGCTTCTGCTGTCGACGCGGTGGATCAGTCCCTGCAAGTGCTCTGGACCCGAGTGAACCACAATTTTGATAAAGGCGAGGCCAGCCTCGCACCGGAAGCGGAAGATCCAAGACTTCAGCCAGGGGCTCAACTAAAAGAGCTTGAGATCTATCTTAAAGAACTACGGAATAATGTAAATGCATTGGAGACTGAACTAAAAGGCGTCACGGTGGACATCAAGAGCAGGTATCTGGAAGAGATCCAGGAGAATATCCTCAAACTTCGCGACTTAGAGCGCCTCATTGAGAGTCTTTCACTGCGTCTTTCTACTGCTAGAAAAGGCATGGCACATAGTAGGCGTCAATTGAAAGATACGGTGGCTCCGAAAATGGAATTGTTGGAGGAGGTCTCAAAGCGATTCCATGAGTATGATGTGCGCAACCGGCAACGGAAGGGGCTGCAGATCGTTATTGCGCTTTCTTTGTTTGTTCTTCTTGTAGCCATGGGCGCAATTATGTATCGACGGTACCGCTCTGAATGAGTGCGTTGAGGTCACTCTGTTTCTCATCATAGCCGAATCGGTTTTTTTATTATTTCTTTGTTCTTTTTTACTGAATTCTCTGTGGACACATGTTCTCACGGAGGTATATGTCCAACGTGGGCTATGTGAACACAACTTGACTTGCCATCGCATATGCAGCGGCCCAATTGCCTCAATTCAAAGCGATCCCGGCCCTTGAATCAAGATACATAATTTTTTCTGTCGTTCATTGTCGCTCATCACTGACTCACTCTTTTAGCACTAGAGTTTCTTTTTCCAGAATGGCTGCAAGATTCTTCACATGCGTATTCCTGCACGGCAGCTGAAATTTTGGGACTAGTGGTTGATCCACCAGAAGCCACGTCATCGAGATAATCCCGGCCGAATTTCACGAAAAAAAAGCCACCAATATCTCCAACTGACCCAATTGAACAACCCAGCGAATTTCCGCTCCAATCACATCGCTCCAGCCCCCGCCACCTGGACCATAGACGTCCGTAGCGTAGTGGTCCCAAAGGCATCTTGGACCTGCAGACAGGCGGCCTCATGGCCCATGGCCCATATATTAACTGCCCTCGTATAGCGCGCACCTGCAGGGAGCCCAACGGCCCTACATATATAAAGCGTGCCCAATTCCCACCCAGCTGAAAAATTTCGAGACCATCTCTATAACCACTACTAACACTAAAAATGGCCGCCCCAGCTACTAACTACAAAGTCGCCGACATCTCCCTCGCCGCCTTCGGCAGAAAGGACATCGAGTTGTCCGAGAACGAGATGCCTGGTTTGATGTACATCAGAAAGAAGTACGGTCCATCCCAGCCATTGAAGGGTGCCAGAATCGCCGGTTGTTTGCACATGACCATCCAGACCGCTGTCTTGATCGAGACTTTGACTGCTCTTGGTGCCGAGGTTACCTGGACCTCCTGTAACATTTTCTCCACCCAAGACCACGCCGCTGCTGCCATTGCCGCCGCTGGTGTTCCAGTTTTCGCCTGGAAGGGTGAGACCGACGAGGAGTACTTGTGGTGTATCGAGCAACAATTGTTCTCCTTCAAGGACGGCAAGAAGTTGAACTTGATCTTGGACGACGGTGGAGACTTGACCGCTTTGGTCCACGAGAAGTACCCAGAGATGTTGGACGACTGTTTCGGTTTGTCTGAGGAGACCACCACCGGTGTCCACCACTTGTACAAGATGTTGAAGGACAACAAGTTGAAGGTCCCAGCCATCAACGTCAACGACTCCGTCACCAAGTCCAAGTTCGACAACTTGTACGGATGCAGAGAGTCTCTTGTTGACGGTATCAAGAGAGCCACCGACGTCATGATTGCCGGTAAGGTCGCTGTCGTTGCTGGTTTCGGTGACGTCGGTAAGGGTTGTGCCATGGCTTTGGCCTCTATGGGTGCCCGTGTCATTGTCACCGAGATTGACCCAATCAACGCTTTGCAAGCTGCTGTCTCTGGTTACCAGGTCGCTCCTTTGGATGAGGTTGCCTCCATCGGTCAAATCTTCGTCACCACCACTGGTTGTCGTGATATCATCACCGGTGTCCACTTCGAGCAAATGCCAGAGGACGCTATCGTCTGTAACATTGGTCACTTCGACATTGAGATCGACGTTGCTTGGTTGAAGGCCAACGCTGAGTCCGTTGTCAACATCAAGCCACAAGTCGACAGATTCTTGATGAAGAACGGCCGTCACGTCATCTTGTTGGCTGAGGGTAGATTGGTCAACTTGGGTTGTGCCACTGGTCACTCTTCTTTCGTCATGTCCTGTTCTTTCTCCAACCAGGTCTTGGCTCAAATCGCTTTGTTCAACGTCAACAACACCGAGTTCAAAACCCAATTCCCAGAGTTCGGTAAGAACGAGAAGTTCGATGTCGGTGTCCACGTCTTGCCAAAGATCTTGGACGAGACCGTCGCCAAGTGTCACTTGGACCACTTGGGTGCTAGATTGACCACCTTGACCGACAAGCAAGCCGACTACTTGGGCATTCCAAAGGAGGGTCCATTCAAGGCCGAGATCTACAGATACTAAGCGTGCCGATGCGCATTTGCTTCTTAGTATCAGGGTCACTGCTTGAAAACATACAAAACACCGTTTCGGTATTTTCTTCTTAACACATACTCTGCATCAACTGCATTTAATGATTTTTTTTATTCTTGGGCTTTCACGATGGTTTTCAAGCGGGTTCACTATACAAATTAGGTTTACTATATATCTCCTCAACGGAATGTACATACAAAGAACTGCCACTAGGCGACTTTGACAAAACAATATCTCCACTGTAGCAATTTAGCCATGGTTTGATTCGCCGCCCGGATTCTTCTGCTTTTTCCATTTTCAATTTCTCTTTTCCTGCAATTGACGGCTTCTTCGTCAATTCCATCCTTGTCGGCGCTATCGTCTCTGACTCTCATCGGCTATAATCCGACCCGTCAAAGATGCTGTACAGGGATCTATTTCCAGTACGAAGTTTTTTTTGGCAAGTAGATAATTCTTCATTTCTCTGAATTTTTTGGGTTATAGCGGTCTCCCCATTCTTAAGCTACACCATCAGGGCATCTTCACGTACGGTCTAGATTTACAAACCCCAATTTTGAAAATGTTCAAAAAGATTCATTGGCCGATTTCATATCGGCACCCTGCCAATAAATATTCCCTGACACCCCCTTCAGAGACGATGTTCAGCCCCACGCCCCGGCTAATAGATAGGGCTCACGTGACCCCTTATCGGAGATATATAAGGCGGCGAAACCCCCATCCACAATCCTCACCATCAATCCGCATTTTCCCGTATTTCCTCCAGTCAAAATCCTCCCCGCTTCTCACTCACTAATTGCCCGTATCTAATAGTCAGGGTGCTCCACTCAATTGCTCTCCATATCCTCTTTTGCCCTTGTTTTGTTATCAGTAGTGGTATATAAGTTTCCATAGAAAACCAATTTGAACGATGGTCAATTTTGCAGCAGGCTTGCTTTTTGGAATCGCCAATGCATATTTCGTGCCCGATTGGGCCAACTTTCATTCCAAGGGCCAGGTCGACGTCGTTGGTCTGTGTCCTATCGACCTACCATTGTCATGTTCCAACTCCACTCCAATTGAGAACACGTGCTGTTTCGAGAGTCCTAGCGGGTTGTTTGCCCAGACGCAATTCTGGGACTACAACCCAGCTGTTGGCGCAAATGAGACGTGGACGTTGCATGGGCTCTGGCCTGACTTGTGTGGGGGTCTGTTCCAGCAGTTCTGCGATAAGCCATTGGAGATCAGAAAGGGCGACTTAGAAAGAATCATCGTAGACGAGTTCGGCGATAAGGCGTTGTTCAAATTGATCCAGGAGAACTGGAACAACCTCGGTGGAGATGACGAGTCACTCTGGGTGCATGAGTTCAACAAGCATGGCACTTGTGTAAACACAATCAAGCCCAAATGTTACGGGCCCGACGGTAAAAAGAACCAAAACGTCTACGACTACTTTAACCGTACCGTATCATTGTACACTCAGTATCCTACGTTTGACTTCTTGGCAGAAAAGGGTATTGTTCCTTCTCTCACAGAGTCATACACTTATGATCAGGTCTTGCAGGCGCTCACCGAAGGTTCCGGCAAAGATAACGTATTTTTCAAGTGTGACCGTAACAACGCCTTGCAAGAGGTCTACTATTACCATTATTTGCAGGGCCCATTCTCAACAGGTAACTTTGTTCAAATCCCCTTCAAGGGCCAGTCCAGATGTCCCCAGGAGGGAATCCGGTTTTTCCCTAAGGGTGGTAAAAACCCACAACCTCGTCCACCTAAGGATCCTTCAGGTATGAGCGGCTACTTGAAGCCCAGTGGCCATTCTGGCTGTCTCATTTCCTCTGGTAACTACTACGAGAGTGGTACCTGTGCTAAGTTTAGAATCGTGGCGCTGCAGTTCAAGGGCTACAATATTCTTTCTTCGAAGGGTGTTTGTGCTATTGACGAGCGTGGCGACTTTAGCTGTAACCACCAGAACAAGCCCTCGGAGTCGCAATTTGGATATGATAGTAGTAAGCGGACGATTCTGTACGGCGGCATAGACAAGTGGTGTTTGGATGAATCCAATTCCTTTGGTCATGGAAGATTCCAGCAGACACCCATCAAGGTTTCCGATGGAGATTGCGAATCCTTTTCTCTTAAGCTTGATTGATTGTCCTTTAAACAAGCCAAAACAAATTTCCAACGCGAAGACGCCGAAACGTCAGAAACCCAAAACAAAAAGTTCTTTCCAATTCAATTCATCAACTATCGTCTTTGTTTTTTTATTTCAATTAAATGACGATGATCTTAACTGTGCTGTATTGACCCCTCTACAATGATTAACCATCCTCGATTTTTGTATTTCTTACTCATTTTCAATTCTCTCTCGTTTCATTACTTTCAAGACGCATTACGCGGCAGCTGTGGCTTTTCTCATCTCGTCTACCAAATAATCCGTAAGCTTGACCAATCCCACGCCATTGCACAACCGATACAAGTCGTTCACCTCATACAGTCCGGGGACGATTTTTCCATCACCGTCAATTAACACGTAGCCAAAAATATCATCCACTTCGGGCGTTCTTGCATAATTGGGGATCTCTCGGAAATCATAGATGGGCATGAATGCGTTGGCGTTGGCACCAGCCTCCATTATAAACGAAAAATCCTCCTGGATTGAGTCCTTGATTTTGTTGTTGAGCAAGTCTAGAAATTCAGGATTGCTTTTGAACGTCTCGTGGTCGATCGTCTCGCTGGGAGAGAATCCGATTGGAGTATCCTTTGGGTTCTCGGATAAATTGGCCACATAGCTGGATCCAACCTTGTGCACATAGATTTGGTCATTTTTGGGGTATCTCGAAAAAAATCTGAGGAATTGGCGGTTGCCAGAGAATCGACGCAACATTTTGCTGGGTAGGTATTGCGGTGGAAATCTCCACATTATATAGTGCCGCACCCGTACCTCCGGCGATGAGCCAAATCTGGGGGAATGCCATATCAGCAATTAAGTGAGGTTGCGCAGATATGTGGTGGGGACAGCATCAGCGGAGATTGCAGATTGCTTTTGGTTATGGTTTTGAGAATATTGATTTTTTCTGCTCATTTTTTTGTGAAATCTTTCCGGCGTATGAAATAGAATTGGCTCTGAGCAAGTCGTAGAAATGGACAAGCATGGAAACTGAAGTGATTGATTCATATTTCTGATGCTTTGTGGGTAGGCCTGAGCGCGTTTCCGATTTAGAACTGCTTTCCGTAGTCCAAAATATTAAAACTGATGTTGTCTAATCGGAATCGTATGCATGGGAGGCTTTACCATTCTTCGAGTTTTGAACCAACGCGACTTCTGAATCATCGGATTCATCTGATTCCTCAGACGACAGATATTCGTTCTCTGAAACAGCTTCTGTTTCCGATGCTTGTTCGGTCTCTTCTTCATCAGATTCCTCCTCTGAGTCTTCATTCTCCTCTGAAGTGTCTTCATCTGATTCTGATTCTGAGTGTGATTCCTCGGACTCCTCTTCATTTCCAAAAAACTCATCCAAACTCTGGAGCTGATTTTTGGCTGCTGAGATTGGCGCTGAGAACCCGCTTCCAATATTGTCACTTGAAATGGCCAGAGCGGAGCTACTCTTGTCCATAACCGACTCGCTATTGATTCCTTTAAATCTGGGTGCTTGTGGAGTGGTCTCTTTTCTAATTGTCTTAGGAGGAAGTGTGTCTGGGTCTGCCCATTCGGGTGATATGAGATATGCGGATAATGTAGATGTAGCAGAATTTTCATATTTTGAAAACACTGGGGCTGGCTTAGGTACCTGCAAGAAGAGAGTCGCCAATTGATGATTGTCGACATCTTCGAACAATTGCTCGAGCATCCTGACTCTGTCACGCGTAGCGAACGAAGAATCATAACGACACAAATGTACTATGTGGTGAAACATCTTACCCACTATTGAATCCGGCGTTTTCGCTCCCACCGTGCGTATCTCGTACAGATACGATTTTGCTGCAAGCATCAAGAGTTCATATCGAACCTTTTCAGGCTCGTGCACAAAAGATTTTAGGGAACGGCGGACCACATCGGGGCCGAGGAGATTTTTAGTGGCTTCCGTGAACTCGCCAATGATCCATATGATACTCGATTTGGCGGCTGCATCAGCCTGCTGGTCTGTAGCACTCAACACCACGCTGAGCTTGTATAGCGTTTTAATTAATTGATTTTCATCCAAGTCAGCGCCTTGTTTCTGCTGTAACAAGTATCGTATCACTGTAAGAAGCTCTGCCATCACAGGCGAAGATGCAGCAGTGGTGGTCTCAGCGATACACCATCTGAGAACCTTGTCAGCCCACTCAGGAGAGGTCTGTGAGCAGCGGCCAATTGCTTTCACTGCTGCTCTAGCAATGTCGACGTTTTGGCTGAATGCGTTATATTTCAACTCCAGCATTATTATTTTACCGTTCTCTGGTGCGAAGAGGCACAGCATGATGTAGATTTTGCACTCGGCAATGCTGCTGCTGTCGTTTCCTGAAATGAAGAATTTACGAGTGTGGCCACGGAAGATCTCCGGGCTGGCCAGGGCGAGCACAGAAATACACTGGAGGGAGTATAAGCGGGTGAGTGCATCTGTGGCCAAGAGGGAGGATCTCACCAACGCATCAGGGAAACCAAAGTCGATGATTTGTCTAGGCGTGCCGAGCAGAATCAATGCCCTCAAGGATGCGAGCACTACCTGAGGGCTGTCATTGTGGCTCATAGGCTCCAATGCCAGAAGAAAAAGAGAAAGATCGGGATCATAGGTACACGAATAGTTGTTTCCAAGACTGGCAAGCCCATGCGCAGTTCCAGGAAGATCCATCTGTGTTCCGTTAGAGAATACGACGGTGGGTCTAGGCAAAAAGCGGCGAGCATACTCGACCAACAAGTCTATCATCATAGCCATACTCCAGGCATCGAGCTCTGCGAGCATGCGCACATACATACGGAAATTGGAATGGATCGGCGTCCAGATCTTGGTCATCGACATCGACGCCAGCAGAGACTTGGCCATGGCCAGTTTTAGCTGCATGAACACCTTGATGGCGGGACCCACAACCACGGGCAGTGCATCGCCCAAAAGCACCAGCAAGTCCTTCAAAAGCTGCTTCCTATTTACCCCTTCAATCTCGTACGCCTTCCCGATCGCCAACGCAGTCGCAGCCCGCACAATGGGCAGCGGATCCATCACTGTTCTACGAATACAAAGAATGAGCAACGACGCTATCTCGGGGATCTGGATCCCACCCAATGTCCGTATACTGGCCGCACGGTTGCGCGGGCTTTTATCCCCGAGCGCCTTCTGGATGGAGTTGATCGATAAGAGCGCCGTGTCGGGCTCTCGCTCCGCGTACTTCTGAATATATACCATTACCAACGCTCTAACTCTAGGATTCAGCAGCGTCACGTTCTTGACCACATCGGCAAAATACTGGACCCCGTCTTCGCCACGTGACACGAGCGAAATCACACACTTCATTCCACTGAGCACCTCCCGTTCGTTTCTGGAATTGAGGAGCTTACTGATTTCCTGGGGTCTTTTGGCACTCGGCGTCTCTGTGAGGCGGGTCGAGGCAGAAACGGCGGCCTCAATGGTGAGGTCACGTGCCGACTCCAACATGGACGAGAACCGGGCGAAATGGTCGGCCATGGTCGGTGTTGGTGATGAGTTTTGTGGAGTTTTGTGTTGCATGGGTAGATCGGGTTAGTATGGGCGGTGTGTATGGGTTTTGCACGTGATGTGGCACGTGACTGGCTGCAAAAAACAAAATCTATCCGCTCTAATCTCGGGTGTAAAGTAGTGAATGGCTACTGAAAAGCGTTGATGTGATATTTTCGTCTCATTATTTTCGTCTCATTATTTTCGTCTCATTATTTTCGTCTAGTTCAGGGGCAATATCGCTTCGTGACTTACAACCCTTCCCGCTACATACTCTCCACTGGCTCACTTAGCTTCGTCGCCCTTTAACTTGCGGGCAGCTACCTTCATCCGCTTGCCTAATCCTACGTCCTTTTTGTAGGATATATACTCTTGCGGGAAGAACTCTCCGATAGTGGACTGTTTTCCTTCTTGCCTCTGCCTATTCATGTTCTGAATCAACGGCACCATTACTTCATCCACTCGCTCCTGGCTCCACCTCACATTGTACATGAGGAAGCTCCGGATATGGTCCAATCTGGGGATTCCCCATTTGAACATACTGTCGTCACTGTCCACTTCAGCGTTCTTGTATGCGTTTGCCACGACTGAGTCTGGAAATGAGTCTGGAAGAAACAACTTACCATTGCGGATGCGCCCCAAAAGAGTCTTTTGCAACTTCGTAGATTCTTTACTCGCTTTTGCAGTGGTTTTGGCGTGCAAGTCAAACCATTTTTTGAAGTTTTTTAGATTCCCAAACTCGGCCAAGATTTCCATTGCCAAAACAGGCCCGATTCCTTTAATTCCTTCGGTGTAGTCACTTCCGAGAAGGAGCGCGAGCTCAATGAGTTTCTCGCGGTCGAGACCACACTTATGCTCGATGTCTTCTGCGATGTAACATTCCACATATTGCTTTTGGTTGAACATGTTTTTGTACACCCTACTACCACCAAACAAGAAACAATCGCTATCATCGGTAATGATTCCATCTACCATGCCCATGGAGTATAGTTTGGCACATTGAGCTTCGGCCTCCATTGGCGCAGTTATGAATGGAATACCAAATCTCTTAAGTAACTCTTGCACATCGTTGATCATTGTCTCCGTCACTTCTTCGGCATCTCTTCTTGCCTTCAGTAGTTTTTCCTGTAAAAGCTGCTCTTCTGTTACTGTAGTGCTGATTGGGATGTTTGCTGAGCGAAGATTAGATGTGAAATGCGCGTGCTCTAGTTCCTCTTCATCCATGAGCTTCATGAGCAGTTCTTCATCCTCCTCCTCAAAATCGTAGTCTAGTATTGCACTCTTCTTTGGCGATTCTTGCTGTTTTGATTTATTTGCGGGTTCAGGAGGTGCTAGTTCGACAGGCTTTTCCCGTAAATCTGGCTCCGTGTCTTTCGCGTTTTTAATAACATTTCCACTGGCAACGTTTGGAGCCTGCTTCTTCGTATTTGGTTTCTTTTTCTGCTTTGACTTTGGCACTTCTCTCGTGTGAGTCTCCGCTTGAACGTTGGGAACTTCTTGCAAAGATTGCTCGGACACGTCCTCGACTAACTCTTCTACTCCGTGATCCTCGTTATTGTTCTGTTCATCTCTCTGGACTTTTTCTGGTTCCTGTAGTTGAACTTCCTCCATGATCTCCAAATCAGAGTTGTCATCTCCTAAATTATTCTCGTCATCTTCTAGGTTCTTTTTCATCATCTCTTTGGCTTCCGACCAATCAAGAATTCCCATTTCCTCTTCGGCGTTCATTTCTCTCTCCTTACTCTCTTGATCAGGGATAAATCCAAACCCTTGATGTGGATTAGAGAGCTGAGATTCTTGCCCAAACCAAGTCGGCATTGCAGTAGCTCTAGCAGGCGTCAGTGGGATTTCTTCATGGATCTGAGGAGAGTCTTTGACCTCTGCCTTTGGCGACTCAACCTCCGGCAATTCCTGGATGTGAGGTGTTTGAATTGATTCGTTTTTCGGATGATCATCGTCAGCCTTCTTTTCCGTTGCGAAAAGTATAGATTGCCCTAGGTCAAACCCTGAATTCTGAGTTGCATCGAGAAACGTTTCAATAGCCTTGTCCTCTTTCTTCTTCACAAGTTCGTAATCTTTTTTTGACTCATCTATTGCCAACTGTAGCTCGTGCGGATCGAAATCGGCAAGCTCGTTTCTTGGTATGATCTTTGCTGGCGGATCCTCGTCGCCTTCATATTTTTCGTAGATAGAACGAACAATGGCAAGTTCATGTTCGTCATCGGCATCACCACCAAGCGAGACTTCTTCTAGTTGATCATCATCGCTGTCAGAGGCAACGGATGAAGCAGCCTTCTTTGCTTTGCCGGACTTAAGAGGTGAAGAGTTGAGATCATCGGTATCAAGGTCAATAGGCTTGTCGCCGTCAGCTTCACCGAGAGACAATGTCCAACCGTCGTCATTTTTTACGAGAACATACAGCTTATCCTTGTCACCGGCTAGTCTTTTAGCTTTGTCTGTATCTTCAGCCATGCCACTCACGTTCATAAGCTTTTGGGTATAATAATTTCTTTTCTGGACTTGCTCGATCTGAAACCTTGAGAAGTCTTGACTCTGCGGAAACAATTCCTCCAATTGATCCTTTGTGTATCCAAGTCTCAATCGCGAGCGGAGTCGAAGGTGGGACAATATCATATATTGAGTAGCCATGGGGAGTTCAGCAAACTCTCTCGAAGATGGATCTACAGAGTCCACTGGTATTCCGTCAACGACATCCCAGTTGTTGTTGTCATCATACTCGTCATATTCCTCCTTAGGCATGATTCTTTGGTCACCTTTCCGTACTTTAAACGACTTTATATCTGGCAAGTCATACTCATCCTTCTTTCGAAATGGCCTTTGCGGAGAGCTATCGGGCACATCTTCAACATGAGGACCAACAACTGGCGCTTGATTGTGCTGAAGCGGCATGTCTTCTAAGTACGTGAATTCCTGATCACCTACCGGCGGTGTCGCAGATTCTGCAGAAGCAGAGTTAGTTTTACTTTTCCTCGGGGCAGGGGCTGGCCGGGTCTCCATTTTTCGCTGGAGCCGCATAGCCAACAACTTTTGTGCTGTTGTGGCCATATTTTCTCGGTTTCCCTCTCGCTTCTCGCGTCTATTCTGGATCACTTGTCGCTTTAAAGCGGGAGCGCCACCATCAAAGACGAACAATGGAAGGATGCCAAAAAAGAGAAGTTTACATATTCTACGGAAAAACCCGACGATATGGCTTTGCCCGAGGGCATTGCCTTCCTTGTCACGTACAGCTTTCAAGAACTGATAAATCCAGATTGAAGCATCCACGGCGAGCTTTTTTCGCAGCAATGCCTCCAATTTCACAGGCCTGGCAGCAGGACCGACGATTTCCCATAGCGATTTCACTCCCATTGCCTAAAATACTGGCACAATTGGGCTTCTAGTTGAGATTGCTTCTGTAAGATTAAAGATGGCTGCGCAGAGGCATAGCAAGGTAAATTTGAGTTTTGCACTATCAATTGAGTGTGTCTCACGGTATTATTTAGAGTGGAATTGAAATTATTCCGATTCGACCTTTAAGAGAGGTATTGGATCCTATGCCTAGTTTCTTATCAATTATGGTGCTCTGAAATGTGGAGAAATGGAGTGATGAGATATGAGATTATTGATGAATTCCATTTAGATGACAAAATTGCATAATAAATAGTACGCGTGTTTCTATTAATTAGTTTCCTTTATTTTCTTTTTTGTCTATTCCCGTTTCTTAGGACCATGCATATTCACCTAGTTGAAAAATCTGTGAAATTAGAAACAGTGGAATTTGCAAAACTCAGCAATTCCATCCACTTGTAACGTACAAGAGCAATTTGAAGAATAAAAAGTGCAACTCTTGATCTTTACGTGCGAGGATTCGTGGAAACACATCGTCAGAAACTGAAGGATTGAATTGAATCTCAATAAGTAACTCCACTCTGTACATTTACATTCTTTCCATCAAAATATGTGATTAATTTTGATTTTATCTTTTATTGTACTCTTTTGGGATTTGGTCACAGAGAAGTAGTACTGATTTGTACAACACTACCATGAGCGGCTGTCCATCTGATGCACTCAGAAATAGCATACATCCCATGGGTTTCCCAGAATTGATGAGAGAAATCTCGGCTAATGAAATTCGCAACAATTGCACCGAAAATTACGGAAAGCCTAGCGCTGTTGACCATACAGCCTCAATCCCAAGGACAATGAAGACGCCGCCAAGATGGAGCGCAGACTTCAACCCACGCGAAGCTTTGAAAATGCCCTATCATGAGAAGATAACAAAGTGGCTAGACTCTTTGCCCTGGATTTTCGAGGAGGACCCTTCGGCGGCTCGTGGTAGCCATCCGGTCTCAAGATGGTCAATTCCGAGTTCTGGTGAATTGCTGACGCTTCCAGATACTGCTGATTGGATTGACATGCAAGCACAGGAAATTACGAGGCTTACCACCGCAATCTATTTCCACAATGGTGAAGTTGCGGTGCGTCCGTTGGCAGCTGAGCGCTATTGCGAAAACACAGCCTACGAACTGGGGTCCCTTGCACAGAATTCTTAGATTCCATAGTTCAATATTTCTATTAACTCAATGAATGTGGAATGTCTTACATCCAAACGTCGAGCTCCTCGACTCGGTAGTCAACCTGAGCACCGCCGGGGATACCATCAAGTCTTGGGTAATATGGCACGAGACTATCACATCCTTGTACGTAGGCAGAGTTGTAGACCTTCCAGTATGGTGCTCTGACTTTGCTGGCAGCCTGGAAAAGGCCGTTCCAAATGTAGTTCATGAATACACCGGGCCCAAGAACTATACGTAAGGAATCCAAACATTCGAGGATACGGATGATGACATGTGGAGATGTTTCGAATATATTTGGAATCACAAGATTGAGGAAGTGGATGAAAACATCGTGATAGTCATCATGCGCCAATCCATAGCAATTTAATGCAAGGTTCCGAACGACCGTGGATGCAATTTGACGATGAACTTGGTCGCGATCGGTTAAGGCATCTTCTAATAATGGAGCTATGGCAAACAAGTAATCCTTCGATGTGGAGCCGTCAAGGTACTCGAAAAGAAAACTCATTGCTTTCAATACACCATTCTGGACGTTCTTGTCGGGATAGCGATACTCATTCATGAGTGCTGGAAGAACAGTGAATGGTGAACAAGTCTCTGCCACAATTCCAATCGCAACTGCTGTGCAGACACGAAGCTGACGCTCTTGCATCTGAAGATTATTGAGTAACATGAGAAGGACGTCCAGCGGCCCAATTGTGCGTGCAATGTCACCGAATGTGGCATTAGCAGCTACTCTGATGCGTCTTCGCTGAGACTTAAGCATATCCAAGAGATCGAAGCAAACACGCATCCACTCCTTCGCATTGATAGTCTCAGCATTGCGCTTGGCAATTAAGCCTACAAGTTTGATACACTGCTCTTGAACTTTTTCCTGTCTGTTCTTCAAAATTGGCGTGAGAGTTGGAAGCAACACATTGACTGATGGGTTATCGAGAGTCAATAGGGCATCTCTCTCAAGCGCATTGAGACAGCCGTAGAGGGCACCGATTATGGAGCCCAAAACCTCAGGATAAACCTCTCCTAACAGCTCGTACAAGAACAATATGAGCTTTCGCATAACGGTGTCATCTCCTCCTGAGCATAATTGAATGGTATCAGCAATGGTTGCAATCAAGTCTGCTGCTTGCTGCCTAACTTCTGCTTCGCTACTCTTAATTCTGTAGAGCATGGTACTTAGGATCAGGGCAATATGTGGTTTCACACGTAATCCCAATACTTTGCAGACTATACCAAAGGCCAGAAGATACACTGGGTGAGGCTGCTTTTGTTCTTGAAAAGCGAATAAAACAGAGTCAACCAAGCGGGTGTCAAACTCGACATCGATTTCCATAACAGCTTCGGGAATCACATTCAATATCTTTCCAATTGCATCGCATGCCATTCTTCGGAGACCCTCGTTGTCATCCTTTGCATATGGTACAAGTTTTTCAAAGATGGCAGGTACGTCGAGCTTTTGGGCTACCAGAGCCGTGGCATCGACCACCAATCTTGAGAGTTGAGCGGAGTCTAATGCGACTCTCCTCGTCCAAAAATTCAGAAAGAACGGCGTCAAGATCTTCTTCTTATAATCAGGAAATAAGACTTTTGAAAGAGGCATTGTAGTGAGAACTCTTAGGAGGGACTTCTTCATATCGTCATCAGGGCTCGAAAACTCTCGCGCCATCACGTTCATGAGTTCCCGGGTGTAGTAATTAGAATATTCGATGTATTCTGGGTTGTGGCTCATGAGAGGAATTATAGAACCCATACATCTGAGAAATGCGGCGAGACTCCTTCCTCGATGGCTTTTAAGACCATTCCAAACTGGCTCTAGGAGAATTTCGAACGCCTCGGCTCCATACGGCTTCACGCTCTCCCCTAGCAAGGCCGTTGTATTAGCGGTGGCTGTTCTCACAGAAACGAGCTCGTCCGTGAGTCCAGGCTGGAGCACTTCGATGAGTTGAGCGAGGAATGGAAGGATCAGAGCCCCATTGCCTCCTCCTAGTAATATGCATATATGGTGAACGATTCTGATACCGGTATGTCTGGCCTGCCAGCTTTTTTTCAGGCGAATCACTGCTTTGACGAAGGGAAGAACTTTTGCGAGCCCAAGTGCCGATGCAACAATGGCAAAGACACGAGCCGTGAGATTTCTGACATACTCGTCCGCGTGATCCAAGTCAGGACGGAGACTTGACACCATATTGGCAAATCCTGCAGTACGAGCCACATTGGAAATGACGTCCTTCGTCTCTAGTCTGAGAATAAGATCTTCGTCGATCAAAGACGGCGCCAAGGCTGTGATTATTTGGTGGGTATATGGTCTTATGGCATCTTGCAATTGATACACTAGTCTTCCGAGTAATTTCGTGACAATATATCTGTCAGCAAGGTCTAAGCTTGGTTCGAGCATTAGCGGAAGTACCACTGCAAACAAGACATTGGAGCCCAAGTCCTTGGCGCTAACGTTAATCGCCTTCATGGCCTTTTTACGGATGATCGGGGTGCCGTTTTTGATCTTGAAGACCAACTCCATGGCACGGAATTTCTTCCTGTCTTCAGCATCAGCGATCTCGTCTATGGTGACGTTGATGAGTGAGGAAAAATACTTGATATCCTCCTTTCTCATGGTGATTCCCTCATATTCGGGGAGCGTATCGTTGACGGTATGGGCTGAGCTGACTTTCAGAGGAACTACATAGAAGCCACTCTCGTCTTTCTTTTCCAGAGACTGATCTGGTAGTGCCACAGCTACGAATCCAGACGGAAGGAGGGCATCCAAAGCCTCGTTTGTGAGCTTGACTCCGTTATAAACAGGATATACTACGTCAGCAACAGATACCTCTGCCAGCTCCTGTTTCACAGCTAAGGCTTTAGAACTGTCCTTTGGTTCTGGTGGCTCTGACTCGGATGCCACGACAAATTTGACCAGCTTCGGTTCAATTTTAGCTCTTTTTGTATCCGAACCATTCTCTGGATCCTGCTGCTCCTCCAATGCCTTCTGCTTTTGCTCCCGTGATCGTGCCAGTTGGGCCATGCGTTCTTTGTATGAAGCGATCTGGTCAACGTTGATCAGCCGGTTGTGTTTCTGGGCCTTGTAGTCATCTTTCTGGACCACGTGTTTTTCGGTGGAGTTTTCTTCTGTTTCTGGTTCTAGAAACAGCTGTGGAGCCGTGTATGTTCCTATGAGAGATCTTTTGGACATTGCAAGTTGTTACAATGAAGAAATAGAAGCGACAGGAAAATTGGGAGGGAGGATTAATTGATTTTTTGGAATTATGTGTGTGAATGCCTTCTCTTGTATATATGGCTGGGCGTGTAATGCCTTTTTATATGGTTCTGCCAGTTCTTGTAGATGTGTGGAAAGTATGTAAGTGTGGAGATGATGGGAGACCAGATGATCATGGGCCCTTTGGTCTGCGAATGTCCCAAAGACATGAGAGAATGAAAATTAGAACAAATTAGACTTTGCTTTTATTTCTGCTCCTGCATTGTGTTGAAAAATTATCCATGGCTTTGCTTTGAGCAAGTTGCCTCAGTCTTAGGTTCACAAACACAACCCATTCCAATTGCGCACTTTCCAAGCTCCATCAAAAACAATTCCAAAAAACTTTCTCAGAATATCAAAAAACACAAGTAAATACTATATATTTGTCTCATTTTGGCCTCTCCGTCCCACTTCGGACCCCCTCCATCTCCCACCCTATCTCCGCGATGATCATCGCACATCTCCACAATCAATGCTGAGTCAAGCTTCACTCGTGCTTCTACAGCGACACTTGGCGCTCAAGGAAAACTCGCCCTTTTCCCTTATTCTCGACTCCTTGGGCCAGTCGGCACACCCGCTTCTCGCAGAGTTCGTCCATCACAGTTCTGGCCTGGTGGTGTTCTTATCGTACGAAACCCCAAACCAGCCAGCGTTCGCCAATGCGTTTTTGGATTGCTCGTCGGCCAGCGTGAAAGAGATCGCGGCCTTTGTTTCGTCAAACACCGCATCTTCTTCGCCGGCGAAAAAGGCGTTGGTGGTGATCGATTCCTTGAACTACGTTCCCTCCACAGAGATCACCCAGCTCATGGCGGCCATTGTGCTGCCCAAGACTTCTACCGTTGGCTGTTTCCATACAAATGTGCCGGAGCCATTTTCTTCGGGATATCCGAGTGCCGCTGTTCTCTTGCAGTACATCGCACAGGCCATCTTTGAGGTCAGTCCAGAGAGAGTCGCAGATGAAGAGGAATATCTGCAACTGTTGAGTCAATTGCTGTTTGCTCCCGGCCAGGGACTCAATCTGAAGGTTTTCAAATTGCATCTAGTGAATCGGAGGAAATCTGGCAAGTCTTTGACGTACGACTATGTCATCGATAGCGCTTCTCATGACTACCAACCATATACGCAACAGCAGACAGACGACACCGTCAGCGAGGAAGATATGCTTAGAGAGCTTACAACATTCAATCTATCTACAAATGCTAAGCAAAGATTTGCGCGAGAGAAGGTCGACTTGCCGTTCATGGAGGCGCAAACGGAAATGGGCAAGATGGGAGGCGCCATTGTGTACGAGTTTGAGAAAGACGATGATTATGACGAGGAAGATCCATACGAAGATCCATTTTGATGTATTCCGGAAATAAAACGAAATTAAAAAAAAAATTGAGTGTGTAAGTTTGGAAAAAGAAAGCCCGATGCGGGGCTCGAACCCGCAACCTTTTGATTGACCTTATGATGTTTAAGAGTCAAATGCTCTACCGATTGAGCTAACCAGGCTTTTGTTGCAAATGAATTTTGCTAGTTTATTATGTTTGGATATTTTAGCGTTTTTGTTTGTTGTTTTGGTAAATCCTGAATCTGGTCTCAAAATAGCATTTGTTTTGATTTGATCTATGTATTATACGTATACTTATATGTCAGCGATGCATTATCTCTTTTCATTTTCTTCCCTTGAGGGCCAGTATCGTGGATGAGATTCTTGCCTTGATCTGAGCAACCTTCGACTCTTTGGATATTGCCTCAAACTCCTCCTCAGTCACCACTTTTTTGGTCAATAAGTTGAATATCGTACCGAAGGCAAGGGCCATCACCGTACATGTGAGAATAATGACGTTGTATGGCATAGAGAAATCTGGTGTTGGAAGTGTAAGCAAAAGAGTCGTAGTTCTCATCTGGTACACGGTCGAGTCCTGGGTGTCCAATACCTTGACTATGGCGGGAGCAATAGCGAACCCATGGTTAGCATCTGGAGGATACTCAGCATACCTCAACAAAGACTTATCAAATTGGTAGGTGAATGTGAAGTCGCTTGCTGGCGGAATCTCTATGACAAGCTCCAAATGGCCTGGGCGCTTTCTATCTATAGCTGGCTTATAGAATTGAGCCTCGATGTGGCCCCCGCCAGATTTCTTGAGTGTGTATAAATACGCTCTCATATACCAAGGCAAGGTCTCGAAATACACGATTCTGACACTTTCTTCTTTCGAAGGGTTTTTTAAGTTTACACGAATACCACCTTTGTCTTGCGAGTAGCCGGTCAAAGACCTAGACACCTCGATGGGTGGTTTTTCGATATCATTGACGACACGAGAGTCAGAAGTTCTGAGATTGACGTTGTACTGATAGGTGCCTTCAAGTCTCTCAACCAGGCCAGCATCGTGAATATGCACAGAATCGCCCTTGGACTTTTCTACAGTTGCGGACCATGAAGTGTTGTTGAGATCCAATTGGATCAATGAAGAAGATTTGTCATCCTGGAAACATGCACCCTTGATAGTTCTGCCGAAGATCTTCTGGAAATCCCACTCAAACACGGTCTCATCTGTCAATGGGAAACAGGTCCAGTCGTCATACTTCTTGTCCAAGTCGCAGCGAAGCTGGTCTCCAGAGAGCGGCTTGAGAATGTTTCCCAGGCGGTGCTTGCGCAACAGGCGTGTAATGTCGATGATATGGTCGATGTTCTGACTGAGCTTCAAGGAGCACCGCTCACTGTCGCACTCGGTAATCAAATCGATGCTCATGGAGTGCCACAACGAGTCGTAGAGCTTGTGGCCATCCAAAAGAGAACCCAAGCCTGCCTTGCCTCTGGTGGGAAGTAGTTTGAGGAATGGAGTCAAGTTCTCTGTGCAGATGGGCTCTTCTGGAAGCGCTGCGCGCATCAAAAACAAGCTGTTGTTGGCGCTGGTGACAAACTCTGCGCCCATTTCCGAGACATCATGCCTTGGAAACGTGGTCAACGAGTCTTCTACGAAGTTCAACAGGGCGCAGAAAAAGCCGGAGAGCGACAGCGCCAACTTGAGCCAGCTGGCCCGAGCCTCCTCCAAACTTCCGGCCTCGATCACGGCCGACAATTCTACACCCGTGCCGCCGGTGTGCGATCCGTTGTGGGGAAGCCTGCCCCAACTTTCTGTATCCCACCATCCCTGGGTGAAACGCAAATGCAACTGGCGGGTATTGGTCGACGCCACTATGGGCTCAATGGATTTTGGAAACGTCAGGTAGTGTTTTGCTACCGACAGAATGGCGTGGTCTCCAGAGGAAGAACTACTATTGGTATATGTAAGTGGAAACAACGACAGCAGTGTATCGAACAGAAACGACGCGAGGGCCTTGTTTCGGGGTAACGGCTTGATCAAGAGCGACTCGGCGTACTCACTCTGTGCCGCTATCACGGGGAGTGCTACGAGGAGCGCAAGCAATTGCATGTGTGGTATTTAGTAGTACTAGAGGTGGTAGTAGTAATAGTAGTAGGTAGTAGTAATAGTAGAAGTAGTAGTAGTAGTGATGGTACTGAAAATACGCGCCTGGGGTATATAGTGGGGAAGCAGTTTGTGTGTGGTAGAGAAAAAGTGAATGGTTGCGGGAATTTCAATGGGGGAAATGGGTTCCTTTTATAGTTTTTTTTTGCTTTGATATCGGGTTGCGGTGTGGTCTTGGTAGCGATGTGTTTCGGTGGGTGCCAATCAGACATGGTCTATGAGGAGGAGAAATTTGAATTCATGATGTTATTTTGTTCTGATTATTATGTGTCTTTTTTCGGATTTGTCTGTTCGGGAGTTCTTGGATGTGTTTTTTGGATATGAATGTTTGTACTTTACTCGAATCCCAGGTACTCATTTCATAATCTGACAGAATGAGAGAGGTTCAAAATTATTCACGAACTTCGAAAGTGAAATAAAAAACTCAATACATAAGAAAAGAAAGTGAATTTGAAATAAATCTGTTCTATCCCGGCCAGAGATAGAATCCCGTATATAATTACACCAAATTCAATATAGGATCTCCGTAGTTGGTGTTGTTACTCTTCGCCTTCGCCATCTAGAACCGAAGAAAACTGAAACAGACCGATTTTGACCAAATTCAACGTATTTATATCGATAAAAATCCCATTGTGTCCTGTGTCTTTTCCCTATTTGTTGTTCATTAGCTCCTCCTAAAGTACCACTTAACAAAGAGTCTGTCGAAGTCAAAATCGTCAAAAATCGTCAAAAATAAAAACAAACTCCATTTTAAGAGCCTCCGCACACACTGCTCTCTTCCGAAATTCTTCAACCACAGAATCTGCTCTTCGTCTGTCTTGGTGTTTTCTGCAGGTCTACTGTTTACCTTTATTTACTGTTCACAAAAGCACAAGCTACACAAAAAGCACACTTAAGCTCACCTGAACCCATTCAAAGACCAAGTTTCTAAAAAAAACATACGAGCATATCATCCTGCCTAACCGGAATCTCGTTTCGGCTCCTCTACGTAGAATTTTCACCCATACAATCCAAATTCCAAAAACACCGAAAATCGAACATTTGAAGGAACAATGGACGCAAAAATCCTCGAAACTCACAAGGAGAACATTTTGCCACTCCCAAATGGAAGACCCGCACTGAAACTAGGACTTTCCTTGAAGGAAATCCCTACAAAAGTGTCTCTACTGAAGAAACGACAGGAGTTTGAGGATCTCCTCCGCTCAGACGAGTCAGACGACCATCTACAGGATTACATTGATTATATATCATGGATTCAGAACGCTTACATCCTGGGAAATACCTTTGAGAGCGGTCTTCTAAGTGTTTTGGAGAGATGTACCCTGGTGTTTAGAGACACTTCCTACTACAAAAATGACGCCCGATACCTTAAAGTGTGGCTACACTATGCCGAATTCTCTGAGCTGCCTCGTGACATATTTGTCTACTTGGCCAGAAAGTGCATAGGTCTGCAGCTCGCTCTATATTATGAGGAGTTCGCCAAATACTTGGAGCTCAACAACCAAATAGCAGATGCTAGAGAAGTGTATGAGGTTGGCATTGAACGTGAAGCACGTCCGCTCCCTCGTTTAATGCGCTCGTTTCTGCACTTCAAGGAACGGTCAAAACGAAGCCCCCACATTGGCGACTCAAACATACGGTCCCAGGTTCTCAGACAAGGTCCATCAGCTGCCTCCATAATCCCAACTCCGGCCAGAAAAAAGCAAAAGCTCAGTGTTCATACAGATGAGCATCAGCTTGGATTCAAGGACCGTATTTTCCAGGACAATAGCAGTCCGGATCTTGCACTGATCACAGAAAAAGCTCGCGAGAACCGAGTGCCCATCACTCCATGGAGCAATGCCAAGATTGAGCAGCAAGCTTCTTCTGAACCTAGTAGGGCCGCTAAGTTCGAGGTGTTTAGAGACTCAAATGTCGATAACAAGGGGTCTGAAACTGGGTTCGAAGTAACTCAAATTAACGGAGAATACTTTACTATGATGAAGCAGACAGGCAGGCCGACTGAGCGTCTTTGCGCAAACCTAGCCCTTTTCTACCCAGCGGGGGGCCAAGAACTATGCCTTTCTGAGAGACTTGCGAAAGCAGCGACCGCTCACAAGAAATCGCTCCAAACTCAAAAAACTCCTGTTGTTGTGAATGATTCAATCAATCGTTCTCAAAAACACCACCATAAAGCTTCTCAATTTGCATCTTCCACTCAACAGGATCCCTTCACCGAACATAACTATACCTTCACGATCCCCTTGCGAGACGAAGACACAGTACATCGTCCGAAGTCTCCAACAATTACAATGGTGCTGCGCTCTGCGACCAACGAGGTGCTTCAAATGTTCAATGATGCAGCGCGGAACGTGCAACTGGAGGACGAACTGTTCAAGACGTTCGAAGAATCAACAGACTACGAAGGGTTTGTCACAGAAACCTTAGACACAAGCCGCGCGCATAACCGATCGGCTCCCCAGCATTCAGATACTCCCAGCTCTCCATTTATGGAGCGGCCCATCTAAATAGCTTTAGGCGACTATGGAAAGAAAACAGGAGGCCAAAAATGGAGGAAAAAAACCCAAACTTGAAACTGCCCACTCACTGGATGACCCGTAAACGAGAAAACTGCAATCAAAAATTTTCTTCATTGTCATGATTTCTCCCATTTGGTGGACCACAGTTGCTGGCTGTGGGATGTCTTAAATCAGATGCTCCCAGTTTCGGATCTGCACACAGCAACTATGATCTAATAAGCGCCCATATGCAATTGCCGAGTTCGGACTAGGCAAAGAAAAATGGACTATGGGTATAAAAAGGAGTTGATCTTCGCAACTTTGTAGAGAGCACACTAAAAGCAATGAGTGAAGTCGCCGGTCCAATCCTCAAAAAAGCCATTCCGTTGTCAACGAATGTGCTCATCATAGGCGGCGCGTATGCTGGATTGTCTGCATTGGTAGCCATGAAAAACCATGCAAGAAACAGAACTTGTGATACTAAAATCTCTGCCACTATCATCGAGCCAAAAGCAGGCCTCCTTAACATATTGGGTATTCCCCGTGCAATTGTGGACGTTGATTTTGCCAAAACACAGTATGTCCCGTTCCAGAACCTCCAGGACCTCAAATTTCACCGCTTAATATCCGACGATCAACAGGTATGCGATGGTCTTGGGAAGTCTTTGGGTTCTGATTCCGAGGAGAATTTATCGATCACATATGTTCAGGGTGCGGTCTCGGAGCTCACCAGTCAATCTGCGGTGTACGCTTTGAACAATGATGCATCCAACAAGCAAACGATAGCCTTCGAATATGTTGTAATTGCCACTGGCAGGAATAGGCAATGGCCCACATCGCCATTGGCTTACAACTACGATAGTTACATGAAGGAAATGGTAGAATTTAACAAAAATGTGATTCAAAGTAAATCGATTGGAGTCATTGGAGCAGGTGCGGTGGGCATAGAAATAGCAGGCGACATCAAAAACAAGTACAAGGACAAAGATGTCTATCTCATACATCCGCACGAAAAGTTTCCACCCGAGCCTCTATCTGAAGAGTTCCAAGATGCTTGCAGACAGTCACTAGAGAGAGGCGGCGTCAGCATCATGACTCAGCAACGGGTTGCAACCGAATCTGAGGATAAGAAGCTCACGTTTACGGACGGAACGGAACTCCAGACCGACTTCAACTATTGGTGCAATGCCTTCAGAAACAACACTGACTTATTCGAGGGAGATTTAAAGAAGTACATCTCACCCAAAAACAACGTGTATGTGAACGAGTACCTTCAGTTGGAAATGCCGGAGCAGGTGGATTGCTTGCCCAACGTCTTTGCCATAGGAGATCTTGTTGAGTTTCCCATTATCAAGTCCGCTGGATGGGCTTTGTACATGGGCAGACAAGTTGCGAACAACATCTTGCTGATGATCTTGGACGGGAAGCTTGTTGAGAACATGCCCGACCTCACGAAGATGCCCAAGGGAATGGTTCTTATAGCTGGTAACGAGGAGCTAGTGTCGCTGCTTAACGGAGTAGTGGAGCTCAACAACGAGAACTATGTGGAAGAGTACAAGGACTATTGTTTAGGGAAGATCCGCGTCACACTTGGGGCATAGTGTTTGTTGGACGAATGTCAAATGTGAAATATGAGAATTTCGTAGGATATGACCCGGCGGTGCTTTGCCCAGAGCGTTCTCCAAAGCGTTCTCTATAGAATTGAAGAAGTACATAAACAAAATCAATTAGGTGTTTTTCTGTTGCAGACCATCTCTATATTCTTTTCTCGATATATCGATTTTATTAATTCTTGTATCTACAATTATGCTGCCAAGCCTTAATGGGATTATGCACCACTAACACCACTACCACTGCCTATACCGCACAACTACTTATACCACTCACACCACAATAAACACAAATACTACAATAACACAAAACTCACAATAAACAAAAACGTAATTAACTTACAAAACAAAATCCACCACAAAATCCCCTAACCCCCAAATCTTTCATGTCCCACGCACATCCTCCGCCTCTTTCTTCTCTACTCTATCTGCCTGAACAATCTGTCATCCTGCAGCCTCAGCCTCCCCATAGTACATCACCTACCACCAATATTCCACCAACTACCACTTTTTCTGCACCGTCGCAGACACTGGATGTCCATTATCCCAGCAAAATCGATACCGTCACATCCAACCATATCACCAATAGGCTCATAACCGCATGTCTCAGCCGCCGCCGGGATCATCTCAAGATGTTTCCCCACCAAACCAACCAAACGTGGGAACAGCCCAAGGACGACGCAAGCGAGGATTGTCGTTGCGGTCGCAGCTTTTGAACAAGAGCTTGGCGAGCGTTATGAACCCTTTCAGCGACCAAAAGGGTCGCTCGGGCCAGATCGAGATGGCCAATCTTCCCGAGATCAATGAACCGGGACACGGCACAGCCGCCCAGACGGAGCTGGGGGTGGGTCTAAATAGTGGCATACAGTACAATGGCAGTAGGAGCCCGTCGCCGTATATAGATGATCAGAAAAACGGGCATGTGTCGACGTATACGCTTGAATTGCCGGATGCGACCAGGTCGACCACCAGACTCACGGTCGGGTCCAACATGTCCAACATGTCCAGTCAAACCAACGAGGGCTTGCCCAGAGGTCGCGCATCTGCATGGTCGCGGCGCGTTGCTGCGGGCGCAGATGGAGACGGGTCCTTCTCGCTGAAGATTCTGGGCTTTGTAGCGAAGGTCCTAGGAAGAGATACCGCCGTGAGCGACGGCTCGGGGCGCCAGATCCCGCTTTGCGTAAATAAACACAAGGCAAACACCAAGTTCGGCGCGCAGTTCTACAGCGAGTCTGCCGATGCATATATCGACGAACGACACTCGCAGCCCTATTGCGACAACAGCATCACGTCCTCGAAATATACCGTTTACACGTTTTTGCCAAAACAGCTTCGTGCGCAGTTTTCCAAGTTGGCCAATTGCTACTTCATGGTGGTGGCTATCATGCAGCTCATCCCCTCGTGGTCTACCACGGGTAAGTTCACCACCATCGTGCCCCTTTTGATCTTCATCTCTATATCTATGTTCCGTGAAGGTTTCGACGACTGGAAGAGACATGGCCACGATAAAGAAGAAAATAATAAGACCACACACGTCATTCGCGACGAGGAGAGCGAGCTGTCCATGTACGATGCCCACTCCGTCTCCACCATCATTACCGAAACCATGACAGTGGGAGGCATTGGCGACGAGGAGCTGTTTAGTAGCTCTCTTCTTGGTTCGAACAATAACTTTCTGAACAAGGCGGTCATGGCGCAGTACAACATGAGGGCTCAACTGGAAAAGTGGAAAGACGTCAAGGTGGGCGACATTTTGAAGATTGACAACGACGAGTGGATCCCGGCAGATATTGTATTGATCGCCGTGGATAACGCGGGCCCAGAAGCATTTGTAGAAACCATGGCACTTGATGGAGAGACAAACTTGAAGCTGAAGTCGCCTCATCCTGAGGTCTCTAAATTAGCGACCAAAGCTGCGAATCTCAAAAATTTAGCATCTTTGTTCACCATAGAGGACCCAAATAATGACCTATACAACTTCAAGGGTCAGTTCTCACTCAATGGCCGTGACTATGCGCTCACAAACGATAATATCGTCTACAGAGGAAGCACTCTTCGAAACACGAATTCTGTTTTGGGTTTAGTGGTGTTTACCGGTGAAGAAACCAAAATCAGAATGAACAATGTGAAGAACCCCAGAACAAAAGCTCCCAAACTCCAGAAAAACATCAACTACATCGTTATGTTCATGGTTGTGGTGGTTGTGACACTTGCTGCATTTTCATTTATGGCACAGCGTCTATTTTATAACAAAGAACACACCAAAATGTGGTATTTGTACAATGCAGATGCCACTCTTGCTGCCACGTTTATGGGATACATTATCATGTACAACACTTTGATTCCGTTGTCTCTCTATGTTACGATGGAACTCATTAAGGTGATGCAATTACTTTTCTTGCAATACGACATAGATATGTATCATGTCGAAACCAACACTCCTGCTGATGCAAAGACTGCAACTATCTTAGAGGAGTTGGGGCAAGTATCGTACATTTTCAGTGATAAGACAGGTACTTTAACTGAAAACAAAATGGTGTTCCGTAAATTCAGTGTTTGCGGCTCCAATTGGTTACATGATATTGATCTCATAGCAGAAGATAAATCAAGGCCCAAAGAATTATCGCGGCCCAGTGCAACACTGGTAAAGAGCCCAGTGCTTGGATCATCTGCAAGTACCTATTCCGTCGTTCGCGCTAGTATGGAGCTTGGCTCAGTGCCACAGAGCTCGAAATGGAAAGCTAGTGCCCAGCCGCAAAAAGCTCAAGATGTTGCCAGCTCTCTCTATATTCTCCGGCATATCCAAACACATCCGAACACTTTGTTCTCGAAGAAAGTTACAATGTTCCTTTTGAGTATTGCATTGTGCCATACATGTCAACCGCGCAATGAGCACACAAATATCAATCTGTCTTCATACACGTTGAACGAGTTTGAGGAAGAGATCAACTTAGAAGAAGACCATGATTCTAAAATCACATACCAAGCAGCATCCCCCGACGAATTAGCCCTCGTGCAAGCAGCTAAAGATTTGGGTTTCATTGTGACGGACAAGGAAAATAATCAAATGAAGGTTAAAACCTTTCCTGACGGCTTCGGAGGTGCTTCAAAAACAGATACCTATCAAATTTTGGATGTGATTGAGTTTACATCCAACAGAAAGCGGATGTCTATTGTTGTGAAATTCCCTGATTCGAGAATCGCCGTATTCTGCAAAGGAGCTGACAATGTTATCCTGGAACATTTGAAAAATTCAGCCGTGGCTAAACAAAAAGCCAAAGAGATTGCGCTTAATTCAAGAGATCGTAAGGTACAAGAGGCCGAGATTGTGCTCCAAGCCAGGTACTCCGAAGATATCAACCCAAGACCCTCCCTTGGAACATTGCGGTCTCACACTAGTATCGATTTGAGTCACATCAATGCGATTGATGGGAGTGCAACACGCGAAGATCAAGATTTGGCAGACGTAGCAGCCAAGGCAAAAAAGTCGTTGCAAATAACTCAAGCCAAACGGTACAGTATCGACGAAAACAATGATGGGGAGGAAGACCACGTTTTTGTGCCGAACGATAAGTTGCTTGTCAACGAGGAATTTTTGCTCGAAAAGACTTTAGAACACATCGAGGAGTTCTCGACAGAAGGTTTGCGTACATTGTTGTATTCTCACAAGTGGATCACGTCTGACGAATATGAACAGTGGGCACAAGACTACAACGAAGCAAAAATCTCTCTTCAAGATCGTGCACAAAAGATCGAAGATGTTGGCGCTCGCCTCGAAAATGACTTCAATCTCCTCGGTGCAACTGCCATTGAAGATAAGTTACAAGAGGGTGTCAGTCAAGCCATCGAGAAGCTTCGCCGTGCTGGCATAAAGCTCTGGATGCTTACAGGAGACAAGAGAGAAACTGCCATCAATATCGGATACTCATGTAGACTCATCAAAGATTATTCCACTGTCGTTATATTGTCGATTGATGAGGGTCAGGAAACCATGGTAAGGAAAATTAACAAGACAAGCGAGGACTTGAAAGCAGGTCGCCTAGCCCACACTGTTGTCGTTATAGATGGAGCCACTCTTTCAGTCATAGAGAACGATCCCCTTCTACTTACCATTTTCATTGAGCTTTGTGTCCATGTTGATCTGACAATTTGTTGTCGTGCTTCACCCGCCCAGAAAGCACGTATGGTGAATTGTATTCGTGAGTACAACCCCAGAGAGGTCACTTTAGCCATTGGAGACGGTGCAAATGATATTGCAATGATCCAGAGTGCAGATATTGGAGTGGGAATAACAGGAAAGGAGGGATTCCAGGCAGCTAGATCCGCAGACTACTCTATCGCCCAATTCCGTTTTCTACTCAAGCTCTTGCTCGTCAATGGCCGTTACAATTACGTGCGTACCTCTAAGTTCGTCTTGTGCACGTTCTATAAGGAGCTTCTTTTCTATTTGACCCAGTGCATCTACCAGCGGTACACGCTTTTCTCTGGCAGTTCGTTGTACGAGAGTTGGTCACTTTCAATGTTCAATACGCTTTTCACCTCTCTTTGTGTTATCTGCATTGGTATGTTTGAAAAGGATCTCCATCCAGCGACGCTCATAGCAGTACCGGAATTGTATGCAACAGGAAGGCTTTACAAAGCTTTTAACTTGAAGGTTTTCGTATACTGGATGGTTCTTGCAGCAATGCAAAGTGTCGGCGTCAGTTTTGTGGCGTTCTTTGCATGGGGATTCACGGCCTTGAAAGACAACACAACTTTGCCTTTAGGCACAGCTGTGTTCTGGGCCCTTGTCACAGTAATTAACGCCAAATCATTGTTTTTGGAGATGTCCAATGTTCAATGGCTCGCGTTCGCTGCATTTTTCATCTCGGTTTTGGGATACGGTCTTTGGAATGTACTCATCATGTTTCTTAGTCGTCCAAAGGAGAGGGCAATCTTTTATGTTGGCTGGGGCCTTACCGAGTTCGGTTCTGATTACACCTGGTGGGCCACGGTTTTCGTTCTTGTGACTGTGTTGATTGTCTTCGATCTTATGGTCAAAGGTGGTAAGATGGTGTTCTTCCCGAACGACACCGAGATATTCCAACTATACGAGCGCGACAGAGTGATGAGACGTATTTTTGAGCAGAACGCTTTGTATGAATTACAGCAAGGTTGGTTTTTTTCAAGAGACAAATCCACCACCTGCTCATTCTTTATCAATCAATTCCGCAAGATTTTTGGGGGCGAGAAAACCGTGCAACTCTCCGAAGCTATTCAGGATGAAAACTTGGGTTCTGCGCTCTATCGTAAGAGAGCAGGAACGAATGTCCTTCCGACAGAGCTTCCCCCAAGTGGCGATGGCTTTGCAATCAAAGACGGTGATTTCGAGTTCCCTCAAATGGATGGATATGAGATTCTACCAAGTGGAAAGAAGGTCAAGATTAAGAGTGATGGTATCATCAACAAATTAGGAAAAAGAATCGGCAGAAGAGAGGTTGACGATGATGTCGATGCCATTTTGGAACAAAGAATGAAGGATATCAACGAAGAACAGAACAATGATGGTGTGGCGCGATAATGTCGGACCGGAAAACAATTTAATTCTAGTGATAGCTATTGCATCATATAGTATCTAAGATTATGCATTTAAGTATTAATTATGAAAAGTAGTTTCAGAAAGTCGTCCTAGTTCTCGATGAATTTGAAGATGAAGGTAGCGAAGGTAGAAGCAGCAATCAAGAAACAAATCGTGTTTGGTCCGAAGCTGTCAGCATACTCAGTAGCCTTCTTCTCTCTGATGGCCAATGTTCTTCTGATGTACTTGTAAGAAGCATAAGCCATGACGAACAAAGCAGACAAGAAGAAACCAATCGATGCAACCAAAGCAGATTGGTTACCATAGTTGATCAAAGTGGAAGCGGTAGCACCAAGGATCATACCGATAGACAACCAACTCAAAAAGGTTCTTTCCGCAGCAAAGTAGACCTTAGGCTCAATTCTGACAGGAACACAAATAGTCTTGCCCTTAGGAAGGCTGCTAGCGAAAGTTGTGTTCAAGTCGAAGTTTGTACCTGGCTTGATGGTAAAGGTTCTGTCGTCATTGAAATAGTGCAAGAACTTACCGTACAAGTCGGCGAAGAAGTCGGAAACAGGAGAGTTGCTGTTTCTTGGGGTGTAGTTGGATGGCAACAACAAAGGAGAGGTCTCCAAGTCTTCCTCCAATGGGTTGATGTCGTTGGAGAAGTGAACAGCAGAATATCTGGTGTTGTAGCCCTCTTCACCGATGAGCTCTTCTTCATCCATCTCTCCACCAGAAGATGAGGACTTGTTCTTAGCGTTTTGTCTGGAGATACCGTAGCTCTGCTCGAACTTTGGCTTTCTGATATCGACGTCCATTTGAGGGAACCAGAATGGCAACAAGTTGACTCTGTCAGTCAACAAACTTGCACCACCATGAATGA
Organism: Australozyma picinguabensis; assembly: GCA_030582875.1. Classification (NCBI taxonomy): domain Eukaryota; kingdom Fungi; phylum Ascomycota; class Pichiomycetes; order Serinales; family Metschnikowiaceae; genus Australozyma; species Australozyma picinguabensis. The sequence continues at coordinate 418,969 of JAJMHD010000007.1, forward strand.
ACTTGGAGTACTTTGGAACAGCCTCAACAAGATGGGATTGAACCAAGTCACGCACCCATGCTGGAGGCTCTTGGCCCATCTGTGTTTGCAACTTGACTTCCAAAACAGCGTATGGGAATCTGCACACATCCTTCTCGGGCAATTGAGAGAACGGGTAGTCGACACCGATGTCCATTCTTCTCCAGTTGCCGTGGCATCTGTCGTAGCCATCGAAGTTGTCCTCTCTGACCATGGTCAACTCAGTGTCCAAAGAAATACGGACTCTGGCGTCACCAGGCAACTGGAAGGCAGTTCTGTTGTAGAACGATCTCATGACAGGTCTGAACTTGTGCTTGAGCACGGAGTATTGGACCTCCTTAGCGAGAGCCTCCAAGTTGTCGATTTCCTTAGCAGACTTCTTGCCGTCCTTTCTCATCTTGTCGAAGGCCTGGGTGGCAGTGAACTCACCCTTCAAGAAGCTGTTGACCTTGTTTTCCTTCAAGGCGAATCTGGCCTTGACGGACTTCTCACCGGTCCAGTCCTCTCTGTGGGTCTTTCTTTCGACAAAGATCTGGTCGGACTTCATGCCACCGTACCATCTCAATCTGATGGCCTCGGCACCCTCGTCCTTTCTCAATCTGCCGTAGTACAACTCCATGTCCTTGTTGTCGAAGTAGATGGAGGTGATGGCGGAGTCCTCGGCCTCGAACTCCTTGTCGGCCTTGAACACCAACACCGGCAAGTGCTTCAAGATGATCAACTTCAACTCGGTGATGTTGTCGGGGTGCACCCAGTACTTGGTGGTCTGTCTGACGAAGTTCTGCTGCGAGCCACCGGCGGAAGAGTCACCCTTGACCGGGTTACCTCTGGTTCTGACCAAGTCGTACAACTTGGACAACTTGACGATCAACTTGTCGTAGTTGTCCTTGTAGAACGGCTTGGCGTTCAACCGCACCTGGAACACGGGCTTCAACGCAAACTTGGTGGTCTTGTCGTGCTTCTTCAAGATCTTCTGGAACCCGGTGTAGTTGAGCCGGGTGAACTTGGCCAAGTCGTGCACGTCGGCAATGATGTCCGAAAGCTCCTCCTCCAACTCGTCGAAGTCCTGTTCCAGCGGCTTCTGCCCGTTTTGGGGGTTCTTCAATGCATCGACCACCTCATACACGTAGGCTTCCGCTTCCTTGATTCTACGGTTAACCTCGGTGTTCTTGACCTTGGTGAACGAAAACACCTTGTCGAGCTCTGTCTCCAAGGCGGCCAAAAAGTCTTCCTCGTGCTCATTGGTCCATTCGTAGTCGTTGTCCTTGAGGGTCTTTTTGATCTGGTGCTTCAAGTCGTCGTAGTTGATGTAGTAGTAGGAGTAGTTTTTGATGAGCGCCTTTCTCAAGTGCTCGCCGAACTTCATCTTTGGTGCCGGGGACTTGGAATTGAAGAGGTTGACAGGAGTGAGTTTGGTAGCTGTAGGTTAATAGATGGTGGGAAGTGAGGGCCTGCAGAAGAGAGTGTATTGGGAGCCACGTGCTGCGCAGATGAGAAAGAGATAGTGGTGAATTGTGGTTAGGAGTGGTTGATAGGGGAGGGGAAATCTTTTTTTTCGGGGAATTGGGGGTGGGGGGAAACGGCGGTATTTATGCTTTTCTGGTTTTGAGCACTGGCGCCCGTTTGTTCTGTTTTGTGGTCGATGGATGCTAGCTATCATGTCCTGCACCGGCGAGGGGGCTGCTGCAAATTGCAATCTCTGGACCTGCAGAGAGAAAGTTGATGGGATGGATTAATTAGGCGACAGATTCAGTGCGTATGGTGTAATATTGTATTTGAATTTTGATGGTGGAAGTGAATTTGGACATGAATGTGGACATGTTTTTGTGGATTTGGGTGTGGTTCAATTTTGGGACATTTTTGGGGTAAAATGGCGGTAGACCCTCCATGCGGCTGATTGCAGTAGAGATAATGAAGAAGAGAGATAATGACGAAGAGAGATAATGAGAAGAGATTGAAGGATTGTGTTTTTTTTTAAAGAACGAGGTTCGTAGATTTGGCTCAGGAAAATTCATAGTGACAAAATTCAACGAGTTGTTTAAAGAATTAAGAACGCTTGTGGATAAATATGGTTTCCAAATTGATCACAATTGGACACTTTATGAGAAACAAGTTTTGACTGAGTCAGAAATTTACGCTTTAATTGAGTGACGGAGTGACAGAAATAGTCACAGGACTCTCTGGCGTTCTGTTGGCGTTATTAGTTCAGGCACAATATGGAACCTAGAAAAACGATGATTCAATTCAAAAGCATGGAGTGTGGAATTTGAAACTTACTTCGGAAATGAGAATTGAAATCGGGAATCGAAACAGTTTGCGGTCAACATGCCCCATGGAGCTACTGCTCGGCGCTTCCCTCAGTACTTCATTGATGTAACATTGTAATAGATTAGTATGTCACATTCTGATGAAATGAATCCTTAGTGACTTTCATTTGTATCGAAATCTGTGAACTGTTTGAAAATTCTACATTGAATATCTTACATAATGAAATATTCACTAAGAGGACTTTGATGAGGAATACCGTTTAGATCTACACTCCACTGAAGAACGTCCCATTTTGGTCAATTATGTCTGACTATCATCCATTGATAATCTTACATAGTAAATATTCTCTGAGAGTGCCACTGAATAATCCACAGCGAACTATTCTCTGAGAGTACCTCACTGGAGACCTCACATAGCCAAGTAATCTGAATCATTAAGAATCTTACACAGCTAGTTGTTATCTGAAATACCTTGTTGGAGTATCCTACATAGTAACTACCTTTAGTCTCGTTCCCAGTGACTTCTTGGAGCACCACTTCTGAGATCTCACATTGGAGTGAAATTTCAGAGAACTTCAGAACAGTCACATTCTAGTATCTTACCACCCTGTTTCCATTTACCTCAAAACACACTCCAAACTCCAAAGACCCACTCTAAAACACACACACACCCTAAACCTACGTAACACCTACATTGACCCCAGTCGAATTCGTTAATGATGTATTCACACGCTTCTATACAAAGCAAATTAGTAACCAAACTCAGCCAACTTCTTAGCAACGTCGGACTCAGCGTTCTGCGCAGTAGCAGCAGCCAACTTCTTGGCAGCAGCAGCCTTCTTGGCGTAGTACTCAGCGGATCTCACCTTTCTCTTCTCCTCCAACTTGTCAACAATGTTCTCATACTTCCAACCAACAGCAGCAGACAACTTACCGACAGTGGTGTACTTTCTGCCAGGCTTCAATCTCAACACACGCAAGGCTTGTGGAACAACAACTCTCTTCTTCTTGTCGTATGGGGAAGGAACACCCTCGAACACCTTCAATCTCTCCAAAGCAGCCTTACCTCTGGCGGTCTTGTGAGGAATCATACCTCTGATGGCTTTGTACAACACTCTGGATGGAGCTCTGAAGTGGAAGGGACCCTTGGTTCTGTTGTATCTGGTGGCCTTTCTCAAGTAGTCGTGGAACTTCAACTTGTTTCTGAAGAACTCACCGGAGATGTTAAGAGCCTCACATCTGACCACGGTGATGTTTTGACCGTTCAACAATTGCTTGGCAACAATGGAGGCCAAACGACCCAACAAGTGGCCCTTTCCGTCGATGACGATAAGTGGTTGGAAATCAGACATGGTGTATAGTTGGGAGAAAGAGGAAGGGAGAATTTTTTATTCAGTTGGAGCTGTGGGTGTGCGGTGGGAGAGGAGGCACGGGTGCGCGGCATCGCGGCCGGACTGCAGACACCGGTGCGTTTTTCATCAGTGGCGGTCACGTGTAGCATGGGGGCAGAAGCCCTAGCCTGCCTCCCCCGTCAGACCCCCTACCAATCACAGTCACAATTACGAATTTGTGAAAAGAGAGGGTTCCATTTATTTGATGTATTTATTATGAACGGAATTTTATCTTTCTTGAATTCGAAATGATGTGTTTTGGTGGAAACTCATGGTCCCACTATGACTACACCAAAACCAAGGTGAATGAAAACGATCCGTCTTAGAATACTGTAAAAACGATCTTCACGTAAAACATCAATTTACTTCATCATTTTAGAAATTCTTCAACTACAAATATCTACACATTGCAACTTCTAAACCTTGGCGGCGCTAATTTGCAGCCACCACCAAAACAAAACATCCTAAAGAAACTGAATGTGTATTGTAATATTAGTCTTTATTAATCCTTAAACCTGGATCTCTCTCTTCTTGATCAAGTCGTTGAGAATGGCAATGATGGCCTTCAAAGAAGACTCTCCAACATCGTTGTCAACACCACATCCCCATCTGTTGACCTTGTCGCCGGTGCTGTTCAAGTACGACACCTCAATGTAGGTGGCAGCCTTGTCTTGGTTACCGGAGCCCAAGTTGTGCTCGTTGTAGTTGACAACCTCGAACATGATGCCAAAGTGCTTGGAAATGGCATCGATGAAGGCAGAAATAGGACCGTTACCACGGCCGGAAATCTCAACAGGCTTGCCGTTGACACGCAACGAGGCAGAAATCTCACGAGAGTTGTTCTCGGACTTCTTGTTCTTGGTGCTGGTGTAGTCCTCCAAGGTGATGACGGACTTGCCGGTGTACATGTAGTGCTTCTTGAAGAGGTTGTTGATCTCCTCGGACTTCAACTCTCTACCCAAGTTGTCGGCCTCGTTCTGAACAACCGAAGAGAACTCGACCTGCAATGTTCTAGGTAAGTCCAAGCCCAACGATCTCAAAATGATCCATGCTGCACCACCCTTACCGGACTGGGAGTTGACTCTGATGACGGCCTCGTAGTTTCTGCCAATGTCCTTAGGGTCCAAAGGCAAGTATGGCATCTTCCAGGCCTCGTCACCAGTGGCAGCTCTTTGCTCAGCCTTGGTGAAACCCTTCTTGATAGCATCTTGGTGGGAACCAGAGAAGGCGGAAACAACAAGAGATCCAGAGTATGGGGCTCTTGGGTGGGTAGGGATCTTGTTACATTTCTCGGAGATGGCAATGAGACCCTCAATGTCAGAGAAGTCCAACTCAGGCGAAACACCGTTGGTGTACATGTTCAAGGCGACGGTGATCAAGTCCACGTTACCAGTTCTCTCACCGTTACCGAAAAGACAGCCCTCGACTCTGTCAGCGCCAGCCATGACACCCAACTCGGCGGCGGCAACACCGCAGCCTCTGTCGTTGTGAGGGTGGACGGAGACACAGACCTTCTCTCTCTCGGAGATGTTTCTACAGAAGTACTCGATTTGGTCGGCGTAAATGTTAGGAGAGGCGACCTCGACGGTGGCAGGCAAGTTGAAGATGATAGGATTCTCGACGGTTGGCTCCCAAGCCTTCTTGACAGCCTCGCAGATCTCGACAGCGAACTCAGATGGAGTGTCGGAGAAACACTCTGGCGAAAATTCAAGCGACCACTGGGTCTCTTGTCTCTTGGGGTCGTCCTTGGTCAAGGACTTGACCAACTTGGTGATCTCGGTGGCCTTGGAGACAGCCTCCTCCTTGGACATGTTGAAAACCACGTCTCTGAAGGTATCGGAGGTGGCCAAGTAGATGTGGATGATGGCTTTCTTGGCGCCAATGACAGACTCCACGGTTCTTCTGACCAAGTGCTCTCTGGACTGGGTCAAAACCTGGATGGCCACATCGTCGGGTGCAGTCTCGACGGCATAACGAGTGAAGTCAAAGTCGGTTTGCGAAGCGGAGGGGAACGAAACCTCGATCTCCTTGAATCCTACCTCGACCAACTTCTTGAAGTACTCCTTCTTTTCGGCGACCGACATCGGATCGGGCAACGCCTGGTTTCCGTCACGCAAATCGGTGGAAAGCCATCTGGGCGCCTTGGTGATGGCGTTGTTGGGCCACGTTCTGTCGGCGAGCTTAGGTCCCTTGAAGGCAGAGTATTTCTTGGAGGGATCTTTCAACATGTTCTTGTAAGGTTTGATGTTGTAGGCCACTTTCTGGGCGGCCTTTTCCAACAAGACCGCGGACTGTTTGAACATGGCGCGGCGGTGTTGTTTTACGGGAACTTTAGTGGTGTCAGACGACTTGAGAAAAGGTGGGACAGGTGTGGTATAAATACTAATTTTTCAGGGTGTCAATGCAGTATTAGCCATTGGCCAATATATGCGGGGTTGCACCACCACCGCCAGGGTGTATTGGGGAGGAGGAAATCGGGGGTTTGAATTGAGGCTTGGGTGAATTTGGAGAGTTTTGTTTGGTGGTACCTTTTTTTTTTGGTTGTTCTCGCGGTTGTTATGTGTGATTTCCAGTGCTTGGAGAGAACGAAATTGCCGCCAGACATGGAAAAAGGAAAGTCCAGAGAAGCCCTGATCCGATGGCATCTCGCCGAAGAAGAAGAGGGTTTAATTTTTTTAGTTTTTGAATTTGAATTTGAGGAAAATTCCTTGAAGATCGGCGCGTTGGCCCTGGCCTTGTAATCGCATATGAGGCACCAGATCAGTTCTATGTATATGACGTGACTTCTGGAAACTGGAGACGGGGCTGGTGAAAACGGGCCGTGACCGGGGAGATGGGGCGGAAAACACATTTTTGAATTTAGGCGTGGACTTTCTTCATTCGCGTTTTGTTTTTGTTCAAAGATTGTTTGTCTTTTACGGTTTTGAAGTGTGGAATAGAAAGTGTAGGAATGGGGACGTGGGCAAAATTGACGTGGATTTTGGTTCCGATTTCTTGACATTTGTTAAGTTTGGCTGAAACTTGATTCTTGATCAATTCTGGATTCACTTGGCGCTGATCTTTTGTACTTGATTGGACCAAATCGTCCAAGTTAGGCAAGAAGAATAATTGTATACCCGCAATTATTGACCATAATAGTATTCATTTAATTTCTGTCAAGCTCTCTTTGGTTTATAGTGAGAGCTTATCTCACGAGCTCCGATTCGAGTCCTAATCAACACACCTTATCGAGAACATTGAATTAGTGGTAGTCTGTGAACATTCAAATTGTCGCATGAAAATGTGTCTGTAATTGATACGGCCTGAAAGTACGACAAATTTCTAGCAGAGAAACATTACGGGATACCTTTGATTTGCAGTGTGGTCTCCTCTCAAAATGAACTCACTCGGTAACTTTCATATCCAAATTTTGTCACTTGGCGCCCATTTCAATTTCCAACAATTCTTTCACTTGGAAGAGCCTTTCCTTGCACTATCCTCTCCGTAGTACAAACTCTTGTTTTCATCCTCAGAAAAGGACTAAGACTTACAACACGAGCGAGGAAATCGGTCAAAGCGCCAAATGCTTTAAAAGAAATGAACTTTTCTAAGTCACATAAAATCACCTAACGAGATCATTCGAATGCAGTGATCTTTTAATGTCCGATGATTTCACAAACCTAGATTCTCCATAGCTGGATATACCATTAAGTTTAACAAGAGCGACCCTACATTTCTACAGAAACATTCAAAAAACAAGAATTCTATTCAACGAAATTCTACTATTTCTATAAAATCGAAGGCCGGCAGATTCGGGATCACAGCTTCAAGCGCCGACTCAAGCACAAACCATCACCAAAAAAGTCAAAACAACAATCAAGACAAGTTCACAAAATTTGCACATTGAAGATATCAAAATATTTTCTCTAAGTACTACAGGGAATAGATTGGAAACCCAAGTTTCGCCACATTTCCTCTTTACTTTATACCCAGGTGACCGCTTACTCTATTAGGCCAGAGCACCCAACACTACAGGAGTTATGCACCGCATCAAGCGGCAGAATAGAGACACAAATTTTCAGAGAGTTGAAATAAAATAAGCAAGGCGCTCAATTTTCACATTTGCGACTATCGAGACCAATTTCTCCGTATCTAGTTTCCCCAGAATGGTCTGCGATGAGCATCCCATCGCGCCTGCACACAGCCACAATGGATACTTGGAAATTTTGATGCTCGCTCTTCTCCATCTCCACCACTACTACACTAAAAATGGCCAAATCCACATCTAAATCATCTAAGCCAGCTAAGGTTGTGAAGAAGCAAGAGGTCGAGTCTGACTCCGACTCCTCCGACTCCTCCAGCTCTTCCAGCTCTTCTTCTTCCTCTTCTTCCTCCGAGTCTTCTGACTCCGAATCCGAGGATGAGAAGCCAGTGAAGAAGCAAAAGAAGGAGGAGAAGAAGGCCGAGTCTTCTTCCTCTGACTCCGACTCCGACTCTTCTTCCTCTTCTGACTCTGAGTCCGATGAGGAGGAGGAGAAGAAGGAGACCGCTAAGAAGGAAGAGTCTTCCGACTCTGACTCCAGCGACTCTTCTGACTCCGAGGATGAGAAGAAGGACGAGAAGAAGAAGGACGACTCCGACTCCGACTCTAGCTCTTCCAGCGATTCCGACTCCTCTGACTCGGACTCCTCTGACGATGAGGAGGAGGCTGAGAAGTCTTCCAAGAGAAAGTCTGACGAGACCGAGAAGGCCGAGGAGCCCGTCGCCAAGAAGCAAAAGGCCGAGGAGCCAGCTGTCGCCGAGGAGGGTGCTACCCTTTTCGTAGGTAGATTGTCCTGGAACATCGACGACGACTGGTTGAAGTCCGAGTTCGAGCCAATTGGAGGTGTTGTCTCTGCCAGAGTCATGATGGAGAGAGCCACCGGTAAGTCTAGAGGTTACGGTTACGTTGACTTCTCCTCCAAGGCCGCTGCCGAGAAGGCTTTGGCTGAGTTGCAAGGTAAGGAGATTGACGGTAGACCAATTAACCTCGACATGTCCTCGAGCAAGCCTAAGCCATCCACCTCCAACGACAGAGCCAAGAAGTTCGGCGATGTTCCATCTGCTCCATCCGACACCTTGTTCGTTGGTAACTTGTCTTTCAACGCCGAGAGAGGAAAGTTGTACGACATCTTCGGTGAGTACGGTACCGTTGTGTCTTGCAGAATCCCAACCCACCCAGACACCCAACAACCAAAGGGTTTCGGATATGTTCAATTCTCCAGTGTTGACGAGGCCAAGGCTGCTTTGGAGGCCTTGAACGGTGAGTACTTGGATGGCAGAGCCTGTAGATTGGACTACTCTACCCCAAGAGACAACAACAGCCCAAGACCAAGCGGTGGCAGAGGCGGTTTCGGTGGTAGAGGTGGCGCTCGTGGCGGTTTCGGTGGCCGTGAGAGATCTGCTACTCCAACTCCAAGAGCCACTGGTGCCAACAGTGCTCCATTCAAGGGTACCAAGAAGACTTTCGACTAAGTCTGACGAAGTCCTAGCATTTTTGTATATTATTTAGTGCATGATATTATTTCCGTTTCGAACATGTTTTTGTAGAATTTGAAAGAGAGGTTTTTCGAGGAAGTGGATAAATTACAGTAGTCTACTGAACAGTATTCCTTGTGCTCTGTGCCCCAAGAGCTATCTTTTTAAAGAGCAAAGTTTGATAAGAAAGAGAAACTTATGTGTGTAATTGTTTACATTTTCTCGGTAGGAAATTTCCGTAGTTGCGGCTCAAGTCTTAGTCTATGATCCTACTCCCTCATCAAATGAAACTACACACAAATTCACACATTCACACAATTGAGACCAAAATATATTTGGAGATTATCAAGATAGTGTCACCATTGCAGCGCCGCGGCTCATGCTCAGCCGTACACCGGTGGAAGTATTTGGCTTGGCATCCAGCAAAAATAGCAGTGGCTGTGTGTAGGCGAGACAGGTGGAGAAGCCCAGAAAATACGAGAGCGAAACAAATATACGAGCCGTTGCGATGTTTACGAGCTCTAAATGTGTTGCAGCCGCCTCGCCTATCGCTGTCTATGATACATCTATGCCGTAATTGGAAGATGTGCTTTCTTGTGTAGAACACCCACACTCCAATTTATAGAATACACAATGGAGTGCAAAAAAGACCAGTGGTTCAAACACGCTGGTCTCTCCTACAATATTCTTATCTTATGACAAAATTTTCGCATCCATTTCCAATTCTCTTCAATTTCTCAATCCATCGACCCACTGATTTACCCCCAAATGGTAGCTATCTATTCCATCTGTAGCAGATACGATAGGCCACACCAGATCTGCCAACACAGCAAACGACCATCACCAAACGCCAAAACCCCAAACCCAAAACCCCATACTCATTTTCTCTCCAAATTCTCCTGACCCGAAAAATACCCTTTTTTCCCCAGCGGAATTTCCGCTCCCGCCCGAACCTTCCCCAAACTGCACACTCACTCGCGGCTTCTGTCAACTCCACCTTTTACTACTCCGAACTTCATTTCAGACCCGTGCTTTTTCCGTCCGATTTCCGCGACTTTTGGTGTGTGTAAACTGTTTCTGCCTGTGTCTGTGTCAGTGTGAGTGCATCTGTTTCTCATTTCGAGCCGTTGGTGGATCCTCTTTCCCGCGCCGTTCTTTTTATAGCGTCAGAACACATAGAGTAGTAGAACCGCAGGACTGCAGATCGGAAGAACCCAACGAGGCTGCGTGCTGCTGTTGTTTATATTCGTATAGTCTCAATATTTCCCTTCGGTGGCATCTCTGGAGAGCACCGTCTACATCTATCTCGGAAGAACTAGTCCGCGGTTGGCCCCCACAAGAAACACAACCCCACGGTCCGCATGCGTCGAGCGGTGTCGAAATTGTTGCCGGGCAAAACCGCCAAGGGCCTCGACTCGTCGCTGTCGGTGAGCATCGACCATAGCTCGGTGGAAGACTTCTATATTCTGCTAGATAATCCGCACAAGTCCTGGCTCCCGGGCGAGGAGATCTCGGGCCAGGTGATCCTCATCAGTAAGAAGAACTTGGGCAACATTGTGATCACGTTCTCGCTTCTGGGCTACATCAAAATGAACGCCCTGCCGCACTCCAAGCTTCGGCCCATGAAACAGGTTCTCTTCAATCACTCCATCAAGATCTATGGGCCGGACCTGGACCTGCCGACCCCGTCCAGCCTCGTAAACGGTTTGTACAAAGGTGAGCATAGATTCCCGTTCGTTGTGAAGCTTCCCACCAAGCGAATCTTTACTAGCATCGACTTCGGGAAAGGTGCCATAATATACACTCTAAAGACGACGCTTCGCTCCGTCAATAGCGAGGAGGCGCCTCTGCCTGGCCAAAGTGTTCCCGAGCCCTCGATTTTCCGTCCTAGAGCCCTTTCTCGTCTCCACAATCCTTCCTTTACTCTGGAGAAACATATTAAAATCGTAGACCCAATCGATGTGGCCGAGCTACCGCCGCCGAAACCAAAGAGACTCATCATCAAAGATCCTCGGCGAGGCAAACTCCGCAGAACGCAGTCTTCTACGTCAACCATAAATACAGCCTCGACCATCAACTCCAAGAATTCCGACTTCGATCACTCCCACGCAACGGCCCATCCAAGCATTGGCTCCGCTTCGTCTTCCAACAACGTTGTACCAATGGCCAACAGTGTGAACAGTCCGGGTGTCAGCCTGGGCTCCATGGTTCAAGCTCCGTCCGATAGCAGAGCAGGCTCGATCCTGGTCACCATGGAATTAGGCCAAAGAGGCTTTCTTCGAGGTGAACTAATACCTGTTAAGCTCACAATCAGCCATTTGAAACAGGTCCAAGACTCCAGGGGAATAATTGTGACTTTGGTGCGTGTGTGTAGAATTGATCATGGTCCTGAAAGCTACTTCGAATCGTTCCGAAAAGATCTCCAACAGCTGGTTATTCCGTTATTTGTTGATCCGGTCACCTTTTCTCTGGAAATCAATACCAGTTTGAGAGTCCCTGCAGATGCGTTCCCGACAATTACAGGTTGTCCAATGGTGTCTTTTCAGTACTTCGTTGAAGTCATGCTCAATTTGTCTGGAAAGCCATTTGCAATGGATGGTGCTGGTCCTGTTGCAAACTTAGTGGCTCACGATGATAACAGCCCTTCACTTTCTCCCTCGGGTGGAACCAGCTACAGTTTCCAAGTGGGCCAAGATAGGTCTGATTTCATTAACACGGACAAATTCAAACGTCTGAAGAAGTTTTTGCAGTTGACTACAGAAGTTATTATTGGTACTCACAGACTGGAGAAGCACAATGCCATAGTATCCACTCCAGAGAATGTACCCATTGTTCAAGAGCAGAGCATGTCCCTGGGATCCACACCGACCTCTCAAATACAACAGAATTATACCAGACCGCAAACTCACATCAATTCTGTTCCTGAACTCGCCGAGCTAACAAGTTATCCTATTCCTCCGTACTTAGAGTCACCTCATGAAGAGGGACCTTCAGCGCCCAATTACTTCTCTGAAATGACCGCAATGCCAATGCCAATGCCTGATCTCAGTCATTTGTCTGAAAAGGACCGTATGCGGCAGCACGAGGCTGGTCTTCTTCCTTCGGAACCTATATTTGACTCCGAAGATGAGGAGACAATCAGCCCCTTGAACCATGGTATTCTTGATGAGATGACCGCAGGTGAAGCGTTGCAGTCTGCTACTGACAATCATGAACCGCATGATTTGATTCGTAATAGTCATAATCTTACTCCCGTCGGTCAAGGTGCATCACACCGCCTTCACAACGAGGAGATCGACTTATACGATGCTCCAGCCGTACCAGGAGCTAATCAAGATGGTTTCGGAGAAGGAACCGTGAAGGACTTCGTGCCGAACTATGATGCAGCTGCAAATGACCGCCTTGTGGCTGTTGGTGGCAACGAAGCTGACCTGTCTACCGCTGGGACGAGACTAGGTCCAGCTACATCCATTCCTGGAGAATGATTACAGTAAGTGTATATTGATTGTACATTAGTTATTATAGAAACAACAGTCATCTAACTTTGATTCTTGGCCATGTAGAGCTCCTTCTTCAAAGTAGAAACTTGGCTCGCCAAGTTTTCGTTTTCGTTTTTCATCACGAATATCTCGGCCTCCATTTCCTTCATCTTCATATTGAAGTGAGCGGCTACTCCATTGTGAACATCTTGGTTCTTGAAGTCTTCTGCTCCAGCGCTGTCATTGTCGGCGCTCTTTGGACCTGACTTCGTATACAATTTCAATTCGTCGATCTCTTTCAGCAATTTTTCGATGGTCGTTTTCTTGAGTTGCAACTCGTCTCTAGTCAAGTCAAGAGCATCACCTGTTCTCTTGGCGGCTTGCATTGCGTCTCTATAGTTTGTCTCGAACACCTTCAAAGAGGCAGCAGTGGTGGCCAACTCACCTTGTAACTCCTCGACTTCAGAGGCAGAAAGCTTCTGCTGTGAGTCTACCATAACAGACAACTCTTCCACCTGCCTTTGAAGCTGAGACACAACCTCGTTATCACTGATCTCTCTTGTGTTGGCAGAGTTGTGCAGAGACGAAACTTGCCATAAGGAAACAAGATCACTCAATTTGGAAGAAAGCTGGCCGGAAAAGTCTTTTCTATGAGGGCCCTCTCCAAGCTCGTCTTCGTTGTCTTCTTCGTCGCTCACTTCTAGAGGAGCATTGAGAACCTTGTAGTTGTCAAATTGCATTTGCAAATCTTCCTTCTCATGTTTCAAGGTGGCGATTTGTTCGAGAAGAACCAGCTCCAGCTTGATTTGAGTTGTTAAGAAGCTGATCCGCTCCTCTTGCGCCTTTATGATCTTTTGCAACGAGGAAAGCTCCTCGATTTGGTTATTCATGAAAGGCTCAAACCGCGCCTGCTTCTCCTTCAAATTCAGGTTTTCATGAGAAACATGTGTCAATTTGTTTTGCAAGTCTAGAGAGAGGAGCTTGAATCTCGTGAGCTCTGTGATGCCTTTTACAGGAAGAGTTTCGGAAGCGGTGCTAGTATTCAAAGCTTCCGGACCCAAAGCCGTTTTAAGTTCCAAAAGAAGCGCTTCTTGGTCTTTGATCTGTTTTTCTCTCTCAGATAATTCCTTGTCGTGGACAGCCTCGAGGTTGGCAGCTTCAGTCCTTGAATTGCTGATTTGCATCTTCAAATCGGCAATTTCCAGCTGGCTTCTTTCATTCTCCTCGGATTTTTCTGCTTCTAAGTGCTCGACTTTGTTCTTCAAGTCATTTATGAGGCTCTGCAACTCGTTCATCTTTTCGGAACTCTCAGAAGAGACTCTGTCCTTAATTTCTCCGTTGAAGTACACAGCTTTGCTTTTGTGAGATACTACGGACACTGGTTTCGTCTCCTCGTAAGCGGCATCCGAAAGATGTGCAAAATCTCTGGTAAGAATGGGGGTATCGTTGTTGGCGGCTCTTCTAAAATCAGGAATATCGTCCAAATCATCTTGCAAAGGAGATAGTCTGTCTTCACGATACTTTCCATGTAAAAAGGGCTCTTCAGCGTTGGACTGATCATCAAGATTGACTTGAGCGCTCACGGCGCTTGAGGGCACTTCCACAAACTTGTCATCGTATCCGTTGTCTTCGAATTTCTGCGCTTTGGAATCGACTTTGGGGTCAAGCGAGCGCGCGAGATGGTCCAACGATCCATTGGGAGTCTTGTAGTCATCTAGGTTGTTGCTGAGGCTACGGCGGTGACGAGTATAGGCGTCCTCCGAAGGCAGAGGCGAAGCAGCTCTACGACTGACAAGACCAGCAGCTCCGCCCGCGGAGGCTGCTCTCTTTTGAGGACGCAGGGTGTTCATATAGTGGTTGGCGGTAGTCAAGTCCAACTCGTAAATCATGGTGCCCGCATCTTGGCCATTGCTCTCCTCGTACGTCTCGTAGTCGTTTCTGGAAGGATTTACATAATCGTTTTTGTCGCCGCCCATGACTATGAGCTTGTTCAATTTGGGAATGAAGCTCATGGTGTGTCCGCAACGGGCGCCGGGACCGTCCTTTTCCAATTCTTTGCTGAGCTTCGACCACGAGAAACTCTTGAGATCCAATGCATACAAGGTGTCGTAGATGGTGCCCGAGAAGTCGTTTCCGCCGTAGACATACAAAATGTCAGAGACGATACAGGCGGAGTGTTCGTTGACTGGCTTTGGAAGATCGCCCGATGTCTGTATTTGCAGCCACTTGTTGACCAATGTGTCAAAGCACCACAAATCATTGGAGACCTTTTCGTTATTGTAGATACCTCCAAAAATGTAAATTTTGTGTTTGTGTACGCACATGGTGTGGTTGGTCAAAGGCGGAGGCTTTGAATTATTGAGGGGCTCTACGATCTCCCATCTGGCCTTGGGCAGCTTGAATGAGTTCAACTCAAAGTAATACATATCGTTGTAGACGTCATTCTCCAACTGGCCACCAAAGAGATACAATCTGGAGCTGGAAGTGTTCATCAGCACCACACCGATCAGGTGGCCATATCTTCCCTTTGGCTTGTTCAAAATGTGCAGCGGAACCGTGTATTTGCAGTTGTTGATGTTGAACATATAGAAGTTGTCGTCGGGGAATCCCTGGTAGTCTGTGTCTACAGTGTCTCCACCGTAAATGATGTAGGCATTCCCGCAGAGAATCGAGGAATGGCCGACTCTAGCCGGAGGATTGTTGTTGTTAGTTACCTCGACGTGCTGAGCCACAAAGCCATCGATCGAGACCCCCAGAGGAGAGATTTGAGGTACGATCTTCCATGTGTCGCCGAATACAGAACCGTCTTTCAAGCCGCCCATGACGAAAATCTCGTTTTTCTCCAGCGACACAGACAGCGCCAGGTGGCGGTAGCGTGGAAATGGCGACGTGAAAAGCTTGTGCCGTTTCCAGGGTACCGCTTCAATGGGAAAGTTGGGTTTTGGCTCAAACTCATTTTCCGCCACATCGAGATGGGCAGTTTCTCCGGCGTCTTCTCCCAAAGAATCTGGAGGCGTGCGAACAGGCGGCTGCGACAGAAACGAGGGTCTTCGAAGATATGCCACGTCGTCGATGACGTATTCATTGACGGGTTCGGCTGCCTTCTTCTTCTTGCCGAATTTGAACTTGGTGATGGTCATCTTATAGTTGTAAAGAAGAATAAATTATTGACAGAAATGCGTCGTGGCCGGCAGTTTTTGAGGGGACGGGCCAATTTATATGGAAACTGACGGTGGATGAAACAAATGTGGAGAGGACGAAAATGGCTGCAACGGAGGACCTGTGTATACGCCCGTTTTCCTGTTTGGGCGTTCCCATTTATCCCAATGGGGCAACTTGTCCTGTACATGTCCTGATCTATCAACCTAAATAGGCAATGTATCGGATTAGCTCTAGAGCTGCAAAATCACCTTAAGGAGTAATAGTCTGGGGGGACGAGAACTTACTTTTAGCGGGAATGGTTCTGCTTGAGATATGTGTGTCTGTGTATTGTATGTGTGGGAAATTCACACCGGGTCCAATGATGTCTAATGATGTGACAATGGTTTGGATTGAGAGGAGCCATTAAACTGTCAGGAAAAGTTCATTTGAACATTTTTTATTTCACGAAAGCTTTCATACTCTGTGCTCTTTTTTGATTCGTTTGCTTGGTCGTCAAAGCAGTCCTTGAGTGTCTGTCTATGTCACTGTATTTGTGTAGATCGTATAAATACCAGAAATTTTTGTGAGTTCAATTACAATTCTTTTTAAATTTAAATCTCATTGTTTTATTCCATCTTTTGTGTTCTTTGCACTCAGAAAATTGCCAGATCATGTACCAAACTGTTCTCTACCAAAAGAATCAATACTCCAGTCTAAACACAACATATGTATGCCAAATTGGACAATTAAATCGAAAATTCCGATCTATAATATTCACTTTCAACCCTCTCCAACCTATTTTTTTCACCTCCTATGTTTACATTTCGTACCCCAGATTACTCTCTCCAACAACTACTCTTTATCCATGACTTTTGTCCACGATCCAGAGGTACAGCTCCCGCAATTGTTCCCAGATGAAGACTCCTTTGGAAACATCGCGGCTGTGCTCGAACATATCAAAAAAAGCAAGATTGCGCTGGCCAATCGCATCCAACGTTGTTTGGCACAATACCAACCAAAAGTAGACGTAGAACAGGATCTTTCGCGGCTAGCGACGGCCCATGGACAGTTGGTGGTGCGTGCGGATGAAACGCAGCAGCAAATCACACATGTGACGCTGCGGATCCAGAAATTGGACAGGGTGAAGCAAAACTTGGTCTTATCAATGAAAGTCCTCAAAAGGCTCCAGATGCTTGTCACCGCGTACAATTCGCTCAACGAGGTCGTGCACACGCATGACTATGAGCAGATCTACCAGTATCTCGGCGCTGTTCATGAGCTCATGAAGTATTTCAAGTCGTACAAGTCCATCGATGAAATCGCGACATTGCACCAGAAAATCCACCAGACACAGAACAAATTGGTAGACGACGTGTTCATAGACTTTGAGGATTCTTTCACCAACAACTTTACGAATTCCAAGCTCCGATATGGATGCGAGGTGCTTGAGTTGGTGGACGCCAAATACAAAGACAAGCTTCTTACATGGTTCTACAATCTCCAGCTCAAGGAGATCCTGTCGATCTTCTCTGCGTCTGGGGAGGCTGGGAGCTTGGAGAATTTGGCTCGTAGGTATATATTTTTCACCAATATTCTCTCCAACATTCGCTCCAACTACTTGCTGATCTTCCCTGAGAGGTGGGGCGTGGACTTGGAGCTTGCCAAACTCTTTTGCGTGAAGACGGGGCAAGATATCTCGTCCCTTTTGAGCGTCAAAAATGCCAGTTCTTGCGCAATTTTACTTGATGCGTTGACTAGAACACTAGCCTTTGAGAAGCAACTCAACGAGACATTCGGCACAGACCTGTTCACGAAAATCATCCTGCGACTGTTCGAGCCTTTCTTGCAGGTCTGGGTTGACGAGCAGGACTCACTCATTAAGGCCAAGTTCACAGAGTTTTACAGTCAACCAAAGATCCCCAGTGAAATTCAAGGCCCATCCACGATCAATGAATTGCTCGATGTTCTCCGAGTAAACGCGGTTCCTAATTTTGCACCTTCTTCTGTGGAATTATTCAAGTTATTTCAGAAATCGTTGCAGCAAACTGTGTCCGTATCGACAGGAAAGACTTTATTCGACTTGCACTTCGTTGTCAAGAAATACCTCTCGGAGTTTTTGGGAAACATTTTGGTCCCTGTCCTCCAGTCAGCCTTGGATCATCCAAAAGGCGTTGAGCCAATCAAGTATCTTACTATGCTCTTCAATACCGCTGACTATATGATAAAGAATACAGACGATTTCCAGGAGAAGATGGTCAAGACGATCGAAGAGCCTTACAGGGACCGCATTAGCTTTGATTCCGAAAAAGATCTATTTTATGACTTGATCAATAAGTCCATTCGTTCATTAGTGCAGAAAGTATGCGCCGATCTCGATTTCCTGTGGAAGCAATTCGAAAATAACGGGTGGGACTCGATCGAAGCAGTGTCCGATACCTCTTCCTACATGGATGACTTTATTAAGACGTTGAGGGAGGGCCACAAAGTCATTTGTCCTCTTATCATTCGTGAGAGCTATGTTCGAAACTACGCAGACAAACTCATAGAGATGATCGTGTCCGGCTTCATGGGCAGAATCGCGGGTCTCAAGGCCTTGAGCATTATTGCGATTGAGCAGATCCTCTTTGATGTTTCTGCGCTCAAGAAGTTCATGACAACGATTCCTCTGTACTCGGATCCCAACTTTGACGATTCAAAGCCTTTGGAAACGAGTGTTTCGCAGAAGGTGTATGTCAGACATCTCAATGCTCAGTTCACGAAGCTCGAGACGCTCTTGAATTTGTTGTTGACTCCAATTTTACCGGTGGACAACGTAGTTGAACGGTACATGGTTCTTGTCGGAGACAAATCTGTGAACAACTTCAAAAAATTCCTCATACTCAAGAACATCCAAGCATCGGAGATGCCAAAGTACGTCGAGAATTTTAAGTTGCAAATTACCCTTCCCAACTCCCTCACAGACGAGAGCTCAATAATGAAGGACCTCATCATTCAGACCGCCGACGGTTCCATGATGCACCCCTCCTCCCAGCCCAAACCTGACGTCAGTCACTTGAGGGAGCTCGCCAGCAGCCGCTCGCCCGAGCCCAATCTCCCAGATTTTTTGAAGACAAACACCGCCAAACTCCAGTCCATCAACTTCAACAATGCGCTCCGAGAATTCTCCATCAACGGTGAAAATCATGTCAACAAATTGAACGAGAACTTCAAGAATTTCGGCAAGTTTTTCCGAAAGGACGATTGAGTTTTGGTGCTCTTTTTCTTTTTTTGCAGCCCACTGTGCATCTTCCCTGCATCTGAGATTTTCCATTACTGATCTAAGTGATATGGCTCTTCTAATTAAAATATGCGGTTTGCGCACGGCTGAGGCCGCCAACCAGGCAATCGAGTCCGGAGCAGATCTCCTCGGCGTAATTATGGTACCTGGGCGGAAAAGAACGGTGGCTCTAGACGTTGCGGCGGAGATTTCAAAGCTCGCTCAAAGTAAAAGAAAGGCCTTGGGCCGTCAATTCCAGAGCGTGAACGAGATTCTTCATCATATCAACAGCTTGAAATTCGACTCTCATAGGGCTTATTTCCAGAAATTCAAGGTCTTGGTTGAAGAGAACGGACCGTTCTTGGTAGGTGTCTTCAGAAACCAGAACATCGAAGATGTATTCAAATTGGCCGATCAGGCCCGCGTAGATTTCATACAGCTTCACGGTAGCGAGGATGTGAGCGAGTATCTAGCCAGAAATGACGGGCTCAAGTACGGAATAATCAAGAGATATGTAATTCCAGACCACACCGAAAAAATGGAGGAATTTTTCCCAAAGGTGTTGGAAACTACACATCAAGGGTTTGTGTTCCCATTGCTAGACTCTGAGCTCGGCGGTGAGGGCCAGACTATCGACTGGACACTCATCAATGACTTGGATGGAGACTTTATGCTCGCCGGTGGTTTGAACGCAGAAAATCTCAGTGAAACAAAACCATTCTTGAAGAACGTGTTTGGATTCGACGTCAGCGGTGGTGTCGAGAATGAAAGTGGTGACAAAGACTTGGACAAGATCTCCAGGTTTGTAGCAAATGGTAAGCAGGTTCTTACATAACAATACAAAAAACAAACGGCTCGCATTTCCAATATCAATTAAAGAATCCGTGGGTCATATCCCATTATATACATCTAGTCCTCCAGGTCCCAGTTGCCTTGTCTTCTCTGCTGAGGAACCTGTGGTCCACCGGCTCTCTTGGCCATAATGATCTGATCAATAGACAAGATTGTAGTGGCGGCCTCGGTGGCCAAGTTAATAGCAGACTGTTTGGTAGATAAGAGATCGTAAATGCCTGGTCCTGTGACCTCGACCAAACAGTTGTCCAGCTCGCCGTCAACATCGACACCCATGGTCAACCCCAGACCCTCTTGGTCGGCGTGGGCGGAGTACAAGGAACTCAAGACTTCGGTGGAGTCCAAGCCTGATGTCTCGGCCAATACTCTTGGGACAACCTCAAAAGCCTTAGCGTAGCTCTTAATGGCAAGAGACATCAAACCGGGGGTTTTCTCTCCGTATTGAGTGATCAACTTCACGAGCTCGATTTCCACAGCACCTGCGCCGGGTAAAAGACGGTTGTCCTTGACCAAGCCCTTGATGGCGTTTATACCGTCATCGACTGCTCTCTCTATGTCGTCCATGTTGTTCTGTGTAGCACCTCTAATGACGATGGTGGAAGTTCTTGAAATGGAGTCCTCGCTCTGTCTGAAGATGCACACGCGATCACCACCAATCTCCTTGGTCTCAATGATATCAATGGAGCCAACCTCCTCTGGCATAGGAGCACCAAGACGTGGCAAAGGCGTAGCGCCGCAGACTTGGCAGATACGACGGATGTCGAATTTGGAGGGGACCTTCAACACGAGAATGTGGTACTTGTTGAAGTAGTGGAGGGCCAACTCGCCGATGTTGGAGCCCGCCACAACCACGCGCACGCCGGAGTCGCTGATCTCGCGGCACATGTCGTCCAACTGCTGCTCCTCGCCCTTGGTGAAGTCCAACATTTCCTTGGCGTTGTGGAGCAACACCGTGCCCTTGGTTTCCGTGGTGGAGATGTCGATGGGGCATGTGAACACCACCACCTTCGATTTCTCGCGGACGTGCTTCACATGGCCCTCCGGTTCGCGCGGGAAAACCATGCCCTTGACGACCTCAGATCCGGACAAAGACAGACCCATGATCTTGACTACACGCACGTTGTCGATGTTGAAAGCCTGAGGCTTCTTAGGGTTGAGGATCAATTTGACGGCATCCACCACCAATCTCAGAATAGTATCCTCCAAGCCATACTGCTTGGCGGCAATCACCGGCCGGATCACTTTCATGAGCTCCGCGGTGTCCACGATGTTGTCTACTGCCTCTACTACCAACGACTCCAACTTCTCGCCCAAGAACTTACATGCCATGGTGTACCCCTGGATGATTTCCGGCACACTCAATCCGGTTGTGAGCAACTTCTCACTGATATTCAAAAGCTCGCCGGCCAAGATGAGCACCAAGTTGGTGTTGTCGCCCATCTCAAACTCCTGCTGCTTCAGCGCCATGATCAACATCTTCACGGCGGGGTGCACGATGTCCAACTCGTTGAGAATCGTGGCCGCATCGTTCGTCACAAACGTGCGGTCGTGTTTGTTGACCAAAATCTTGTTTCTTCCACTTGGACCCATCGAAGTGACCACCACGGACGAGATTTCGCGCACCGCCTCGATGTTACGGATGGTGGCGCCATCTGCGGCGGAGTACGACAGGTAGCCCTGTTTGAAGAGGCCTGCGTTGGGGGCCGAGGGTAATTTTAGGGACATTTGTGGTGGTGGAGTAGGCGGTGGAGTTGAGTGAAATTTGGGGTGGGAGGTGCTGGTCACGTGACGGAGCGGAGGGACCATATATAGTGGAGTTTTCACTAGTTTTTGGAGTTTTTTGGAGTTTTTTTGGACTTTTTTTGGACTTTTTTTGGACTTTTTGTTTATTTTTGGTTATTTGATTTTTCTGGTTTCTTCGCGTTTCAGTTGGTGTATTGGTATTGGTGTTGTTGATGGTATTGGTGGGAGTATTGGTGTAGTCAAATAATCTTTGATTTGCCGCTGTAAGTGTGAAATTAGAATTTCTTTCAAATATTCACATTTCAATTCTTGATTGGAGACTTTTTTGGTTCTTTAGGATCTCGCGACACGTTAAACCGGAACTGTTTGGTGTCGAGAACAGCATTCTTAAAAGGAACATAGTAGCCTTGGATCTAGAAAGACATTGGCCAATAGGTACCGTTAGGTAATTTGCTTTAGAATTTCCCGTGTTGGCCTCTATGTATTTGTTAACATCCCGTTTCCCTCTTGGTTGTGTCTGAGCGCTTCCATCTCTACTCTTGACTTATACTAAATCCATCTCTACTCTTTTGAGTATCACAAGACCATCCATTGAGAATAACAAAGCTGTTCAATTTGAAAAGTTTTATATCTATAGTAAGTGGAGTGAGATCGTATCTATTGAGCTCACACAAACTACATTCTATGCTTAACAAATGCAAAAATCTAAAATTGAAACGCGAATAGCACTTGGCTCAAATTACAAACTGCGCAACTGATGTTCCGTCGGTCGCATCCTAAACCTTTGCTCTACATCAACTACACCTCAGACAGATACATTATCATTTGATATTTTCCTTGCGCCCAATTCGGATGGGACAGATCATAAAGTAAAGTAAACGCAAATTGATGTGTACTGAAAATACAGTCGGCGAGCCTTTTATTTGAGGTCTCACTCTTGAAAGTGTTCTATAAAAAGCACCCATGTGCCTGAAGAAAAGAGTACCAGATATAGAGTAATCTCTTGAACCAGAATTAAGTTTTGAAAGCATTGATCGTGGCTGTCTTTCACAGCGAATTAGTGCCAAAGGTCTGTCCCTCGTACGGGTATTGACACCCTTATGCAAAGACCTGATCCGAGATCTAAGCTCATAAGGAGATGAGTGAACTTCCCGCCACTTTTCTCAAACGGCAAACTTATGAAGTAGCGACATAGTAAAGTCATATGGTCATGGATTAACTGGAAATAGCAGAGGTATCCGCAGAAAAATCCAGAATTGGGTTGTCTATGTATTGACGCAAGGAGTCAAGTACGCCTTCCTCGCCATTGAAATGGCGCCGCAATGCCGTGTTGTACATGTCAAATAGACTACTGTATCTGTTGAGTAGAGCCTCCTTCTCTTTTACCTGTTTCTCTACCTTGTTCATGTTGTCCTGCAACTGTTGTTGAGCGTGCTTCTTTCTCTGGCGACATTTGGATGCAGCCACTCTATTTCTCTCGAGCAAGCGCTCCTTTTTCCATGCCGCAGTTCCAGGAATTGGGCCGTTGTTGGGGTTGAAAATGACTTCGTTGTTGTAAATCAACGAGTAGTTTCCAGGCGGAACACCAGCCACGCCACTATTCTCAGAAGCGGGAGTGGCGCGTGAGGCGTCCAATCCTAAGTGGGCGCTGCCAGGGGCCAGGTTTGTCAGCAGCTGTGGCTGCGACGAGTATTCGGGTTTTGGGGCGTCTAGGGCCGAGGAAACTATCTGAGCCTGCTCATTAAGGTCGTTGAACCCCATCGGGTTGTCCTGGCGAGAAGCGCCTACGGGCATCACCGATCTGGTGTTCCGTGCAAAGCGTGTGGCGGTGTCGTCTTGCACGGCTGCTGGAGGAGGTGCAACTGGCGTGTTTGGCGAATGGGGTCTGATTTGGCGACTGTGCTCGTAGAACTCTTCCATGGAGTCTTCGTCCAAGAAGAACGCTTCGTGGTTGACGATTTGGCCAATCTGACCGTTAGAAATAGAGATACGGCGGCGTCTGTTTGGCCCAGATCCATCGCCAAAGGGGAGGAGCATGGTCGAGTCAAAAAGTGGAGGGTTGGTCATCGGGTAGGAGTTCCCGTAGAACGGATTCAGAAACAGCGGGTTGTTGTGGCTCTGACTACCGTTGGAAACGTTGTTGCCGTTGTTGGAGGCATGCGATGCGTTCGAGCTGTTCGAGCTGTTGAACTGCATCTTGGTTCTATCATTGTTGTCCATAGCACCATTGTCGGCGCGGTCAAGCGGCCCGTGGTGGGAGCCGTTGGCGAAGCCCATGGGCACATTCAGAACGCCGCCGTTGACCGCAACACTACGAACAGGAGCCACATTCTGGACGCTCTGCATTCCCGGCACGTTTTGCACGTTTTGCACCTGTCCATTGTTCTGGACGGGCATGTTCTGGAGTGCACCATTCGGAGCCTGCCCATTCATATACTGCCCACTATACATGGGTCTCTGTAGCAGCTGCATCTGCACTGCGGAGGCATTGTTCATGGCGTTCAACAGGTTACTGCTGAGGCTTCTATCCGTGAGATGAGAATTACTAAGCGACAAGTTCATCGCCGTGGAGCTAGGATCATCGTGGAGAGACGTCTGATACTGATGATTACGGTACGCGGACGACATGGTCGGGTGCACAGAGCCGCCATGGCTCGCGCCCGCAAGCGCCAGGTTCATCGATTCTTGCAGAGTCATCACCGAACCCAAGTTCTGTGAGTTCAATTGTCCGGACGGAAGCCCATTCCGGTGGATTTGCGAGCCCTGCGCCGGGTTGTGCATGTTGCTGTTGATATTGTTCATGTGGCAGGGGTGCTGGTGGCCAGGGCGGACTCAGTCAAAAGCGATCTTATAAGAAGAAAGAAGAAGGCTCTTTTGCTGATGGACTAGCTATTGGAGGTCCCGGTATGGATGGTGCAAAGCGCGGTCCTGCACACAGGAGGGGTTTCGCAGTTTCTCAAAGTAGTGCCCGCATGGAAATTACCACAGACAGTATAGGAATGACAGAGGCTACTAATTGGAAGGGATGGCTTGGTATTTTGAAGGATGTTTGAATGAACTTGGCTTTTTTGAGCTTTCGTTCCATCAAATTCGGATTTGTTTTTTTTTCAGTCGCCTCTCGTTTCTGTTCGTTTCACAGTCTCAACTGACCCATGTCCTCATCACAGTCCCGACACATCACATTGTTCCATCGGAGATGAACATCTCCTTTGGGATGGGATGGCTTCGTCCTGTGCATGACCCAGTACAGTGGACAAAATAAGGTTACCTTGGGCACAGAACCGCCCAGCCGAGGCATTGCAGAAAGAAAATTTTTCCGAGGATTTGCAGCCGGCGATTATGGTTGCTCTCTTTTGGCGTGGAGCGTTTTTCTTGCTTTATCGCTTTGGTCCGGACTCAGCCCCGTGCGTTGCAACCACAGATGGCAAATCGTTCCAATGCACGTGCCCGCCGGAGATAATATGCATGTTCCCCATCGGGCCTCATCTCCTGCTGCCTCTGGAGCATCTCGCTAGCCGCGGTGCAGGTCTCAGCAAGCTCCGGTCGTCTAAACAGTTAAACGTTGAAGGGGCCATTGAGATTTTACATCGATGTTACAATTCTGCTGTATTTGTGGCTTCTTCGGACTGCATTGTGTCACGGTGGAAGCTTGTTAGCACAACGTCATTGGATGGATATGTGCGGTGTTTGGGGATGACTGGTGTTGGCGTTGCGAGTATCACAACTGAGACATTGCGAGCCCCAGTATCGTCTTCCATGGAAGAAGGTGGTTTGTAGATGTGCCACGAGACCGAAACAAGGAAGGAAACATGCTCAATTCATGGCTACATTTTCTGTTTTTGTTGGTTTCCTTCTTATCTATCTGACAGAAGTCTAATTTTCTGCTTGTGCAACCCTTTGTTCGGTGTATTTCCTTTAGCGCTTCATCGCCCATATTTGCAGCCCTGAGAGCACCCCTACTCTTGTTTCTCTTTCCGTTCTGTCTGCAGTGGTGCATGAGAAGAGCACTTTCATTGACAACCATGGATGGTCCTAAGTCCTTGCCTAATTGGACGCACGCAATATTGCGTTTTATCTTCTTGTTTGTGCTCTCCAAACGCTTGTCCATTGGGCAGCATCTGCTGCATGCCAAGCTAATTCGCAGGCGACAGGACGCGAGCTCATAATCAGTTTGGCTCCAGTGCATCAGTGAGAAATGAAAGCTGAGATGGAAGACAAGTATTGACTATGATTAAGTAGAAAAATGCACAATTTATATTTTCCTTCTGTATTTTCTTTGTGATGTTTTCGCTCTCGTTTTTGCTTCAATGGTTTCTTTGTTAAGAATTATTCTTCGCGTTTGATCTTCCTTGTCAACGGTAATCAATGACTGGTGATTGTTGGACCACTTCCGCTTGTGCTCATAACCATCCCAATTGGGCCATCGTATTCGTACGTTAATCCGACAGCGCCAATCATTCCATTTTGAGCCACTTTGTTAGCTATTTTACACAGTCACCTGCATCTAAAGGCACCATTACTTGGTTGAGGCGTTTTTGGTCCGTGTTAGGCTTGGGTGATTAAGCACAGTCTCCTGCGGCTCCGGGACACAGAATAGGAGAATTGAAGGTGATTTGAGTTTGTTTTTCTGTGTATCTTATTAATTTGCTATTTTATTCTCTGTTTATATCTATGTTTGTATTGGAATTGATTTCTTTGATGAGATCCAGGACCGTTTGGTAGTAGATCACTTGCAATTACAAGGACCCTTGTCAGCCTCTATGTAGCAAAGGAATATTCTGATCTTTCAGAGTTGGTTTGATGTAATTTTTTCAATTTGAGTTTTTTCTCCAATTCATTATGCTTCTCAAAATTGACAGGAGTTCCCTCGTTCTGTCAATGTCTAGACATCTTAGCATCTGATCCAGTAAACGTAATTTAGATTAGCTCCGCTCATGCAAACGGCCTTGAACAGTTATAACAGCCTCCTTGAACAGCTCGAAAAAAGCCATTTTGACACCTTCGGCTTTTCGCCAAATAATTCGTCGTTGGTGTCTCTATTGGTATCCCCCAACGCTAAGAGCCAAGCGCCATTGGCAGAAGAGTACCAAATTGATGCATTGATTGAAAACCAGAGAGGCTTCAAGTTTTTCGGTGCTCCTCTATTCAGCGGCAAGTCGCTTCTACCCGTTCTAGATCCTCCTATGTTCCAGCGTCTAAACGGCAAGCGCGTAAAGCTTTCCTACGATTCTCTCGACAATTATGTCCTCCCTGATTTCGGCTGGTCCTGGTCATGGAGCTCATGGTATGTGTTGATGCTTCATAACGTAGATGAGCTGGGTTGGGCATATCTGGGGGTTTGGGGGAAGTGGTGGCACGGAAAGTATCGTTTTGGAGATTGTGTTCGTCGGCGAGTATGGGTGAGAATGCGTCAACGAGCATCATCCTAGTATTCCATTGTTTATTCTAGATGAAAGCCAGTTTCATGATCTATCTGAACTCACGCTACGTTTCTCAAGCATGGAGGAGGACATCCAATCAGTGAGGAAGCAAATCTTCGAGTTCTTTTTGCGATTTGTTGTTCCATATCTTACTTACGTGATTTTAAACTCGGTCAACAACGCTACTTTGAACTCGATCTTTCATTGTTTTAAAGGATCACCACTCGGCTCAAAATCGTGTGTCCCGAAGGAAAAAGGGCAAATTCGTATTTAAATGCGTTATCGACTTTGTTTCTAGCAAAGTTCAATTCGGGTTTGAGTTCTTCACAAATTTTGTGCCCTTGATTCATTGCCCAATCGTCAAGATTTATTCCTGTATACATATTTTGCAGCCATTATTGTTTACTACAATACTCTTTACACACTTCTTTTCCACAATGCTGCTCAACAATCTTGCTCTAGTGCTCTTTGTGAATCGTGTAGCTTTCCAGAATGACGTCACACCAAAAGGTACGTTTTTTCCCGGCTCACTATCCCCGATTTTCGGTCACTATCCCAGAAGGGGCCGTATTAACAGACAGATGCTGTAGATGCAATATGTAGAGCTATAGAATATCAGTACAGTAGAAAAGGGACTAGTAGGCGTCGGGTAATCAAATGCTTCGAGATCCGGTTTAAAGGACCGGGGACAGTAGTGGCACAGATGAAGTCCGAATGTCGAGGAAAAATCGACGCAAATCGGGTACGAAATCTTACAGAATTGACAAAGGCGTTTCGGGAAAACAGATGGGTTAGTCAGCCACACGCTGCGTTGCGGCTTGTGGCCTCCGTTGAGGAGTGTCTCATTTTGGCCTACAATTGGAGAACAGAAAACGACAAACATCTCCAGGCCGCGACAGAGATCTTGTATGATGCCGCGCTTATCAGCATTGAAAGAGTCAAAAACAAAGCTGCACTTGGCGACGGATTGTTGTCAATTCTTGTGAACTTGGTGTGCATGTTTGTTGATATCAAGGAGCGGGACAGAACATACTTTGTGTTGAATAGACTTCTTGGTCTCTCTCAGAACAGGAATTTGTTCGCTCCGCTGGTAACAAAAAATCAGAGGGTGGTGTTGGTAGCAGACTTTGTTATCTTCAACATCGACTTAATTCACTGCTATTGTTGCAAACACAATCCCTCTGCGCTGCAAACGGTGCTGCGCTCTGTTCTTTTCTGCTTGGGCATTTTCGCTGATCCAGAGGCGCTTGATCATTTTCACTCCCTCACTTGGTGATTAGTTCGACTAGGAGAGGGTGCCTCACTTCACTGGGATCCTAGCCGAGCCTCTCGAAAACAAGTAGCTTGCTCCACTGGCCAACGTAGTTCCGGCGACAACCATTCCATACCAGCTGAAGATAGTGTCGAATGGAAGTGTCAGTAGCTGTTCAAGTCCTGGAAGAAGAACTAGTCCTCCAATGTAAAACATCTGGAGGGCAGTGTTGACCTTTCCGAGCGTATTTGGAAGCACAGTATGAGTCGTGACTTTCGGATCGAAATACCGCTGAACCGTTCTTGGGGCCGGAAGAGATTTGTAGCGCATGTAAAATGCCATGAAGCTCAACATCACATCTCGGCCAATAATAATGCTAGCAGCATAGAGAGGCATGCCGCCTCCAATGTACAACGCCACTGTGCACGTTGTCATCAAGAATTTATCTGCCAAGGGATCCAAGATCGACCCAAGCACCGATTTGAGGTTGTAGCGACGAGCGATGTACCCGTCCGCAAAATCAGTGACACACAGGTATGTGAACAAAGAAATGGCGGCAGTGGAGTGGCTAGAAGCGATAAAGTATCCAATAAAAGGAGTCGACGCAATGCGAGTCATGGTGAGGATATTTGGCACCGTATAGATGTCCTTCAGCAAATCTGCGAGTTTCGCAGTTTCGGAAACAGAAACAGGCTCAATTGGCTTGAGTTCAGATCCACTCTCAATTTTCACGCCACTGCGACGGATTTCTGGCTTCTGAGGGCTATTTTTCACCGGTCCCGAGCTCTGGAACCTATAGCTTTGCCAAAACCCAATTTGGGCCAAAGAAGGCCTAGCCACCTGAACTTTCAGCAAAATCAAAGCACGAGGCTGGTGCAGAATCCAGCGAACTGGATTGCAGATCGACCTACAGGCTGCCACATGTATTCTGAGCATTATGTGGGTTCAGTTCAGTGAGTCTAAAGAGGCATCGCTACATACAAGAGAGCTCGCACGACCAAAGCAAGAAGTTGTTGGAAGGAACTGTGGAGCCGCGGTCTTTGTTTAAACAACGACACATTTGTATTCAATTTCTACAGCTAATTATTTTGGGTTGTGAGTGTCGTGGAACAGGGCGGCACCTAACCTATTTTGGCAACCCTTGCTCGTTTACAAGAGACTCAGAGGTCTCCTGAGGACCGCTTCCGATCTGGGTCAAGATGATTCTGCTCACGCCCTTGTAGGCCTCGGTGTCGAAAGGAATCGACAGATCCTCGAACTGCGCAACTTGGTCGCTGACCTTTTCCCAGCCAGACACCTGGTGGAAGTACTTGTGGATCAAGCCCAAGACCTTGTTCTCGTGCTCTTGGTCGTAGTAGATGACAGCATTGGGACCGGCGTCGAAGGTGTATGCGGCGATGATCTTACCCTCCTGCTCGTTCAAAGCATGGACCAACTTGATGATCTTCTTGGAGGTGTCGTTCAAGTAGAAGATTGGCGGATAGGAGTCCAAACACACGGCATGGAACGAGTTGGAGTCCTTCATGGTCATCTCGCCGAAAGCAGCAAAGTCGCGGCTCAAAATGGCCTTCTTCATCTCCTCGAATCTCTTGGGCACCACGGTGTTGATCCGGTGCTCAAACAAGTCGGAGGTAGCCACGGTGCTCTGCATACCGGTGGTCGAAGGAGTGTCCTTCTTGTCATCGGAAACCACCAAAATGGCAGCCTTCATCGATGGCCAGTGGCTCAACGGAGCCACCTCTACAGCCTTGGAGTCCTCGCCGTTGGTCAAGTCGCCCATTTCCCAGGCCACAAACCCGCCGAAGAGCGATCTACAAGCAGAGCCCGAGCCCTTTCTGGCGATCTTGGAGAGCTCCGACATCAGCTGCGGAAGCTGGTACAACTTGGCGATGGCCACGACCAACGCAGCGAAGCCGGCGGCAGAAGAGGCCAACCCGGCGGCAGTAGGAAAGTTGTTCTCACTGACAATGTGAATGGGCCACTCGGAGAATTTAGGAAGCGAAGCATCCGCAGCCTCCATCTCGCATCTCAACAGACGCAAGTCCTTAAGACAGGCGATGGTTCTGTCACCTTTGATGCCTTCTTCCTTTCCATTGAGCCACAAGTTGTCCTTCTCGAACGATGAGGAGGTGGCGGCGGTTGTGAGCGTGCGCAAGTCTTCCTGTGCCAATGTGACCGAGATGGACGAGTTGGTTGGAAGATTGAGGGTCTTGTCTCTTTTACCCCAGTACTTGAGAGTCTTGAAGTTAGCGGTTGTTCAGCCGATGCTCATCGCGTTATGAGCAATGGCCCGGAGAATTCGGATAATTCCGGATAATTGGTACGTACGGCGATGTTCACGGGCGCGGTGGTGGATGCAGTGTAGACCGACATTGGTGAAAGCGTGGTTTATTAGTTGAGATGTGGTTCTGGAAAATGGAAAACGCGGCTGTAGTGAGCGATACGAGGAATCAGGAATCGGGGGTGAAACTGCAGAAATGAAAAGAGAAAATTTTTGGCTGAAGATATTGATGGGAAAGGTCTTATTCTTTTTGCTTCAATTTTTCGTTCTTCCTTCGTTTTGCCTGTTTCGCTTGTTTCTTCTGTACTGACACTGTAATCTGTGTATTCGCTTATGGCGCCTTTTTTGCAGCCAAACCATATGATAGAGGTCTTATCAATTTTGCTTTCTTGATTTGGAATTATACACATACTTAGAAATTACATAAACTCACAGCTCATTTTCTTCTCCATCTCCACAATCTGGCCTTACAATCTCCTGAACCAGTTGCAAAAATACCCTCCGTTCCCAGGGAGTTGAACGACACAGCAACGGAAATGACAGAGTTGCGATGGCCCTGCAACATCAACAATGGAATTCCCGACTGCTGGTCCCAAAAGATCACACCACGGTCCTTGGAGCCTGACAAAATGTACTCGCTGTCTGGAGTCAGACACACACTCAAAACAAAGTCCTTGTGGCCCACGTAGGTCACCTCACAGCTGGACTTCTTGCCGTATGATTGGCCGTTGTTGCTGGCTACTGCCAGACGTGAATCGGCCTTGCCCTCCAAGTTCCACAACTTGACGGTTCTATCCAAAGAACCAGATGCAATTTGGTGGCCATTGGTGGAGAATGCGACGGAATAGACAGAATCCTGGTGACCGTTACCGGACTCGTTTCCGGAGTCCAATCTTTCTACAAGGAATCCAGTGGACGAGTCCCACACGCGCACGGTCTTGTCCAAAGAGCCAGCGGCAATAAGCTTACCATTAGGAGAAACAGCGACTGTGGTGACACCATCCTCGATTGAGAGGGTCAAGGAGCATTGAGATGATCTCAAGTCCCAAATTCTGACGGTTCTGTCTCCAGAGCCAGATACCAAACGATCGCCATCTGGGAAAAAGTCCAAGGAATAGATGTCTTGTTCGTGTCCTCTCAAGATTTTTATGATTCTTTTCGTGGATAAGTCCCAGATTCTAATCAATTTATCTTCAGCACCGGTGGCCAACAACTTTCCATCCGGAGAGAAGCAAACTGAACGAATGTACAAGTCGCCGTTGGCGTTGGCGACAGAGCCGCTGTTGGCGTTTCCAGCAACGGCGCCGTTCTCGCCGGCGCCCTCAGAGGAGTCGCCCTCTGTCTTGGTGGCATTGGGATTGTTGTCATCGATTAACTTTGCAATCAATTGTCCTGTTTTCACGTCGAAGACCTGGGTGGTTTTGTTACAGCCTGTGGCAATGAACTCACCATTCTTGGAGAATTTGACGCAACACACAACGGAGGAGTGGTCCAAGGATTGCATCAAGTCCACATCCAACTCACGCTTGAGGGCAGGGTTGAACAACACGTAGAACTCGGGCGTCTGCTTCTTGAAGTCTGGGTTAGCCTTCATCACGTCTAAATCCGCGAGGAACGGAGGAATCTCCTTCACATGCAAGTTCTTCTCCTGAGGGTTGATCATGTACTGAGACTTGTCAATGACGCTCAAAGAGCCCTGCTCGGCGGCGCCCTTGGCAGCAGCGGCAGTGTCAGAAGAAGCGACAGGCTCCACCTTAGCGACAGCAGGCGACTTCTTCACACCCTCCAGCTTTGGCTGGTTTTGCTTGAGCACTGGTGGAGGCTGCACGATATGGTGAGGCTGTTGAGAAGGCTGCTGCTGAGCCACTTGCGGTTGTGGGGGCTGTTGTTGCTGCTGCTGCTGCTGCTGTTGTTGTTGTTGCTGTTGTTGTTGTTGGGGCGCTTGAGGGGGCTGGATCTCAAGGGGCGCCTGGACCGCCTGCTGCTTATGCTGGGGCTGGTAGTTGTAGGAGTACTGGGCGCCATTGACCTGTTTCTGCTGGGCCTGTCTGTCTCTGCTCTCCAACTCGGTCTTCAAGCGCAAGATCTCCTCCTCGTAGGCCTCCTTGATCTTGCGGTGGGCCATTTCCAACTCGTAGACGGTCTGGCGTATTTGCTGCATCTCGGCAGTCTGCTGGCTACATTTCATGTCGTAGTCTTCTTTGACCTTGTTGAACGTGGAGGCCTCGTTCAAGGCGTAGTCGAACTCCAGCTTGACGGCCTCCAACAATTCGTTTAGGCGCTGCTGGTGCGTCTGGTGTCTCTGCTGCTGCTGCTGCGTGGCCTGGGCCTGTTGCAGCTGGGTGTTGGCGTAAACAGACATTCGATGCTGATTGGTTGCTGGGGATGTGTTTTCCAAGGAGTGCGGGGCAAACAAACAGAGAAGTTTGGGGCGGCGTTGCGGGCGTTTTTTTCACGGGGGAGCAACGATTCTGACGGGTTTGGTGGGGAAGAAAACCAAGGTGTCTACGGTTGCACAAGGGGCCGGGGAAATTGGGTCTGGGGGGGTGGAGGGATTGTCGGCGGAGGTACGGGTGGGACGGCGCTAGACTTCCTAATTGGGACGCGCGTTTTAGGCAGAAAGTTTCTTTTTTTGTTTCCACCGACAACGATGCTGTTTTGTACGGGGGTAGTCCGTTTATGTGCTGGAGATGTTGAGAAAAAAACACACCTGAGCAGTTGACGTTAGGCGCCCGCTCTGGCTGCAGGACGCCCTTGTTTCCTTTTTGCGAACAAACCGCCGACTACCTGCAGGCCCAGCACCGCATAGATTTGGGGCCGGAATTTGGAAGCCGTAGCCGTCCCATAGCGTGTACATGATTGGACGAGGGGACTGGTTGAGAGGTGAGAAATGTGAGAATTGGGTGGGAATTAGGTGGGAATTAGGGTGTTTGTATATTTCTGTCCGGATAAGAGGGTGGCGTTATGAGCATTGGTGGTTGGTATTTTTTGGGTGGGGTTGGTGGGTCGTTGGTTGGTGGTTTGCGGGAGCCTTCAGGTGGTGGCACGGAATGTGTACTTGGTGCTCGGTTAATTAGTGAGTATAGTGTGAGCGAGGGTCTGTTTGCGTGGGTATACAATAATATATGATAATCAAAACACTTTTTTTTTTTCGTTTTTTTCTTTTTTTAAAGTTGTTTTTTTTTTATGTGTTTATGAGAGTTTAGGGTATTCTACATTGATCTTTGTATGTATTTGGCTATGTGTATGTGTCGTGGGTAACACTGAACATATGTACATCTATGAAGAGTGTGTACTTTTATTTGTGACTATATGATACTTTGATGACAGGTATTCATGAGTATTATTTGATTTGTCCCTAGTCACATATATGTATCTTCTTCAGTATTTGTACTTGTATGTATCTTCATCAGTGTACTTGAATGTCTGTTCATGACTATATACTTGCATGTGTCACACATTATACATTTACAAAAAGACTCATTCTTGAGCATGCATGTGAGGAAAATATGTCTGCCAGCGTCTGGTTGGTTCGAAACAGTATTCATTTTAAGTGAAGACTACGAGATGGTTCTAACTCGGTTTAATGTCCCTTCAAGAAACTGCTTACATCTATGCACACAAACATTTGAAGTATCTGTTTTTGCTCAATTTCTACTCTCATGATGTTGGCTCCCGTCTATATGTTGTTTTGAGTGTATTATGGGTCTTCGTTGTGGGGTGAATACCGAACGAGCCGTGTTCTTGACTTGCTTTGTCATGGCGGCGAAACAATTCCATGTCTCGAGAAACTACATCGAGGAATTATCTCAGTCTTTTGATTTGGCTCGGGATCGAGGTATGTGACCCTGGCTTCACTACATTTGTCCATTAGTGGATTCAACAATAGTAGTTCGAGTGTACTATCACAACAGAGGAACCTCAAATTTCCTCAAGTTTCTGAAGCTTCTGCCAAATTTCCTATTTTTTCAAATTATGCACAAGTTATGCTGCAACAGTTTGCTCCCCATAGAAGACTTACACATTTGCCCCTACGAACTCTACTGGCCACGAAATCCAAAAATATTCGAAACCAGTCCATACCCTAAAAATCACTTTCTCTCAACTTGCCTCAATTTGCCAAATGGATCGTTTCGATTGATCGGTCGCCAAAATATCCACACATCCATCTCGCCACTCGGAACAAGCAATAACCAGATCCAATCTGCGTACTGAAGCTGCAACTTACTCCAAACTTAGCAAAAACAATTCCCCAATTTAAACAGTAAAAATCGTCCGTCTTTAAATTCTCACCGTTTCTCCCAACACATAACCACTACTCCATATCCACCTCTACCAATCACCAACTACTAACTACAAAATGGCCAATCTCGGAAGCAGAGTGTTCAGAGGAAAAAAAGACCAGGAGGCCTACGACAAGAGTCTCGCAGGCAAATACATGAAACTCCTCAAAAAGAACCACTTCTTATACTTCGGGCTCCCCTTCATGTTGAGTATTGTTGCTGGCTCGATCTATCTCCAGAAATTCACCGCCGTCAAGTGGGAAAGATTCGATGAGAAGTACAAGCAGATCAGCGAGAAAGAAATGCTTTCTGTCATTGAAAACAGACGCTCGTTCGACGAAAAGGACGATTTCTACAGGCTCCAGGGTCTTTTGAACGACCACAAGGACGACATCAACGACGACTACGAGATTGTACGTGTAGGCAGAAAAAAGGAGGACGAGCCTGTTTGGTGGAGACCTGGCTCGTAGGATTTCTTGCGGTTTTATTGTAATGCTCTGTCTTGTGTCTTGGGGGCTCCAAAACGACGGGTTCGTAGAGTCAAAGGAAATTGCAGAATGGGAATTTTTGACAAATCAAGATTCGAGAATTGCTACCGATCCGTGAATTTTGGTTTCTGGAACCGCAGTTCCGACAATGGCCCATTCCCACCTTATCTCCGTACTTGGGGAGGCGATGATCATCGCGAAATTCACCCACCACCAAATGGTTTCTTTCTCCTGCGAGGTGTGCAACGACACCATCATCAAGAAAAAATTGGACCAGCACAAGCAGAGATGCAGAGGAGCCTATTTCACATGTATTGACTGTTCCACTACTTTCCAAGGTTCCGACTACAAGAGCCACACCCAGTGCATTTCTGAGGCCGAGAAGTACGAGAAGGCCTTGTACAAGGGAAAGAAGTCCAAGCCCGCTCCAAAGCAAGAACCTAAAAAGGAAGAGCCTACAAAGACAGAAAAGCTGTCCAAGAAGGAAGAAAAGCTGCCAAAGAAGTCCTCCGTGGACTTGTCCCAGTTCTCCTCGGGACCCTTGTATAAAGTGATCAAGACCATTTCCAAGGACGCCAAGCTCGACAAGAAGGACGTTTTGAAGAAGTTGCAGGTCAAACGGATCAACGGCGAGCTCACCCTTACTTTGTAAATATAGAAACAATATGCATTAAAATGGTTACATTCATCGTGACCTCCCGCTCTTATTAAGTGCCTTACTCAACTTGCATGAGAATTGCAGAAGCGTGTTGAACGGGAATTTTAGGTTGTCGCGCAAGTACGCCGGCAAATGCCCCTGGACCTGTTCGGCTTGCTTGTTTTTCTCCTTCTGCTCGGGGTCTGACGTTGGAGTATTCATGGCCTTGAGGAACAGGGGGATGTAGGTAACTTCAGCCGTCAGGTCGTTCTGGCGCTTGATCACCAAGCGGTACTCGATGGTGAGGTGGGGCAGCCCGGGCTCTTTGCCTGTATCTGTCTGCCGTATGTCGAAATAGAACTTTTCCTTATCTTCCTCGTAGTTAATCACTCGCGCTCCTGTAAGTAGTTCGAGCATGTCAAAGGTAAACGAGATTGTTTTCAACTCCTGCTCCATGTCTTTCGGATCGATCATTGCGGCCGCGGCCTTGTTTTTCCGTATTGGCAGTTCATACGCTGCTTGGTGTGCTCTTTGTGGTGTAGACATCATCCGCGAAGCACCTATTCTACTACTCTGTAGCTCTCGAATCTGGCTTGCAAGTGTGTCAATGGTATCCTGCTTCATGAGCAACTGCTCCTGAAAGTACTTGTTTTCTTTCTCGAGCTGGGTGATGCGCTCTCGAGTGAGATCTCTGTATTCACTGAACGCCTGGTCCTGTTGTGTGTAGACGAGTCTAGTCATGATTTGAGCGAGTTTTTCCAGCGAGTCAATGGACATTATTTCTTCTTCGGTGATGGTCGGACCATTTGCAGCCACGCTAGCAGCTTCGTTGGCAGTTGTGGCGGCTGCAATTGCCTTTTTCTTATTAGGTTTGAGACCGCGTTGTTTCTTCTGCAGTTGGCCCTCAACAGCCGTACCGGACCCGTTTTCAGGCGAAGTCAACACTTCGCCATCATCCGTCGACGACTTGCGAGCTTCTGGAGTAGGACTGAGGTTTTGGTCCCTTTTTGGCCGGCCTCTTTTCTTAGGGGTGTTTTTCGAGGAAACCAGCGCCAGCTGGACCTTTTTCGATGCCGTTTTTCGTCTTGGGGATCGGCGGATGGCTGCTCCGTCCTGCAGCATATTTTCCTCGGGGTTTGTTCGCTTGAGTCTGCCCATTTGACGTGGTTTGGTGGATCTGGAGGTGTTTGTTTGGGTGTGTGTAGAGGCGGTGAGATGGGGAAATAGGGAGATAGGGTGATTTGTCGGATTTGGAAGAAAAGTGTATTTCAGAGAAGTTGGAATTGATTTGGGGCAGTTTTTGAATTCAGTTATCTTTTAGTGGTGTCTGAATGTGTTACAGGATCATGTGAAACTGGATTATAGAGGACCATAGGACAGTTCCGATTGAGCTGTAGCAGGTATCAAATTTGATGAAGGTCTTCTGAAATAAATGTTATTTGTGTCTGATGGAACTGATCAAAACTTGGATTACAATTGGGTCAGATCAGTTTGGAAGAATAGATCCAAGCTTCAAATTTTGAGACCAAACTTGAAGAACCAGGTCAACACTGTTAGCCAGTAAATGTTGAAACGTCAAATTGACGGGTAGAAGCCTGGAAAAACAAATTGGTTGATTCGAAAGCTACGGGTTTTCAAACTATCATAGGTTGCAAAGAAGCTTCAGGTTTGAAAGAAACGATGGCGTTCATAAATCAGAACTTCGACTTAATGATGCAAATATCAATGAATGGCCAAAACTGATACCCATCAGCTAGACTTATTTCCTCTTCGTGGGTCGAAATGTTCAGTTGTTTTGTACTCGAGAACGAGAAAACTCCCTCATGCCACTCTTTTAGTTTCTACAATTTATTCGACACTGGCCACTACGAAACACAATAAAGCGAGAAACACGCACCTGCGGAGGTAACTTTCTCAATGACGAGTGCTCATGGTGTAAATATAGTGCCGAAGTGGTTTGCGCCGTGGAGCAGTGAATACTCAATCGATCAAAATACTAAACTCTTGTTGAGCTCGAAACGCCATGGTACTACGTTGTAGTCAATACCGTAGCGCCTTTACAACAAGCATGTAACTGAGCGAATACTAGACTCTACGATGCATCTGTACAAACTCACTTCCACCTTTCGATGCTGGTTATCAACACGGAAACGTGGAATTATCTCCAGTTATGGTTATCGAAAATTGACACTATCTCACCATTGACAAATAATTATTGCTGTTCTGGACCATCATGGCTGGTGAAATTAGCAGACATCCAAACCACCGAACCAGCGAAACAAGGGTCCAGGTGAGACCAAAAGTGCAAAACAGCGCTGGGAATCTAGCCGGTGGCTTTAAACCTTATTTTATGAAGTGAGGCGTTTTCTTATCTCAAATTTTCAACCTTATTTCTTTTGACGTGCGATAGTGCATTTCTTTCACAGTCCGTGGTCTGAGATGCCAAACAAAATTCGATTATTCTAAAGCACAGGTCCCTTCGAAATCTCAGACATCAACGTTCTTCCAGTTTCTTCTGTTCCACAATAGACTACTGGTGAGAGATTTTCCCACCAATTACCCACCCACCATGCACGTAATCAACCCAATGCGGCAACTCTCATAGTGCATGCATAGCCGCCGTACATCCAGCCAACCAACAAAAAGCAATGACGTCAAA
This sequence comes from Australozyma picinguabensis, assembly GCA_030582875.1. Lineage (NCBI taxonomy): Eukaryota > Fungi > Ascomycota > Pichiomycetes > Serinales > Metschnikowiaceae > Australozyma > Australozyma picinguabensis. The sequence goes on from JAJMHD010000007.1 coordinate 457,632, forward strand.
AACTGGAAAAAAACTGGGGCGGGCAAGTATTTGTCTCAAAACATGCCCAATTTGTGTGGTGTATTGGTATCGGGTGCCAAGACACATCGAGGTTTAGAAACAGCCTTGGGATGTGACGCTACGTTGGTAAAGTTGCGGCATATGAGTGCATTTTTGAGAAATGCAAGAGATGGGGTCTTAGGACAATCCGCATATTTGAGGAAGTTAGAGGATATCTAAATATAGTTTTTGTGGCATTTTGTATGCCTTATGACATTCATATGTAGACACTTTCACATGAACATTGACCTGAACGTCTTCCTAGACGATAACGGAAACAAACAATTGCGTAGACAAGCATTAACGTAGACGGGCATTTACGTTGACAACCATTTACGTAGACAAACACTTCTCACTCATTCATTCTGCGCCCACCAATCTCATACATGCGTCTTATGCCATCTCATAGTACATTCACAGACTTTAAACCTACACTTCACAAGCAAACCTACACAACCTCAAATGTAAAATGAAAGCTACTTAGTGTTGTACATACACAAGCACACGGTAATCCTAGGTTCAGCACAGCCACGTAGATACCGGCTGAACTAGGGAATGAGCGCTACGAAAAACACAAACAGATGTCATCATGATAGCAAACATGCCATTCAAGCGCCATTTTCTATGTTTATCTTCCCTCAGCATTATAGATCTGATGGTCCACCTTCCCTAATCTAACATTCCCTTCATACCACCTCCACGATCTAGACGGCAAACAGAACGTGCCAGCTGCAACAGAATAGGGGAGTGTCTGCAGAGGAACATAAAAGAAATTTTAGTGTTAGGGGTCAACTGCACATTCCAGCTGTTCAGGTCCATCTTGAACATTCCACACCAAACAGCCGCGGCGACAGTGAATGAGCCCTAAAGCTTATCCTTTGCAGACAATTACGGTTGAGTCTTCGAGTACCAACTGCCTATGATAATGTGGTTTGAATATTTAATTATAGTAGCAACAAGTATTAATAGCACCACGAGTCTCCTGTAGTGTAGGCATAAATGCGTGGTGGGAAATGATTGTAATGAATTGTAGCTACAGTCCAAACAAAAAACAATAACAAAAACAGAAGCTTCACATCCAGACCCCGAGCATCCAACCACACCATGATTGCGACTCTCTCATTTTGACTTCATTGGTCTGCTTTCGGCTTCATTTGTCTACATTTATCCCCATTGGGCTTCCTTGGTTTGCTCCCGTGGGGGCACAGGTCCGAGGCCCTAGGCCACGGGGAAATGAGCCAGTAGAAACGCACCGAGTGGCTATGCTGCAGTCCGCAGCCTCATTGCTCTCGGTATCAGTTGATGGCGGCATCGGGCCAGGCGATGCTCTTCGCATCTCAGTTGCCTTGAATAGAAAAAGTAAAACAAAGCGGAATGTGTCCGCGTGCAGTACCTGCATCCTGGGCCAGGGCTCGTAACGACAATGGAAACATCTCTCCAGTTCTCTCAAGACAATAGTTGAGGGTGAGAGGTGACAAAAATTCTTGGACAATTGTGCCAATCCTTCCAAGGAAGTAATTTAAGAGAAATGTGTCAAAGACGTCAAAACTTTTCCAAGCTTGAAATGTTTTTTTCTCTCCTATTATCCCCTATTGTCGTTCGTTCCAACCAACCAATAATCAATAACACGTAGTGGCAATACACTACAGCACGCCCTTAGGCCCCCAATAGACGGCTCCTGCAGGGCCTTGAAAACACCGCCACTTTCAAAGCGCATTCGAATTTGGGCTGCGTCCTGCCTGCAGACTGCGACAATAGTGCTGCCGAATCCTGCAGAAACGCTGAGACGTGTGCATTGAAGGCAACCTTAAACCTGCAGCCTGTTGCATGCAGGTATCGCTGGGGGATGTCCATCTAGCCATCCAGAGACAAAAAGTGAAGGTGAAATGGTGAATATGGGGTCTAATTAGACAGTCAAAACCCTGGAGTAATTTAAAAAAAGTGCAAACCATAAACTGGCCGCCGCTCTTTTTCTTGTAGAGATTTTTGTAAAACGCCTACCCCTGTCGACCGTTGTATTCGGTTCCCCCCTCCCCTATGTTTGTTTCTTTTTCCCGGTGAAGATGGCGGAATCGCACTTTTTTCCGGACTGTATCTATGAGTCAAGTTGATTTGCGTACCCTGCTTGCATGTAGTAATTGCCTCATCTCGTATCTGCACACCGCCCTCCTGAAAGTTATAAAAGGACCTAGGATCTCCCCTTCCTCTAAATTTTTCTTCTCTATCTACTGATCAATTGTCACTCGCTATAATGCAATTCTCTACCGTCGCTGCTATCTCTGCTTTGTCTGCCACTGGTTTGGCTGCTTACGTCAACACCACCGTTGTCTCTAACGTTACCGTCACTGGCTACACCACCTACTGCCCATACGCTACCGTTGTCACCATCACCAAGTGTGAGGACGTCTGCAAGCCAACTGCTATCACCGTCACTGGCCCAACCACCTTGACCATCACTGCTCCATGCATTGTCCCAACCACCAAGGTCGTCCCAGCTACCTCCACCGTCCCAGCCACCTCTGCTGCTACCACCAAGACCACCGTCGCTTCTGTTTCTACTTTCGCTGCTGGTGCCGGTAAGCAAGCTGCTGGTGTTGCCGCTGGTGTTGCCGCTGTTGCCGCTGCTTTGTTGTAAGTTTTTTGAACTTTGAGTTTTTAGCCCATGCTACGTGTTAAACATTTAAATTAATAAACATTCAACAAATATCTTTTATTGTAGACTCTTGTTTTATTCATCATTCCAGTCTTTTCACTACGAACATTCATTACTGCCCCTTCAACGGCCAACTTAGTTTTTTCTCCCATTCCGTCCTGCACCGAGAAAACTTAAATCCCTCAACTCAACTCCCCATGCATCTCCTCTGATATTATCTCCCGCTGCCACTCAATGTGTGGACTGTATATTGTCTTGTGTAGGTGTGCATGTGGCCCCCGCCAACCGCGTCAACTATATTTGTCGGCAGGATGCGTCTTACTTCGCTCTGTCTGTTTGTTATTGTTTCCGTTGTTTGTTTGGATTTGACGATCTCAGAGGGTATATTTCCAATTTGGACAAAATTTGTTTCAGGTCGCTGTTTCAGATATCTGTTTCATGACTCCATCGAATTCGATTTCTTCGGTCTCCGAGTTTTCGGCCAACAGTCGATCTAGGGTTTTCGATAACGCAATCTGACATCGGTTCTGGGTGCAAATGCTAGACCCACCACAAACGCATATTGAGAGGAAGCGGTCTTTGATAGTGTAGGCTATGGCGTCTTAGTATTATTAATTCTTAGTATGGTAATTTTTCTAGATTTGCCGAGATCTGCAGGGTCCAGACATCACCCGTGTTTTCGTATATCCACAATTCTATAGACATCTCGCAAAAGTTAGAGAATTTAAACATGCATTTAAAAATCGGGCAAGGAAAAATAGGACATTTCGATTGTAATATTGAACTTGTACAGGTGTCCGAATTCGAACCTCGTTTCTGATTCTTCGAGTTTCTTCGCTGTGTTCATGGTCATTCTGTTGTAGGATTTGCGTTGGAAGGCCAGCCACGGTTGCAAATGGAGGCAACAACACCAATTTAATTTCTGTCGCATGTGTTAAAAGTAAAATTTATTTTCATTTTGTAAAATTTGCGCTGTATTCGACGAAGGTGGGCTTTGCTTATGATCGTGCTTGTTTCATGGACATCATCGGTGCTCTCGTATATGACTACCCAAGATCAAGAAGTAGCCACATATTCGAGAATCGTTTTTGCAATGAATCTCTCTTTTTTCTAGACAGCGTGTTATGGAGTTATAGGACTACTGATAATGGGTCCTGAGAGGTTTTCTGGGCGACAAGCTAACCTGTAAATTCTACATCTTCTGTGGTTTCCCTCAATTGATATCCATTCTTGATTCGAAGAAATGACATCATGTATCATGGCAGAAGACCAGTTTTTGGATTAGGATTTACCTACGCTTAGCTTATTCAAAACTCTACCGGGTGACACCAGAAAGTCTATTTATCTCAATTGGATACCTCCCCAAACTGGATCAAAGCGTTTGTATCACTTCTAGATGATTGATTTTCTTCAAACACAAAGATGAAAGAGATTTACTAGTCCAAGAAGGATGCGCATCGACTCAGGCCCTAAAACCTTGTGATCTTTATGATTTTCTCAGACGCCTCTATGATCACAAGAAACTTGAACATCGGTTTCTCTCCAAATGAAATGCAAACACTTTCTTGGCATAAGTGTTTCTGGATTCATCGTCAAACAGAAGTTCAATGACTCCTATCATTATTCAACATGAATTCAGTTTTGAGACACTGAATGAATCCCATTTTGAAGTACACTCAGAAGACCTTGGCTCTTATTAAATGCATTTCATAAGAACTACAAAGTTTACAAATTTTTCTCGAAAGTCAGTCTAGTACTGATTAAGGTTGAAGTTAGAGGACCCAAGCCAATACTTGAGCTTTTAACACACAGATTCAGGGCCGAGGCTATTCTGTATCCTCTGTCATCAAAAAAACCTTCACTTCGAGTAGGTTTAAGTCAACTCTTGGATGCGTCTCCAATTCAGGATTATGGTTCATAACTGAATTTCTTCTCCTCGCGAATATTACAGTTATGTCAAATATTTCTAAAGCCTCAGATACTGAGAGCTTAGGCTTTGTATGGGCATGTATCACTCCTCGAAGTCATTGGTCAAATGCAGAGCAAAAGCATTCACTATTAAGATGAAAAATTAAACATTCGCAGAACTTTGCGTCACTCTATTCAATTGTGAACTGAATTCTCTTATGTTTCTGGGAGTACTTGTAACCTTCAGCTCTGGCCGGGAAATGCACCCGGATAGGACCGAAAAAACCATGATTTCAGCAATGTGTCAAAGCGCATACATGAGAATTTGATGTACTGTCGAAATTGTGATTTTTTCCTTTTCAGACGAGAAGAATCCCATGTTGTAGATATTTGAAGCGTTTCTTCAATTCAGACCACTGTTCTTAAACCCACGTTTCCCGAGTAGAACCAGAAAAGAACGGAGCAATTAGTTTGTAACATGGAACACGTCTACTTCTTTTTGTTATCATACTTGGTGTTTCGAATACTCACGTACTTCGCTACTACCACAACCCAAGAAACATAAATAAGCAGTAAAATTTATCATCTCATACATCGATCAGTCTTTAGAACAGAACGAAAAGAAAGAACGAACTCAGTTGCTAACGTAAATTCAATTTTCTCTTTACCATCTCAGTATTGATCCCAAACAAAAAGTGAGAAACACAATCCCAAACGCGCAACGTTTCTACCTACAGTCATCCAAAAAATCACAAAAATAAAAGTCTGCGTAAAGTTTCTTAAAAAAATCTAGATTGTCCAAACACCTCATCTCATCACTCCCTCAACCCCACATTCACTCAGCTCAACTACTCCAGACGAACCAATAATGTCGTTTTCGTCGCTGGTCTACCAGAAAAAGCTAGAAGCGCTTCAGGACACACAGGAATCCATCGTCTCCATCTCGCAATGGCTGCTTTTCCACCACAGACACTGCAAAGAGCTCTGTGAGCTCTGGGCCCAATACATCACTTCAGAAGACCCCAGTCTAAACCTGAAAAAGAAGCTCGCACTCTTTTATTTGTGCAATGACGTCGTGCAGCAGGCAAGACATAAGCGGAAGCCCGAGTTTGCCGAGGAGTTTTCCAAGTTGTTGCCGAATATTCTCCATAAGATCTATCCGACCATGAATCCGTCATTGCAACCCAAATTGGAACGATTGGTCGGCGTGTGGGAACAGCGGGCCATATTCACTAAAGTAGATATTCAAAACATGCGCCTGGCGATCGAGCTGCTGAAGAATGGCCAGGAGTTACTGGCCCTGGGCGACGATCTTCAATCTAGTAAAACAAACCAACCACTGGCCCTGGCGCCCATCGCTACGGATTTGGTCCATTTGAACGACCTTTACAACCACCTACAGAGCGTTCTTTCCACAGCATCTTCTAATCTATCTCAAGTGGGCGTTCAGTGTAAACAGTATTTACCCCAGAACCCAGAGAATCTGGACAACCTTCCGCTGCCCAATGTGTACATTACCAAACTCAATGTTTTGGAGAAGCTCTGCAACATGACTACGAAGAACTTAGAGGAGGCGCTGAGCGTGCGCAAAAATATCATTTCCGTCTTGGGTAACCTTTCTAATCTACTCAATGATGGACTTGCAGCAGACGACACCAAGCTCAACATCATTGCACAGCGTCTCGAACGATTGAAGTCCACGAAATCGGAGCTCCACGAGATGTTGGGCACGTCTCCCGAACCGGAGGCTCCTGAGGCTCCTGAGGCTGAGGTGGAAGAAGAGGAGGAGCCATCGCCCGTCTTCGAGACATCGGCTCAGGAAGACGACATGTCTATTCCAACATATGTCGACTCAAGTGATAGTGACGATAATACTGAGCGTTCGCACGCTTCGATCAACCGTGGTTTGAAGAGACGTCGCCTGTCTGTTGAGGCAGATATTTCGGCGTCTGCCCTTTCAACGATACCGAAGTCTACCAAAAAAACTGTTGCGTTTTCGGAGGACATCCAAGTCAAGGAGTTCACACGAGACGAGCAGTCCAATTCGATACAGATCTTGCGCAGTGAGAATGAGTCTGATGATGAGGAGCTGACAGAAACCAATGGTTACGACTTCAACGATAGTGAAAGGCAAGAGTTCGAAAGACACCACAAAGATGATCTTGAGTTAAGACATGAACGCCAACTGGAGTCTGAGGACGATTCATACGATCCTTCGTCGCTTGGGGGTTCTGGCACCAACGGTCATTCAATGGAAAGTGGAGATGGAAACGACGAGAACAACAGCCAGCCCAATTCCGGGCTTCTCAGTCTATTGTCCAAATTGTCTTGAGCAGCCACGATGTGGCCGTACTTCTATCCCGTGATGGATTTCAACTTGTATTGATATTTATATTTTTCACATTGTGACGATGGCCCAATGAATACAGGCCGATGAAGTATATACACATTTTTTTCAAAGCTTGGTAAACAATTCAACTAAGATGCATTTTTAGTAATAAATAATTATGGGTCTATGAACATGGATTAGGGATGCAATTATGAAGGCCAGCCGTCTAGACGATGATAAGACGAAGTGAATAGAAAGGAGCTAATTAGATGAGACCTGCGATCAATTAAGAAGCTGATAAATGGTGCTGGTGCTTTTGTGACTAGAACTCTCAGAGCTCTTACTCTTGTGGCTGGAACTTTCAGAGGTCTGGCGAGAGATTGGCTCCAACATCTCTTCACTCGGCGACTTGACAGTGGAGTCGGAGCCCGGCTGCGAATCTCGCGAAGGTCCTTTCGTTTGCCGCCGCGTGATTTTTTTACGTGGGCGGTAGGAACAGTATTCCTCGCTGGAAACACAGTATTCACACTCTGGGAGGTCTCTGGAACACTTCTTCTTATACTTCCGGCAGCGGTCGCAGCTGAACCTGGACTTGGAATTATTGTTTCGTTCAAGTTCAAACGTGCGGAGCGACTGCCGATACAAGTTTAGATTCGAGACCGATGCAATGGGGATTTTCTTCTTTCGGAAAACAAACATCAGACCCTCCACCTTCCCCGTCGATTCGAATTTTCCCGCCGACTTGGGGCCGAGCTGAATTGTGTCCACATACTGAGATATCTGAGGAATATCCTTCACTAGTTTTACAAACGGATCGCATGGCTCCAGCTGTTGGTCATGGTTAGAATTCATGAAACAAAAACAGAGCCGCCGACAGTAGCCGCGGGGCAGATGGCGAAAAAAAAGAAGGCTTTTTCTGGCGAGTATTGCAATACTACCTTTATAACTTTGTTCCAGAAAAGAAGAAAAATACTGCAAATGACGTTCCCAGTCAACAGTTATATATCCAGGATCAAAACTGTGGTGTGTGCCAGGGGCACACCAATTTGAAAACGTATAGACGCTTCAGAAAATGGGGCACAGGAAAAGGTGCCTTTTGGCAGGAAAATGGTGGCGATTGCAAACCCGACAGCCAGAAGGCTTCCAGATCTAGTCGCCATGCACCTCAGCCATAGCTAAGAAAAAAAAAGTACATGGCCGGGTGGCGAGCCCTGATTCCCGACTAATGCCCCCCTTCCTCTTACATATGAACGACTTTTCTTCTTCGAATCTGAGTCACCGGTTAAATCATCCCTTCTGGGGGTGAGGTCCTGGTTGTGTACCCAATTGCAAGTTCGATAGCACCGGGCCATCCCATCCATTCTGCAGTATATACAGGTTTCATCTGCATGGAAGTCTGGTTACGAAGATTTTGATTTGGCACCACGCGCGGTTTAGCCCCGGCTGCGTTTGCATCTTCGACCGGCAACTATAAGAGCGGATTGGTACAAATGCTCTCTGTGCTCTGATCGAATGTAGCTGCGAATACTGGCTCCAGAGCCGACTCCCCGTCTGGAAATTCTCCAACGTCCGAGGGGGCCGGGATGTGTCTGTGCAATACCATTTAAGAAATGGTGCGCCATGTCCAGGCACTACAACCGGCCTCACAACAGCCTTTTCAGCAGCCATATCAATAGCCATCGAGGCAGGCAGTTGATTGGTCTGCACAACCTTGTTTGCATCGTTCGAGACTTGCATGGAGAGGCTCTGCAAGGTCTTTCTGGGTGCAAAATGGCTCTGTTTGGAAATCGGATCCCCTATGCGGTTTGGCGGAAGCGGGCAGCCAAAGTCCGCAAAGTGGGCCTGAGTCGTGTCCAGTAGCTCCGAGTAGTCCACGTTGGTGCCCACGTAAAGCAAGTTGCGGGCACGAGTCATGGCCACATAGAGGAGCCGGGAATTCTTATTGCCATATTCGGCGCCGTGGGCTGCCATGACGATACTCTCTTCGGCATCTGGTTGGATGGGCGCCAAACATTTATTCCATGACGAGATGACAGATCCCCCGCGGTGCTGCATGCCAAGAACAAACACAACCGGAAATTCAAGCCCCTTTGCAGAGTGGATGGTCGACACCTCGACCGAATTGCCTATTGCGGCGGGAACCTCACAGTCGTGCTTTTCGAGAAAATAGTCGACAAACGTCATGGAGCGTTGGTCGTCCAACGACCCGTACATCTGGTAGACATGGTGCAAGGTGTTGTTGAGGGACTGGAAGTGGTCGTCAACCTGCGCAGAACTGGCACTTTTCGCCGAGATTCGCTCGAGATACTCGCCGATTGGCTTGATTCTGGCCATCCGCCAAAAGCACTGCGCCAATTCGATCGGACCATAGGCCAAGAGCTTTTTGTGATGCGTTTCCATGACTCTGTCACGTTCGATTTGAACTTCCTTTAAGAATGCTTCGAGCAGTCGGAGTTGCTCCGGCCGGCCCCTGTAGATTTTGCCTAGCTCGGAGTTAGCGCCAATTTGATATTTGCCCAATTGGTCTCGTAAATATGCTTCAAAGAAGTTGGGCGTTTTCCGCTGGTCATTTCTGTCAATGCTCTCTATGCTCTGGGTGAAGAGCTTGGTGATTCTCTGGCTGGATCCGGTCTGGTTGTCGAGGATTTGCAATATTGCAATTAAGTCAAAACTTGCATGCGAGTGTCCGCTAATTACTCCTGCAATGACTCTAAACACACCAAGCTCGGTATTGGGCCACTCGCTCACAGAACGCACCTTGTGGCTATAGATGCCCGCTCGGTCGCCAAGCACTTGCTGGAAATCCTCAACTTGCTTGTTTGTCACCCCCAATACTGCAATGTCTCGGGGTTGGATTTCGCCGCCCAGAAGACAGAGCAAACGCACGATTTCATCGACGACGAGTTTGCTTTCTGCCTCGAAATCCTTGCAAGAATATACGATGGGTTGGACGGCTTGGCAGGTGAGCCGCAAGCTCTGAAGAGTAATTCCCTTTCTGTCGCCTGCACAGTCGGGGCTTTCCACAACGCCAACAGCTGCGTCAAGAATTGGCTGTGTGCATCGAAAAGATTCATTAAGTAATTTCTCCACAACGTGCATCTGCGGGAACGCTTTTTTGAGGTCAGCCACGTAGGACGAGGAGCTGCCCAAGAATTCGTAGATACATTGGCGTGGGTCTCCAGAGACAGTCAAGTGCTTCAGCTGGCCATACATGTCGTTCGTGGGATAGTTTACAATTGAGCGGATGGCGTCGAGAAGAATCGGGTGGATGTCTTGGAACTCGTCCACAATGACGACCTTGTATTTCGCCACCTCCGGCACCAAGCACTGGTACGCCAGGTCCACCAATTCGGGCTCGCTCAGATTGATGGCCTCGTCAAAGGCGCCCGCTGTAGAGTCTAGTAGGCGGATCGCATCGTCAATGATATCGTCGTACACCGTGAGACCGTAGCGCTGGAGGTAGTCCACCACCTGCAGCAAGTAGGCCGCGTTGATCTTGTAGCGCCGGGCGATTTCTTCCACGGACACGCGCTGGGAGATAAGGAGCGGCAAGAACTCGGCCATGCGCCGGGCGTTGACGAAGCCGTCGATCTTCTCGCCGCCCATGCGCACCAGCTTCTTCAGGAAGAAGTCCGCAAACATCAACATCGTTCTGGAGTTGGCCACGCGCGGCCGCGGCTCGTCGGGGGGTCTTCGCGAGTCCAAGAGCGATCCACAGAACGAATGGAACGTGGAAACGGCCACCAACTGCTCCTTCTGCGCGCCCACGAGGCGTCGGAGCGACTGGCGCAACGCGTCCACAGACCGGTTGGCCATCGAGAGCACGAGAATTTCGTCTGGCTCGACTCCATCCTGGAGCATTTGTGCGATTCGGGCTATCAACGTGAATGTTTTGCCGCTGCCGGGCCCGGCACGCATGCTGAGGATTTCGCCCATGGCATAGGGGTAGCTGATGATGGCCTCTTGGGCGTCGGTGACCGAGATCTGCGCTTCTGTGATCGAGAGGGGCGAGATCTGGGGCTGATCTTGTTTTGCGTCGGAGTTCTGCTCGGCGACCAAAACGTCGATTTTTTCGCGGAAAAGCGGTCCGTTGGGTGCGGACGGAGATTCTGGTGGCGGCTGCAGTTCGTCCATGGCGAATTGGGGTTCTGGGGACGAAGCAGCGTGGAGATGAGTCTGGGGTAGTTGATAGTGGGACTTGGATATAGGCAAACATTGGGCGTGCAGATAGCGCGCGGTGGTTGGAAAATGTATGGGGAAAGTAGATGAACGTAGGTGATTAGAGGTGGGAAAAGTGGGAGCAGAGGGGGTATTTATAGGGCAGTTTTTGGATGCATTTAGATTTGCGGTTGTTTTTTTTTGTTATAGCTTTGTTGAATTTGGTTGGTTTGGTTGGTAGGTATATTCCCCAGATTACTACTACTACTGCTACTACTACTACTACTAATATTACTATTATCTCAACGAGTACTACTACTATCAGTAATCTATCACTAGTGCTACTGTTACTACTATCGCAAACACCACAACTGATACTAGTATTACTACTCCGTTTAGTATTCTACTACAACTAATACTACAACAACCACAACTAATCTACTACTACAACTAGTCTACTACTACTATCTGTACTACTACTATCTGTACTACTACCTTCTGTAATACAACTATTAGTAATCTAACTACTATCGCAAATACTACAACTGGTACTTCCACTATAACTGGGACCACTACTATCACCAGTACTACAACTGATACTAGTACCATTAGTTAGCTTCTACTACTACTACCACAACTACCACTGCCAGTTCTAGCACCACTGTGATTTATCTATCACGGCTACTTCAATCACTATCAGTATTGTTGTCACTACCACTATCACTGCCGGTGCTACAAATAGCACAACTAGTAGATCTACTCTCATTACCTCAACTGATTCTCGTAGAGACTGGACATCAACATCAACTGGTCTACTGTTGCTAGTTAAGCGTGCAACTGACACACAACAATCGAAAAATTGACACAACACTCGATACCCAACAATTGACGGAACTCTTGACACAACAATTGATCTATACTTGATCTCCATTTGTTCTGTCTAACGATCACTCATACACAGATTGAGTGCTTTCAGAACACATTCGTACCCTTCTGTAGACTCTAGAAACATGAGCTTATCGTACCTCCAATCGCTTCTTCCGCTCGAAAACCTGGAACCACATATCTCAGAATCGGAAGACGTTTTCGGCAACCTCTCCGATGCAGACTTGGGCGTCCTCACAGCACGTTTCCAGACGTTCCAGGACCTGCTTCCGCCTCTCAAAGCGAAACTCCAGCCTGTCGGCGACTTTCTCCACGAGTTCAATGCCAGCGTGAGCCAGTTGTCCCAGTCGCTCGCGGCTCTCCAGGCCCAATCGCAGGACTTGTCGCTGAATGTAGACTACCAGCGGAACATCGTAGAGAGACTCAATCCGATCTTGTTGGATCTCATGATCCCCCCCTCGGTGGCTGTTTCCATTGCCAGTGATCCTGTCGATGAGAAGTGGATCGAGAACATCCGCTTCATCTCCGAGAAACAGCAGCTCATCCTGAAAATTAACCGAGACTCATCTTTTGAGCAGTACAAAAACACAAAGGCGCTCGAAGACTTGACAAGAGGCTTGGCCATCATCGAGGACAAGGCGGTCGAGCGGGTCCGTGACCATCTCATCAAACAGATCCGCCAGCTACGCCTGTCCGTCAAGACATCGTCACAGGTGATCCAGGAGAGACTCCTGCGAGTAAAAGAGGCCTTTGCCTTTCTCAAGATGCGCCAGCCACAGTTGGCAAACCAGCTACAATTGGCCTACATCTTCACCATGAAATGGTACTACACTGCTCGCTTCTCGAAGTACTTGTACTCTCTACAAAAGCTCAAGCTCAAAAACATCGATCTGCTGTTTGTCTTGGGCGGCTCAAATGACCATTCAGACGCAAAACCGGGGCTCTTTGGCTTCATGGACACAGGCACCGTTTCCCCTTCCGGAGCTGCCTCCAGGATCTCTCTTTCCGAGTACTTTCTGTCGGTTGACAAACGTATGTCCATTTTTTCCACCAGCGAAGACGAACAGGGCCGCAAATGTATCCCTTCACAGATTGCAGAAACAACTCCGTTTTCCTACTGGCTGGAGTTTCTCTTCAAGCAATGGTCGAACGCTTTGCTAGATAACATCATTGTTGAATATCTCTTCTTCGTCGACTTTTTCTACCAGGGTAGAGAGAAATTTGACCATGTGAATTCCTTGGATTCCTCCTCTTCGTCGACGCTCCCTGCTATCGACTGGTGTCCATTTATGTTTGATGAGATTTTCAAAATTGGCCACTCACTCGCCAACTGGTTGGCGACCAGCTCCAACCAATCTCTCGGTGCTCGCCTCACAGCAACAGCAGCTGTAAAGGCCCAGTTTTCACCATCGGCTCCATGTGACAGCTATGCGATCTTGTTCATGATTCGAATCATACAAAACGCAAGTTTTGCTCTCCACAACGAGTTTCATATTCCGGTAATGGACGAGTATCACAACTCCTTGATATTGCTTTTGTGGCCACACTTCACCAAAATCATTGATCTCAACTGTGAGGCTATTAAAAAGAATATATTGGGAACGCAGTCACACCGGACTTTGGCCAAAAGTCTCGCCCCAATTAACACAACGCAGCAATTCGCGCTGCTTCTTTCCGGCTTGCTCAAATTGGCATTTGCTCAAGAGATGGCAGAAGACAAGCAGGAGCAGATCCAGGGCGAACCAATATGCATGTCGATTGTGAGATTGCGCAATGATTACGAGAGTGCATTGACAAAGACGAGTCAACAAGTGTTTGGATCAAGCAAGGCCAAGGCGTCGCAGAGAGAGATGTTTCTTTTCAATAATTACTTCTTGGTCACCACCATCTTGCGCAATGAATTCGAAAGCTCTCCCATCACATTTGTTCAGGAACAGGTGGAGCACTTTTCGATGCTTTGCGAAGCCTACAAGCCTAAATAGAAGGCTGGATCAATGATCATGCTCTAGTGCTCTAATGCTCTGATGCTCTAAAACACATTGTCATGTAAATCCGTTAATTAGAGCCCAAATAGAAGAATAATTTGACGCCCGCTATGTTTAGTATCCTCTATTTTGTATATTCCATGACATCCCATCTTAGTCCCTATTCACTATCTATTTGGCGACAACCCATTTGAGTCCCTTCAACACCTACTTGGCAACATCTTAGTCCCTTCAACACCTACTTGGCGACAAGCGCCAACTTGGCCAACATGCCGCACAACTGCAAATACGTCAGCACACCCTCCAAAACACGCATGTGCACGAAACCTATCTCCTTGATCACGTCCAACCGCGCCAGCTCCAGAATGCCCGGCAACGTCTTGGCCACCTTGAACGACAGCGTCACGATATCGATGGACGAGTAGCCCTTCAGCCACAACGTATCCAACAAGTCGATGGCGCCGTCGATGTTGTCGTCCAAGAGGCACAAGCTCAAGATCTTCTTGATGACGAACGGATGCGGCTGGTCTACAATTTTAAACACATTAACGTCGTCTACAAAGCCAAACCCGGCCACCGTGCTCTGCAAGTTGTTGATGGCCTGGCGCATGTCGCCTTCGGCGGTGAATATAAGCGCCTTGATGCCCTCCGAGTTATACTTGACCTCCTCCAACTTGGCGATCTCTAGCAACCGCAGCAACACCTGGTCGTCCGCGAGCTTGTTGTAGCGCAAAATGGCACACCGCGACTGGAGCGGCTCGATGATTTTCGACAGCTGGTTGCACGCAAACGCAAACCGCGTCGTGTTGGAGTACAACTCCATCGTGCGCCGCAACGCCTGCTGCGCGCCCGGCGTCATCGAGTCCGCCTCGTCCAAAATCACAATCTTGTGTCTGCCCGGCGGCAACGAAATCTTTGTCTGTGCAAACTGCTTAATTTTGTTTCTGACTACGTCTATGCCTCTATCGTCCGAGGCGTTCAATTCCAACGTCGCCTGCGCGTAGAGATCCTTGCCCAAGAGCTCGTATGCCAAGCAGTGGATGGAGGTGGTTTTTCCGATACCAGGAAGGCCCAGGATGATCATGTGGGGCATGTTTCCGTCCTTGACGATGAGTTTGAGGCGCTCGATGGTTTCTTCATTGCCGACGATGTCGTCGAGTTTGTGGGGACGGTACTTTTCCACCCACGGGAGTTCTAGATTGAGCGCGAAGTTTGACATTTGGTTGGTATTGTGGTTGGAGTAGGTTTTGGATCTGAAACACGGAGGGGGCTAGGTGCAGTAGTGGATGGTGGGAGGTGGGAGACGTGACAGGTGGGGGGATTTGGAAAAAGTGAGTACGATTTTGAAAAACTGGGTTGGTATTTTGGGGGGCAATATGAGGGTGGGTTTTTTTGCGCGGAATTGGTGTGTTTCTGCGTTTTGGCTGGGGTCTTTTGTGGGCGGGAAGTACTTATATATACTGGTATGATTGTGAATGTGAAAATTAAATATTTGGAGAGACTTTTGTTGATTTTCTATGTAGAATATTATATCTCTGGGCTTGCTTTATTCGTATCTTTATGTATCCTTCATCAGCATTGACTCTATTGATTACTGAAATCTACCAGTACCAATTGACGGCTTACAAGCATACATTTTGGTTCAGATTTGGGCCAGGGCCAACTTTTTATGAATACAACTGCAAAATATAGCTTCTGGTGGTTTTGAACATGTATCCGATTTATGGTGGCCGAATGCATTTCTTTTCTTCAACAGTTGTGCCTGTTTTGCACAGTATCACGAATTACTGTAGTCAGATCTTCAATTAGAACAGAAAAATGAAAACAATTAGTCTCATTATACATTGTATGTCTATACGTCTCATTGCTAGCGGATAATTTCCATTTACTCACTTGGCGCCTTGACATGGTTTGCTCGCATTGTAGACCAATTGGTCTCCATTTGGAAAGAGCACAACCCATACATCCAAGACTTATTCTCCGAAGCGCAACAAGACAATTTGAGAAAAAATTCAAAATTATTTAAGGCTAACAATTCATTGCTTTTGTATCGTGAGGTTTGGGTCTTAACAAAGAGTTCCGGGACTGAACTAACGTGGCCCCTACTCAGTCTACAACAATGGAAATCAGACTATAGTCTGTCGCTTCACCAAATAATAATTAATCTATCAGAGTTTACTGAATATATCCTTTTCAAATCCGGCATTCACCCAATGCTACATCCACTTCCAGAGCCAAGTAGCACGAGCCTAACAGAGCCTAACAGAGCCTAAGCAGCCAAAAAGGAGCCAAGCAGAGCCTAAGTAGCACTTGGCTTGCCGTCGAGCTTCGCCTTTTTCGATGTTGACATCCCACTGTCTGCGCTGCTCTCCGTCTCGGCTTTTCTCTTCTGTCCCTTTCCGCCCTTAGAATCCAGACCACCCTTGGTCTGGGCTGCAGTTTTCTTCTTCCCTTCATTAACATTTACCACCTTCTTCTCGGTGCTTTGGCCGCCCTTTTGTTTCTGCTTTTTCAGGTTTCCAACCGGCACCGTTGTGCGCAAAAACGCAACATTCAACGAATGGTAGTCACTTGCGTCCAGATCAAAGAGCTGCTCTAGCCATGGAACTTGCACGTCTGGAATTTCGTCACGTAATAGCGAGTATAGCGGCTCAGCATCTGCCCACCCTTCACAAAGAGAAACTATAGTGGCATTCTCCATGTGAAGCACTTTCAGAAGCCTCGAGGCTGCACCACGAGGGAGCGCAACTAGCTTCACACGCGATCTGCCAGCTTGAGAGGCCGCTAGAGCCAATTGTGGGAAACAGTCTGTGAGAAGCGCCGTAGTAATGTCTGCTTTGGCTACAAAGACGAAACCCACGTACTCCAGCTCAGACAGCCCGGACAGCGCTGACGCTTCGTTTGATGAATTTACATTCTTTGCCTTTCGCGACACCTTTTTCCCTAGTAGCTTTTCCCGATTGGGTGCCGCTTGTGCCTCGAGTCGTTTTACCGTCGAATTGAACCCTACTGTGATCTTCAGAGCCTCCAAAGGTACTGGAACATTGGAGCCAGAACCTCCCTTGACTATAGCACAATACTGGCCGTATCGGGCGAGGAGATGCGTGAGAAAGTCCATTATCTTCTCTTGCGTTTGTGGATTAGGTTCTGGCCATTCGAAGCCCTTGGTGAACGGGTTTTCTAGAATTGGTTTAAGAACCTCTTTCCTCTTCTTTTCTATATCTTTGATTGATCCGGAGCCTGCATTAGGTGGCTTTCGTGACATTTTGTGTTTACGGATAAACTTCTTATGTCCGCGATGATCATCGCACATCTGGGGTAAAGCACCCGAAATGACGTAACGAGATGAGTACACTAAGAAAGAAGTACGGATAAATATACGATACAATTAGAGATATGGTGACATAAATCGTCCATGAAAATCATGAATGAACATGTTTCGTTCTGATGACGTTTACTACAGTAGCACAGTTCTAGTGTATAATCCTTTCTTTTTATTATAGTTACATTAATTACATGATGCGAGTCTCTAATCACTGCTTTCATCCTCCTTCTTAGGCTTGCTTGGCGAGTACGATGGGGAACCTGGCGAGTACGAAGGCGACGTAGGAGAATACTGCGGAGACGTTGGACTGTACTGTGGAGATGTTGGCGAGTACAGCGGAGACGTAGGAGAATAATGTGGGGAGGTTGGTGAGTATTGTGGTGAAGTTGGCGAGTAACTTGGCGAAGTTGGCGAGTACGATGGAGACGTAGGCGAGTAGCTAGGCGAAGTTGGCGAGTACGATGGCGAAGTTGGCGAGTAACTTGGCGACGTAGGCGAGTAACTTGGGGAAGTTGGAGAGTAACTTGGCGAAGTTGGCGAGTAACTTGGCGAAGTTGGAGAGTACGATGGCGACGTAGGCGAGTAACTTGGCGAGGTTGGTGAATAACTAGGCGAAGTTGGAGAGTACGATGGCGACGTAGGCGAGTAACTTGGCGAGGTTGGCGAGTAACTTGGGGAGGTTGGCGAGTAGCTTGGAGAAGTTGGCGAATAGCTTGGCGATGTAGGCGAGTACGATGGCGAAGTTGGAGAGTAACTTGGCGACGTTGGCGAATACGTTGGCGACGTGACACCGTAGCCTGGCGAAGCAGCTGCACCAAATCCTCCAGCAGAAGCACCATAAGAGAATGGAGATGTTGGCGAAGCAGATGCTTGACCACCATAGGAGGTCAATGAACCAGTATTGTCAAATGCATTCGCAGTGTGGATAGGCGAAAAGCCAGCGCCCTCCTCGAATTTGATCTTGTCATCTTCCATCTCATACTCTCTGTATGGGGTGGCACCTCCGTCATCCGCGTAAGCACCCACTTGAGCACGACCAGCGTCACTTGGACCTGCCTGTTGTAACATCTTCTCATCAACCATGACATCGAAAGCACCGGTACCCAAAGGAGGCATTTGACCCAAGATGACGTTCTCAGAAATACCACGACAATCGTCCAATTCGGCAGATGCTGCAGCATCTAACAAGATCTCGACAGTCTCTTCGAAAGAACAACGCATCAAAGCACCGGTCTCTGCTCTGTTGATACCGTGACGCGTGATGGCCATCAAGTGACCACGGGCAGTCATCACATCAACCAAAAGAGCCATATGACGGTAGTTGACATACGAACCGTCGAAAGCAATGACGTTCAAGATTTCCTTGAAAAGGGCAGTACGTGTAGCCTCAATACCCAAGACCGAGAGAATCTCGATAAAGTTATTGGAGTATGTACGCAGCGCGTCGACGCCGGGAACTGCAATGACCTCAGATAAGTTGACACCGTCAGTTTCCAAAACCCACTCCTGCTTCTGAGTGTACTCACCCGAAGCATCTGGGGTGTTGACCTTGTGTTGCATCATGAAGACACGGGTAATGCCAGGAATACCACGCAAGGAGATGGTCTCCAACATGTGAGCCTCGACTCTCTTCAAGATCTGGTCCTCTTCGTGGTCTCCCTCTTCCTCCAATTTAGGGTCACGGATGACACGACATCTAATGATCAACTTGTCAGCGGTATCGTCGGACCAGATGACAAACAAGTCTTCACCGAAGTTCTGAGAGATCTTCTCGGCCACCTGGGCCATGGTCAATTGCTTGTCCAACATCTTGGCTCTGTCCAACTCCAAACGAAGAAGCCATGGAGACTGGTTATCGATGGTCTCCTCGACCTTCTCATCCGGAATAGCGAAGTAAGCCTCAACAGTATCATAATCCTCTTCAATGACTGTGCTTCTTGGATCTGGGTCGTAGAAAATCTCGGTGGCCAGGGTAACGTTCTTCAAAGTCGTGTGCTCAATAGCAGACTGAACAACCTTGGCTCTCTCGATATCCGCAGCGATTTCAGGCTCCAAATAGACAGTAAGGGCTGGAGTTTTGATATTCTTGGCGACGTTCAAAATTTCCTTAAGACGAGGAACACCCAAGGTGACGTTCTTGGAAGACACACCGGCATAATGGAAAGTGTTCAACGTCATCTGAGTGGCAGGCTCACCAATCGATTGGGCAGCGATAACACCGACCATCTCACCAGGGTGAACCAACGACTTCTGGAATTGGGTTTCAATTTCTCCGCAAACCCACTCGAACGAAATGCGCGAGAGCTTGAACTCCTCAATGACACGGCGAGCGGCCAAACGGGAACGCAACAAACACTGGAACAACAAGGTGGCATTTTCTTGAGCCTCCTTGATGAGCTTTGACTTACCACGAAGAACATAGAGTTTTCCGCACAATTCCTTGACTGCTTGAACAATCTCGTCTAGACGCAAGTCCAGCGCCTTTTGACGTCCGCTGTGGAAGATTTGTTGAGCGTTCTGGATGATACGACGCAAGTTCACAGGAAGAGGCCAGTTGTAGTCACCATTGGGGAAACAGACATCACGCAAGTATGCACGGTCGTTCAAGAGCTGAGAGTATTCCTCATCCAAAACAGTCTGCAACGCGACATCACCCTTGATCTCCTTACCGGACTCCAAGAGCGATTCCGGAAGAGAGTGTTCGGGACTCAAAACGTCGATTCTGAATCTGTTCTCGAAACTGGCATCGGAACCAGGGATAGTGTCCACAGACTGCTTTTCAACGGCAGTACCATCAATACCGTCTTCACCATAGACGAATTGAATGATATCGCCCAAAGAGTTACGCGTGGTACCATCGTAATGAACCATGATATCTTCCAATGCCTTAACCAAACGTCTTTGAATGTATCCGGTTTCTGCAGTCTTGACGGCGGTATCAATAAGACCCTCACGACCTGCCATGGCGTGGAAGAAGAATTCCTGGGGCGTCAAACCTCTCAAGTACGAGTTTTCCACGAAACCCTTGGACTCAGGAGAGTAGTCATCCTTGGTGAAATGCGGCAAAGTACGATCGGCAAATCCGAATGGAATACGCTTACCCTCGACAATCTGTTGACCAACACAGGCCGACATCTGCGAAATGTTAATGAACGAACCCTTAGAACCGGAAGTGACCATCTGTTTGACGTTGTTCAAATCCTTCAAGTTGATCTCTGCAGAACGACCTGCAGTATCACGAGCTTGATTCAAAACACGGGAAACATTATGCTCGAAGGACTCACGCAACGTCATACCAGGCTCTGGCTCCAAACGGTTATTCTGTGCGTCCAAGATAATCTCCTGGACCTTTTGCTTGGCCTCGGAAATCGTCAGGGTGACGTTTCTCATTGTTTCTTTATCGGCAATTGTATCACCAATACCGATGGAGAAACCATTATGCAAGAGCCAGTAGTTGACCACCTTTTGGATCGAACTAAACATCTGGGCACAGGGTTGTGGGCCCTTTTCGCGGAAAACAGTGTGAATTAAACCACCTCCCGTTGCACCAACTGTCTTCTTATCAACTACACCGAAGATGATCTCACCATCCACAATGAGCATACCCTTGTCCTTTGGACTGAGCATGTCTCTTCCATCATCGAATCTCTGCAAGTGAATACCCTTTGGAATGGCCATCGAAAGCAACTGCTTTCCTGTCCACAACGGCTTTGGCTTGAGCACTGCTGGGGGCGGAATCACACCGTCCCAGTTTGGAATCCAGTATAACATGTTCATCACCTGTTGGTATTCGATAAAATTGTCACGAAGGGTCATCTTACGAATACCACACAACGTGTCCTGCACGATACCCATGACTGGCTTGTTACTTTGGGGAGAAACAATCTGGAGAGGCACGGCGCAAATCTGCGACATCTCAGCTCTGGTCTCTGGCGACTGAGGAACATGCAAGTTCATTTCATCTCCATCGAAATCGGCATTGTAAGGTGAAGTGACAGACAAGTTCATACGGAACGTAGAGTAAGGCATGACTTTAACACGATGCGACATCATCGACATTTTATGCAAAGAAGGTTGACGATTGAACAAGACAGGGTCGTTATCCATCAAGTGTCTTTCCACCTTCCATCCGTACTGCAAAGCGATGTCTCCAGCACGTTTGTTGTAACGTAAATCGATACGGTCACCGGTGTCTCTGATCACATACTTGGCACCGGGATGCTCATTAGGGCCGTTACGCACGTATTCGGTCAACCGGTGGATGTTGTAAGGAGTCACGACCTCCGGGTATGAAAGCGTTCTAGCGATGGAGATTGGGACACCGACCTGGTCCAAATCAAGGTTGGGGTCACCTGAAATGACGGTACGGGCAGAGAAGTCGACTCTTTTACCCATCAAGTTACCTCTCAAACGGCCCTCCTTACCCTTCAAACGGGCACGGATAGATTTAATCGGACGGCCTGTCTTCTGTAACGCTTGTGGTTGGCCTGCAATGTCATTATCCATATAAGTGGCGACGTGGAACTGCAAGAGCGCTTCGAACTCGCTGATAACGTGCTGCGGCGAACCGTCCATTTCCAAACGCTGTACATTAATGTTGGCCTTGAGAATATCGGCCAACTTGAAGGTTAAATCGTCCTCACCACGCGCTGTGTCATTGAAAGCGATAGATGGTCTCACGGGAGGAGGAGGCACCGGCAACACGGTGATCAACATCCACTCGGGTCGAGCGTAGTCCTCGTTGAAACCGAGACGGTGGCAGTCCTCGGGGCTGATGTGACGGAAAACAGACAAGATTTCCGAGGGAGTCAACAAACGGCGCTCGGGCTGTTCGTTATCCTCAAACGTCTTATTCTGTTTCCATGTTCCCCACAACTTCAAGCCGTCTCGACGCACGGTGGGCTGTGTGTGGCCACATCCGCCTCTTCCGGAGGTTAGTTGGCCCTCTTCGTCGATGGTGTCGGCCTCACAGACCATTTTAGATTTACATACGTTCCAGACCGCGTTGAAACGCTTCTTCGGGTCGCGGATGCGGAGCGCCTGTGTCATGAGCGGGTTTTTATCGTCTACAAGCACTTTACCACAGTGCATACATACACACTCACAGACCTTCTTGATTTTCGAGATGAAACCGATGTGGAACACGGGCTTGGCCAACTCGATGTGGCCAAAGTGGCCCGGACACTCGGCCATGTCTTCGCCACAGGTTTGACACTTGAAGTTCCTGTCGATGGACCCCAACCGAGGATCGTTGAGACCGCCGTCACGGGGGCGTTTGGTGGTCTGGTCCATGGTCTCGGGGTACTCGATTTTGGCGACGGAGATGGCGCGGGTTTCCTCGGGCGATAGCAAGCCGAATTGCACCTGTGAGTTAGCATACTGTTGGTTTATGGGAAAGAGACGAAAAGAGACGAAAAGAGACGAAAAGAGGCGGAAAAGAGACAGAAAAAAAGAGGGAAAAGAGGAGAAAAAGGACACGTGTTCAATTCCGAACACTCACACTGAACATACTTCTTTGACCGACCGAAGCGGCGCACTGGAATATGGGAATTGCCTACTCATGGTGGAGGGCTAGAATGATGGACGTTGGCGGCGGAAGCAGCGGGAAAAAAAGAAAGCGGCCAAAGGGACAAGGGGCAGACACGCAAAAGGAAGTTACGAAGAAGAAGAATTGTTTTTTTTAGGTGTTTTTTGGGGTCTTTTGGTGGGGTTTATATGGGGAGTGACAGAAACCGACAGAAATCAGCGGCCACTGGACGAAATCGGACGCGGAAAAAACGAATACGAAGCTGCGGGTGCGCTCGTGAAGATTCCAACAAATGCAAGGGCGCAGGCAGGGGATTGGACGGGCCTACGAGTACCTGTTGTGAGGATCAGTTGTTCGTGGAGAAAAATTCGTTCAAGTGGCGGCGCGCGTGATGCTATCTACCGCCGCGCGTAAATCCGGGACCGGGACACGGAATATGTGGAGATGGGATGGTGCAAGCGTGTTTTTTTTTTCCGGTTGCGGATGGAAAATCGGAAAAATATGTGTGGTTTGGGTGATGGAGATGAGCGGTTTTCCCGGGCATTCTGCGGCCGGATTTAGGGGACGTTGTAGCGGTGATAATTGTAGTGGAAAAAACACCCAGCCAGAGGAAAATCGGAGTGATGTCTAATAAAAAAAATAAATAAAGAGAAAATAGAAAAGAAAAAAAAATACCCAGGCGAATGGGCCTTGTTCTTTTTTTTTTGCTCTTTCTTTTGCTTTGCGGCGTTGTCCGTTTTGGCGGCTTCTTTAGATCGTGTGAGTGGTATAGTTACTTGATCCAGGAAAGTTTTGCTAAAGTTTCCCGATTTGCCATGTTTTGTAGTCAGCCGAATTTTCGATTGTGATGTGGAAACAGATCCATGTTGAACACTAAGAAGATTGCATTGCTTTGGGGATATAGACTCCGCAGAACATACTTGCGGTTGGCAGAATGGTCGTTGAATTTAGCGCTTCTTTTCGGATTTTTCTTTGGAAATTCTCGTTTCACTTGATTTTTCTTGTTCCATATCTCTTCGGGCCATATGTAGGGGGATCTACATTGGACACTGTCAGGTGCCACTTCCGCAAATACACTGTAAAACTTTCTAAAGCGAGTATTTCCGGACATAAATATTCAAAGAATTTCGATGAGAATCTTTTGAGCCACAAAAAATGGCGTTTCTCTCATGGCGCCGACCCACCCAACCCACTCCTAATAAATGATCAGCAGATAGACAATACACACGACGAGCATGAAAAAAGCGATTTCCTGGAGATCACAGAAAACACCCTCTGACTTTTTCCACAGTCTGCAGTGTGATATTTTGCCCAGAGCAAATATTCTTGTTATGCTAGAGGATAGGCCAATGATACACTAAGTACTCCCAAAGTGCTCCTCGACACCAATGAAACTATACGCGCTGACAAGTAGCGTATTTTCCGACTCGTCGGAGGCTTCTTCCATCGACGAAGGGGTGCTCAGCCATACACCTGGAGACACCGGCGCGAAAAGCAACGATGCGTATCTGATTTTGATGAGGTACGTTCTCTCGTTGATTTTCTGCACGGCGGTGCTATCGCTGAGTCTCATCCTCTTCAAGGTGTATCAGAGAAACGGGCTGGTGTTGGTGTTGATGGCGGCGCTCTTTGTGTTGAGTATCTATTGTGCGAGTCTGATGCTAATGATGTCACCAATACTCTGGTTGAAAAGAAAGGTTCAGAAGCGGCAGCGGGCCAAGCAGACGGACACATCCCCCGAGCGGCAAGCGGCCGCCGTTTGACTGCTTGATTCGTTTAAGAACAAAACTCTAACACAAGACCTTTGTTGAACCACTATGCCTTCATGTTTAGGATAATAAAACCCTCATGTTCAGAAATCAAATACTCTATGTCTATAAATTTCTGAGTATATCTCCTACTATAAAGATCATTACCTTCAGTGTACTTGTAGATTTAGGCATTTTCCGGAACAAAAACAAGCTGCACCTGGCGGCGTTATTCTTTTGAATGAAAACACATTGAAATAAAATAAAAATATAAATTAATCGGTCCGGGAATCGGCTGGATCTTTATTATGTAAAAAGTGAGCCTCTCCCATATTCACTAGTTGACAGAAGTCCACAAGTGGCACACCGACCAAAACTTAAATATACTTTTAAATTGTACGTATCATCGACAGCCCAATATGCCAGAATTGTACAGGCACATATTGGCTGCAAATCGAGTATTGGTACGACTGGGTACAGAACCAGACTAAACCTTATCGGGCGCCAAACCCAAAACACAAAACAACACCATCCAAAAATAGAACACGCAAAAATGAAAAATGAAAAATGAAAAATGAAAAATGAAAAATGAAAAATGAAAAATGAAAAATGAAAAATGAAAAATGAAAAATGAAAAAATGAAAAAATGGAAAAACGGAAAAATCAGAAATGAAATGAAACAAACCAAAAATCAAAAACACTCTCAACGATGCAGCCTCCCATCATTCTGGACCTCAATCCATCACATCGGAATAATACCCATACCCGCACCTCACAGCGCATGTGCCTATCCCCGAATTCACTACCCTACCGCTCCAAGCAAAGACGCAAAGAAACCAAACAGAATGCCGCCCAACTACACCCTAGTGACCGGCTCAATAACTATTTTCCCACGCACAAGAAAAGAAAAGGCTGCGAAAAAGAAAAAAAAAACCCCCAGCACTGCAGCACGGCATAGACCAAATTTCTCGGAACAACCGCCATAGGGCCACATATGGGGGAACCGCGCCAAGTTCCAGACGCAAAATGTAATTTCACCCACACATGCATCGCGCGCAATCGCCGACGGAAAAACCCACGCACACCCACACCTGCGGCGGCACCACCACCACCACCCCAGACCCCAAGGTTGGATGATGTCAAATCAGAAATACCCCTGGCTATCCCGACCAGCGAAAACAAACTATTCTGCTATCTGTCCAAGAAAAACCGGGGACCCGCCATTGGGGCGATGGGTGGGTCCCCCACCATCTGCGCCGGCCACCCTGCAGGAGCCGATGCGCATCTCAAAGTTGGCACCGGAAAATCTGTGACTTCCAGAGGGGTGCCCATTCTTGAAAGAAAAGATAACACAAATGGGAAACAACGAAACAGTCTGAAGAAATGCGCAGCACTGCTGTTTGCAGCAATGCTGGGCGGCCCGGGCGCTCGCAAAAACAGTCTTTGCGAGCCAAGCAAGTTCCATCGGAATATCATCTCGCTCGGAACATTTCTCGCATTAACTCAAAGACTGCAGACGCGCACCCCAGGTGGCCCTACCAAATCTGGGGTACCACTGCCCCGCAATCTGTATACTTTTTTTTCATCCACAGGGTATATAAAGACACCACCAGCTACTGTTTTTTTTTCTTCTTATTCCATCACATCTCCACAGTCGTACCTGGATCCCAAAGAACACCCCAAACCCCCGTGTCTTTGCCTCCGTTTACCTGATTACACATAATACACCCACACAAAATGACCTACACTCAAACCTGGTGGAAAGACGCCTCCGTCTACCAAATCTGGCCTGCCTCCTACAAGGACTCCAACGGAGACGGTGTCGGTGACATTCCCGGTATCATCTCCACCTTGGACTACGTCAAAAACTTGGGCATTGACGTCATCTGGTTGTCTCCAGCCTACGACTCTCCTCAAGACGACATGGGATACGATATCTCCGACTACGAGTCCGTCTACCCCAAGTACGGTACCATGGAGGACATGGACCAGTTGATCAAGGAGTGTCACGACCGTGGCATGAAGTTGATCTTGGACTTGGTCATCAACCACACCTCCGACCAACATCAATGGTTCAAGGAGTCCAGATCCTCCAAGGACGACCCTAAGAGAGACTGGTACATCTGGAAGAAGCCTAGATACGACGCCGAAGGCAACAGACAGCCACCCAACAACTGGGGCTCGTACTTCTCCGGCTCTGCTTGGAAGTACGACGAGACCACCGACGAGTACTACTTGCATCTTTTCGCCGAGTCGCAGCCCGACTTGAACTGGGAGAACGAGGAGACCAGACAGGCCATCTACAAGAGTGCCTTGAGCTTCTGGTTCGAGAAGGGTGTCGATGGTTTCAGAATCGACACCGCCGGCATGTACTCCAAGGTGCAATCGTTCCCCGACGCTCCAATCGTCTACGCCGAGTTGGACTACCAGCCATGTAAGTTGTACCACCAGGGCGGTCCAAGAATCCACGAGTTCCACAAGGAGATGTTCGCACAAGTCACCTCCAAGTACGACGTGATGACCGTCGGTGAGGTCGGCCACTCCTCGCGCGAGGACGCCTTGAAGTACGTCAGCGCCGCCGAGAAGGAGATGAACATGATGTTCTTGTTCGACGTCGTCGAGGTCGGCTGCCAAGTCGAGGACAGATTCCGTTACAAGGGCTACAAGTTGCCTGACCTCAAGAAGGCCATCCAGACCATGAGCGCCTTCGCCGAGGGCACCGACGCCTGGGCCACCTGCTACTTGGAGAACCACGACCAGCCAAGATGTATTTCCCGTTTCGGTGACTCCAGCTCCAAGTGGAGAGCCAAGAGTGGTAAGTTGTTGGCCACCATGCTCACCATCTTGACCGGTACTGTGTTCATCTACCAGGGTCAAGAGCTCGGTATGGTCAACGTTCCAAGATCCTGGGACATCTCCGAGTACTTGGACATCAACACCGTCAACTACTACAAGGAGTACGTCAGAGTCAACGGCGAGAAGGACTTGGACACCTTGATGGACAACATCAACTTGTTGGCCAGAGACCACGCCAGAACCCCAGTGCAATGGGACAGCTCTGCCAACGGTGGCTTCTCCACCGGCAAGCCATGGATGAGAACCAACGACAACTACGAGGAGATCAACGCCGCCTCCCAAGTCAACGACCCAGACTCGTTGTACAACTTCTACAAGAAGGCCTTGCTGGTCAGAAAGGAGTACAAGGATCTCTTCATCTACGGTAAGTTCGAGATCTTGGACTTCGACAACGAGAAGACCTTCACCATTGTTAAGACTGCTGGCAGCCACAAAGCTTACGCCGTCATGAACTTCACCAACGAGGCTGTGCCTTTCGAGGCCGACTTCGAGGGCAAGGCCACCCTCATTCTTGCCAACGAGAACGACGTTAAGGAGTCGACTTTGGGTCCATGGGAGTCCAGAGTTTACTTGATCGAGAACTAAGAACCCAGCCCAGGCGTTTTTTTATAGAATTAGTGCTACGATATTTCATGCCCCAAATCAATACATGTTATGATACTTATATCTTTTTTGTAATTCACTCTGAAAGGAATTACTCCTGTAATATTGTCACTCAGAGAAATCTGTTTCCTAGTGTAAATTCTACAGAAATGATAGGAAAAAAGTGAATTTGCGTATATTAAAAGATCTGCTTTGATCTTATTTTGACAAGATACGGGCTAAAAAGTCGGCGCTCAGACTGGGTTCCAATGCCGCAACAACGTCGTCCAAGTAGAAGCCAACCAAAACAACAATGTAGATCAATATCAAAATGACACCCTTGAAATAGTTGGACTTGCCCTCGGCGTAGATGTACGTGAAGAGGTAGATCGATACCAAAGTGGCCACCACGTCCCACCGAGGAAAGATAAGAGAGAAGATCGAGTCGACAGACTCGAAGTTTTTGTAGATGGAGTAGACCACCAAGGATGGGATTTGAATTAAAACAACCTGCAAGGCGTACGCACTACCGATTTCCATCGATAACGCAACGTTTCCGCCCACTGCAAATGATATGGCGTTGACGAATTCGGTAGTATTGGGCACCAATGCGAACACAGTCAAACCGAGAAATTTGGGATTGATGGGGTAATGAGAAAGCACAGCATCCACATTGTTGACCAAGATCTCCGCAATGATCGCATAAAGCAACGTGGCGCCAAGAAGAATCACGTAGGATTGTGTGTTGGACCAATTAGGGGCATCATGGCCGCCATCAGCTTCATCCTCCATACCATATTCGTCCTTGGATTTGGTAATGGAGTTATTACGGGGCACTCCCAAGTTCTTCGAGGTCAGAGGTAATTTCTTAAGGTCCTGTCTTGTCGTTGGAGTCATGGCGCCAGATCCAGGGCGTAAGGGCGTATCAGTTTGAGGCTGCTCCTCGCAATTTCTACCACTACGTCCTGCCTTATAGGCGACATCGAGGCTTATCACACTGGGAGAGCGGATGTAGCTGTCTTTCCTGGTTTGTGCCGCTGCCAACTCGTGGGAATTCGTTGCCCAGATCAAAGACGCGTGTGTCTTCAAAGTGAAATAAAGACCAACGATGTATGCAACAAACAAAGCAATTGCCACAAACAACGAGTATGGGCGAAGCACTTGGTAATACAATTTGTCGAGAACAAGTGAAGGCTGAATGAATTGACAGGTGGTGCAGCCCTCGCTCTTGCCATGTGCCTTGTAGACGCAATCCTTACATCTGAGTTCGTATGAGCCATACAACTGGTAGAACAAGGAAGGCGTGAACATCGTCACCATCGCAAAAAGCAACATTGTGGATGATACTCCGGCAGATCTTGGGTTGTACCGTTGCGTTTTCCGTTTCAAGGCACCGCCGCACATGGAGAGACCAGGAAGGAGAAGAACACCTCCCAAAATAGACCCGATCATCGATCCTTCCACCAACTTTCCTTTCGACTGATTCAAAGCCACACAATACAAGAAAATTTCGACGACCGTCGAGAAGAAGGCGTTGATGACAGCACCGACTCCCATCGAAGATTGCGCCGAAATGGAAGCAACGGCTTGACCGATGAAATAGGCCAAAGGAATGATCGAGAACAAACAGCCACAGAACAAGAACGAGGAATCCGTGTACCACTCTTTCAAGTCCAAAACCTCTTTCAAAATGTAGTAGTCCAGGATAACAAAAGCGACCACCAGAAGCAAATTGATGAAGAAAATGTTGGTACCCCCAAGGGTGTACTTGTAGTAATGCAACCCGCAACATCTATATGTGCAGAGAATGATGGACTGGTTCCGCAACTTCTTTTTCTGTTTCGGGTCGCTGATTCTTTTGTAATACTCCTTCTCCTGCTCGAAGTAGAGCGCCAAGGGCCTTCTTCGCAAGTGGTCGCACAAGATAGAGTTCAAGTTGAACATTGGAATGGTAAAGACAAACAACCAACAGATTGCTGCGATGGTGTACAGAATTGGCTGCAAGATCCCGTAGAAGAACAAATAGAACAAGATTCTTCCCAAGGACCAACGTCCTCTTCCGAAAAAACGAACCTTGATGTCGTTGATGTCGTTATCGTTATCGTCATCGTCCACAGCGCCGTTGTCTTCCATGAGGGCTGGGTCGCCAGTACTCTGGCCCTCACCCAAAGCGGCATACGCTTCTCTCCAGGGGCGTCCCTTGTGATCCTTCAAAAGAGGCTTTGAATCTGCACTGTTGGTCATACGGCGCGGAGGGGCGAAAAACAACCGGCCTTCCTCCTCTAATCTCCACTGGTGGAACTCCGAGATGGATCTGCCATCCATCTCATCCTCGTCGAGGTAGTTTTCGTCCTTGTTGAGGAGCACAAACTTGCCGAACGGATGGAACCAGTACTTGCCCAATTGGTAGAGAAGACGTACGTATGGCCGCAGAGACTTGTGCCATGCAAACCCAGTGAATACGAACACCGCCGCAGCGCCCAACAAGCAAATGACGAATAGAAACAAGCCCACCGTGCAGCTCCACAAGAAGTTGGTGAGGTGTATGCCGAAGTAGATCGGGCCGGTAGGTTTTTTGGGGTCGTAATCGTGGATATCTTCCTCGGCCCGTGCCGCCACCGAACGGATCTTTTTATACACAGAGGGCTTCCAGATCTTGATACCGAACGGGTGCGTCGAGTTGATGGCCTCCTGCCGCGCCTTGAGGTCGAGCGACTCCATCGTTTTCAGCGAGCTATTCAGGTCTACGGAAGCTACGTCGTCTACATCTGTATTCTGCTGGTCCAAGCGGCTCTCGGACGTCAATCTCTCGTCTTCAAGCGTGTCTGCCGCCGCCTGGTTGAGCACCAGGTCCAAGTCCGAGACAGCGCTGCTGCCCGGAAGACTAGGTCCACCTGAAGCCTCAATAAGCTTGTTCTTCCGTTGTGTGATGAGGTCGCGCAACGCGTCCTTATATCCTTCGAAGTACTTCTTCTCCCGGGACTCGTCTTCGCCGGGCTCCTCGTCCAAGTTGTCGTGGATGTCGTCATCGACCGAAAACACAAGTTTGTTGGTGGTGGACGCCAACCGTTTGAGCGGTGGTCTTGAGCGCAGTTTCTTCAGCCGTGGGCCGCGCGCCTTGAGCGAGGGCGACGCTTCTGAGACGGACCGTCTTTCTCCGCTTTCCAGAAGTGATCTGGTCGGTTGTATTAGGGGAGACCTAGGCATGTTGGCACAGGGGGGACAGGGGGGGGTATTTATAGTTTTTGGGGGCGGGGATGTGGTATACGTGGCCAATTGCCTAATTGGGACTGGTTGCGGTCGTTGTGTGTTTTGTGTGGGAGTAGTTTGATGGAGGTTGGAGTAGGGATGGCTTTAATTAGTTAGGGTATTACTGTGGTGCGTGGATGCAGTTCTGCCAGACGGTTGGAAATGACGAAATAGTTGGAGAATTGAGAAATGAGAGAAAAAATGAAAGGAAAAGAGAAAAAAAAGGAAAGAGTTAGTAGCGATGAGAATTGTCCAGGCACGTTTTTTATACGTTTTTTATATTTCGTTTGTCTGGTTTGGCTACTCTTCTTGTCGTATTTGGTGTTGCATCTAGGGTACATTGGCGCCGCCATGAATATAATTTGGATATGAACTCATGCAAGGCTGTGCATTTTGATTGTTTGTCATTATTTGTCAATGGCGAGATTTAAACTGGCTAATTCTATGGCTTGACTGTATCATAAATAGTCCATGTTCGTTCCGGTTGTGGCCATCATTTCTTGAGCCATCTAATCGCCAAGACGGCGTCCTTTGCCTGAAAACGCAGAAGAACGTGCCGCGGTGGCTCGGTACCCACTGCTGGCTCCAGAACTTGCAGCGGCTCCCACCACAGGCTTCTTAGTGAATGCTGTGGTGCGTTCAGACGTATTGAGCGGATACTTGAGCATGCGGTACAAGAAAGCGGGCGCCTTCAAATAGCCCAAATCAAAGATCGAGGGCAGGAACTGCACCACCCGCGGTGTCACGTTGAACCCCACCTTCTTGGAGTTATCGTGGAGACCGTGGTTGTAAGCGCCAGGAACCAAATTGTAGATGGGCAAGGTATCCGACTGGATGCACTCGTACAAATATCCGGCAAGAATGCCCACGACGCAGTCGTAGGCGCTCCACTTGTCGCCCATGACCGCGATGGCCAAGTCGAAGAACGGAAGGTAGTACGCCTTGATAGGCACGATCCCGAAAAACTTGATGTTCTCGTTCATCGCCGTCCGCAGCCACATGAACGTGATGCTCGACAGAAGCTGCGAGTGCGGGAACGACAGTACAAAGAGCGGAGGCGCCACCAACACATTGATGGCCACCAAGAAAAAGCCACAAACCAACACAAACCACACGTAGTCGGGGAAGTTGCGGCGGAAGCGGCCCTGCGAGTTCTCCAAGTTGTTCGAGAAGAAGTACAACTTATAGATGTTCAAGAGAACACTCACGCCGCTTTGGTTGAGGCCCTGCACCACGAAAAACGCCGTGAAGAAGCGGTGACTGTTGGCAACCACCAATAGCGCCAGTGCGCCAATGCTCTTCACCTTAAAAGGCGTATTCCACATCAATTGCGTCAATGGCAGAAACGTCAATGCGTCTAGTGAAAGCACATTCGTAGATAGTGCCAACGAGACGGCCACAGACACGATAAGAAGAAACCGAGTTGCTGGCGGCATTGCGAGCAAGGGGTCGAGGGCAGCAGACATTTTTGCTGGGGAAATTTCAACGTCGTTGTTGAGATTTTGGTGAAAGTTGAGATTTGGTAGATTTGTGAATTTCGAGACAACCAGGGCAGCAGAGCGGTCGGGAGTGGATGACAGAGATTTTCAGGAAGGGGGGTCTATGCTGATCCAGCTTGATCTGAGCAATTTTCGTTTTGGGGGGTTTTAATGGGGTTTAGTATTTGAAAAGATTGTAGTATTAGAGGGTAGTATTGTGCAGTGCCAAGTAGTATTTAGCAGATTAAATATGAGAGGAAAAGATTAAGAAGAGGGGAATTTTGGAGAAGAATTGGGAAAACGGAGTGATGAAAGATTTGTATGTGAGTTTGAGTTTCGGTCGATTCGAGTGCGGTTGAGTATTGGGAAAGTGTAGAAATAGAGTAAGAGGGATACACATTAGCAGACACACATTAGCAGTAAAGGTTCAAAGGAGTTGTAGGTGGAATTTAACGATTGAATTATTTTAGAAGGAAGTGACGCAATTAGATATTAGAACTGCAGAAGCTGTGGTCGTCAATTTAAGTTCAATACCACAGGGCTCTAGATCGAGCAGAGATTAGAAATTTCTTTTAGAAGTACATAGAAACAAATCATAATTCAATAATCATTACGCCTAATTTCATAATCGTCAATATTTGGTCTTTCTTCATACTGATGTCTGAAAGTGGTGTAGATTTAAATCAGCGCCCACACTCACATAGTAGTAGTATTGTTCAGCCACCAAAGAAAATCATTTTCCTTTCATTCAACTGATAGAAGGAGTTTATTCAAAACTGGAGGAACCACTTTTTCAGTTGTTTGACTGAGAGCATTGGGTTTCATTCACCATCACTACTTGCATGAAAAGACGCAGCCAAAAAGAATCAGACGCAAAAGAAGAATTCAAAAAATTGCGAAATTCACAGAATTCACAAAATTGCTTCTCCATCTACCTAAGGGAAAGTCTTCGATGGAGGATCCATAAGTACCTTAAAAAGATCCTAGTATCGGAACCGATGCACAAACACAAAACACAAATGAAAGGGCCTCAAGCCAAAAAACCGATTCTTCAAAAAAAATCATACCTACTACTTTTTCTTTTCTCCTTTTACCCCATATTTCATCTACCATCTCTACTACTACTACTACTACTACTACTACTACTACTACTACTACTACTACTACTATAAGTACTACTACAACACCTGCTATAGACAAAGTAGGACCACTAATTACACAAAAACGGATACGTCAGCATCTACTCCCAGTACTGAAACAAAAATTTCACCCAAAACTGCAACCCTAACACCCTCCATTCCCATTCATTACATCCCGTTTCTCCACAATGAAATTGGTCCGTTTCCTCATGAACTTGCCCTCGGCAACCAACCAATCGGTCACCGTCGAGCTCAAGAACGGCACGTCCGTCAATGGACAGCTTCTTTCGTGCACGCCGCTGATGAACGTGTCGTTGAAGAACATCAAACTTATTCAACCACATCAGGATCCACAGCTCATGCAATACATGAACATTCGCGGAAACCAGATCCGGCAGATCATTCTTCCGGACGAGCTCAATATTGAGGGTTTGCTTGCGAAGAGTAGCATGCGAATCAAGGGCGCGGGTGCTGGCCCGGGGAAGGTTGTTTCTGACCGCAAGAAGCCGTTCAAGAAGGGCGGCAAGAGGGGTTTTTAGACAATCTGAAGGTGTTAGATCTTTTTTGAAGTGATGTGGTTCTTTTTTGTGGTGGATATGGCCATAAATGGAGGTCATCACTAGAAAATACCCTACAGACAAAAGGCGATTGTCTACATCTGATAATCGCAGAATCGTAAAAGCCTAAAAGCCCTAGAGGCCTAGAATCTAGAATAGACGGCCAAATGAAAGTGGCCGTGTCGCAGAAGCAAAGCTACATGTTCTCCTCTACTAGTCACACGACCCGTTCCCATCTCTCACAGACTCCACCGGTGTCTACTCACTAAATCGCATTTAATTTCCATGTTCAGCCGTCACTATACATATATTTACAGGGATAACAGCCGAATCCACCCTTTCGAATAAGTAGGTCTACACTAGCATCTGGAACCCTTTCAACCCTTTTATACTAGCACAAACGCAAGAAAAGAGTCTCCCAGATACACTCCCTCCAAAACCTAGAACCAGGTTTTCTTCTTCTCCTCTCTCCGTGCAATCTGCTTCTTGTATGCGGGTCTAGCCTTAAGAATGGTCTCATCCATATTCTCCATGGCAACCCGTCTCTGCTCCAACTTGGTGGGAAGCTCGCGCTCCCACTTTCTCTTTTTCTGGAAAAGAAGTCCGCGCATCCATTTCTTGTCGTTGTATCTCTCCTCATGGAACTTCTTGTGTGGAATGGGTGGTAAGAGCTCTGCGAGCCCGTACTTCAGCGCCATCTTGTACAAATCCGCCGATCTTCTCAACGAGTACTTGGCCGCATGCCACTTGCCGCTTTCCTCGTTTTTGTTGGGCAAAAACGGGTTTTTCTGTGGGTCGGAGATTGTGGAGGGTGTTGTGGCGTACTGGGCGAGCGGGCGGGGCGGGTGCTTGATGAAAAACGTGTGCAACTTCTGGGGGAGTTTGGCGAACGCCTCTTTGGCCGTCAACGACATTTTTGGTGGTGTTTTGGCGGAAAACGGTGGATTCTGGTGGATGGTAGGTGATAGGGCTTATGTGTAGTATGGGGGAGAGACTGAAAAATTTTGCGAGGAAAGAATGGGTAGAAATTTTTGGAGGATGTGGGGAGAGATGTGGGGATTGGGGGGCCTTTATATATTTCGGAGATGAATTTCTTTTTTTTTTTGTAATGTTTGGATTGTGGAAGCTTCGTGGTTGGTGGTGGATGTAGTGGTAGTATTTGGTGGTGAGGAGTTGAGTGGTGGCAGGATAAACAAATTGTGAAGTATTTATGTCAATGGCCGATTCTAAGTTGTTTGAATATTTGCCAATTTTGCTGCTGTGATATTCTGAGCGGCTTGGCTGATTCTGTGTCCTGGCGCTTATTAGTCTAGAAGAGGCACAAGCGTTGGTCTTACGGAGAAGATTTTTAGGGAGGAGATGGATGTAATTTATTTCAAGGTTGAATTTTCTGAATTTATGGAGGATTCCTATTTTCAGGGACACAGCACCAATTAGGCTAGACTATATCTGAGGATGAGTACAAGATAATGGTCCCGATTCTACAGCAATCAATACTGCTAATTCATTCCAGATGAAATACGTAAATGCTCGTCTAAAAAGTGTATCCTAATGCATTTATGTCCCTCCAGTGTATCTCTAGTTTCACGAGTGTTCTAAGTTCGTGCTAGTGTACTCTAAGTTCCCAGAGGTGTATCTCTATCTTCGACAAAAGTATCTCTATCTTCAACAAGGTAGAACTTTTTTCCTAAAAGTTTATCTCAATCTTCCACGAGTGTATCTAAGTCCACAGATGGCTAGTTCACTTCTCTCTGATGAGTTGTCAATGCTTATAACAATAGCTAAAAGTAGGGTCTGACTAGAAACAACGGCGTATTCCCTATCAAATCCAAATTCACCGAAGTGCTCTGGCGACAACAATTGGTTCATTTTCGGGGTGTTATCCCCCTATCACAAGAACACAGCAATTGTATACCTATCCAGGATATTCACAGAACTGTTTTGAATTTGACGAGAATCATCATCAACCATATCGTAATGAAGACGAAACCTATAACGATCAATTCTGGTGAAACAGACAGTACTTTGCCCTTTTGTTCTTGTGGGTAGCGACGACATATACTGATTGTAGCCGATATGTTCAATAGAGCTGATTGAGTAAGGCATAAAGTTGACGAAAGCTCATTAATAGAGTCTGACAAAAGAACTTTGAACTCTAGAAGTTGATTGCATCCTCTCAGGCTCGGAATCACGTCTTGAGAAAGTTCCATACAGTTATCGTACATTGTGGAAGTGATAGAGGTCAATAAATCACAATTGAGTCGAATCCCAATCAAAGCCAGTACCATCGCATTATTCACAAGATATCCATCCGTAGTGATGGCTTTGTCGAACTCAGCCAATGCCAGCAAGTACCGCTCGCCCAAACTCAGCGCACGGTTGATAGAATCAGAGAAATACTCATCCCATAGCGTCGCCAAATTTCTGAGATCTTGCAGTTGAGCCTTTACTAGGATGGCCCTCAATCTCTCTTGATAGATAGGCGCCTGTGTCTTGATCAATTCGACATGCGTTTTTACAAGAGGTCCGCTGGCACTGATTCGTGAAAAGTTTTTTTTGATATCGAATCCACTGAACATTTATTGGGCAGTTGAGGGATGTATGTATTGTGTAGTCAGGTCAAAAGTGGAATGGCTCGGATCTGAGAGAAAGTCTCCGGAAACGACTCGGCAAAAACATAATTTCTCCGAAACGCAGTCAAGAGACTGCTGCATAGTCTTATCACTACAAGTTTCGAGCCCCATTTTCGTTGAAATTAGTTTTCAAGTCCGGCGGCTAATTTGCGAGATCTCTTCTTCCAATTGTAGGTATTGAAGGTTCCAGGAGCGAAAACTTGAATATCGAGAGGGAAATTTTTTAATCTTGAAGAATATATCAGACACACCTTCTATAGAGTTTTTTGCTGCAATTTAGGCGTTCAAGTTTTGATCAAGAGCCTGACTTGGTTCTATTTGCTCCTTTAAAGCTTCAAGGAGGACTTTGTAGTGCACGTGTCTCTTGCTAAAGGCAAATCGAGACGAAGATTTTCCGT
This sequence comes from Australozyma picinguabensis, assembly GCA_030582875.1. NCBI lineage: Eukaryota > Fungi > Ascomycota > Pichiomycetes > Serinales > Metschnikowiaceae > Australozyma > Australozyma picinguabensis. Next base: position 495,081 of record JAJMHD010000007.1, read on the forward strand.
TTTTATTGATTTTATTCTCATTTTTATTAATACATGATGTGCCTCTTCTCGAAATTGCTCATACTTCCTTTGCTCGGGAACTATCACACACTCATTCTTCCTCAATTATCAATAAAGAACTTCTTGGATAATAGTTATTAGAGTGATTCCAACAATTCAATTGGGATCCATAAACTGAGAGTTTGCGTTTGGTGTAAATCGATTCGCCTGCTGAGTCTATCTGTTAAGCAAAACATGGTTGGGTGACTCCAGCTATGGGCGCTCTGATCACTAATGAAATACAATTGCAAGACTCAAAATTTTTTTATGTAAGTTTCCGTTGGTTGCAACGTGATATTAGAAGGAATATTCCCAACTCCTTGAAGAGTGGCTTTAAGTTCCAACTACTTGAAAGAGTGCCTGTAAAGTCCAACTAGTGTATTTCTAAAGTCCTAGAGGTGAATCTCTAGATTACCAGAAACGTATCTCGAAGCTCCCGAGAGTGCATCTCCGAGTTTTTGAAAGAGACCGTTCTGTTTTTACTAGTGTATCTCTATCTTCCTAATAGTGTACCTCTAAATTTCCAAAGGGTGTCTCAGTTCCTCAGATAAAGTACCTTTATGTCCCGACTCGTGTATCCAAGTCCCACAAATTCATCTAGCGCACAAAGAGTGGATCGCTTTTAAAAGAGTCGATCGCTTTTAAAAGAGTGTCTGTGTTCCACAAGTGAAACTCTAAGTTACTAAGGGAGTGTTTCACGATTATGAAAGAGTGTCCTTAGATATGATAAATTAATGTATTGAGGTTAATACGAGTGTTTCTAGTTCCACGCGTGTTTTTAATTCCACGAGTGTTTCCAAGAACGTACTAGTGTCTATCTTCACCAAGAATATCTCTGTCTTCCTAATAAGTATCTCTTATTTACTGAAAAGGTTACTTTAAACAATGAAATGTTATTTCTAGTTTCTAACTAGGTTACTTTAAACAATGAAATAATATTTCTAGTTTCTAACTAGTGTATAATTAAGTCCACCAGTGTATCTCTCTGATAGCACTACTGAATTTCTATGTATCCCTACGATACTACAAGTGTTTCTCTATCTCCCTAAAAGAATACCTCTCAGTTCCAGCTAGGGTATCCACAAAACCCTGAAAGGGTTTCTTTAAATTACTAAAAGTATTTCCAAGTTCGCAGAAGAGTGTTTCCAGGTTTGAGAAAGAGTGCCTTTTTTACAAGTGTGTGTATCCTCCATAAGTATATCTCCCTATTCCTGAAAGTATACTAAGAGTAAATCTTTGAATTACTAAAAGTGTATCTCTAAAATACCAAGTCTCTAGCTTCCAAAATGGTTCTTGAATTACTAAAAGCAGGCCTTCCAGTGTTTTAGTGCCACAATTGTGCCCAACTCTACATCTACTCTTTGTAAATCATTACATTCATACACCAAAACTATCATAGTCTGGAACATTCCATCCACTCTCAACTGCGTTACTGCTTTAAAGTCATTGGAAAGCCCATCTCTACACCATACATAGAAGGACTCTTTCTCTCTCACTTAATATTTTCCACATTCCCCCCAAAAACTCTACACGATCGTCGAAGGCTCGAATATTCCATTTTCCATCTATATGACCCTTGGGCGTACTTACTTGGCAACGTGCTGCAACACCTCCAAAACCTCCAACTCAATGGTGGCCTCGGCTGCAACCACCTCATCGGCAGAAGAAGCTCTCTTCTGAGCATCGGCAATCAACGACTTGATCTCAGCGGCGTCGAACTGCTCCGGCTTGAACGCCTCAATGGCAGAAATGGTCAACTTGTTGCCGGGCTGCACAGTAGCGATACCTCCACTGACAAAGTACAGCTCGGTCTCACCTCCCTTGGAAATGATCTCCAACATTCCGGGTCTCAATTGCTCAACAATAGGAATGTGGTTGGCCAAAATACCCAAGTCTCCGTTGATGGATGGCACGTTCACCTGCTGCACTTCCGACTCGGAGTACAAGGTTTGGTGAGGAAGGGCAAGCGACAACTTCAACGCGTCGGAGGAGGAGGCCTCGGTGGCGTAGCTTCTTCTCACAACGTTGCTGGATTGTCTGGCGACCTGGCGGAAGGTTTGTCTGAACATTGTGGGTTGATGAGTGGAGTTTGGAGGAGGGACTTTTGGTGAGGGAGGAGGGCACTGCACGTCGGGCGTGGGCGCACGCCTATTGGTCAGGGGATGTCCGAAAAAAAAAAAAAAGGGAAAAAATTGGGGAGGCGGGTGGTGCGGGATTGGAGACGGGATTGGAGACGAATAAAAATTCTTCTTTTGTTTCTGTTGCGCTTTTTGGTGTTGGCGCTGTTTTGGATTTGGTCGTGGTCCATCTGAGACTTCAAGTGATCCATGGTAAGAGTGAGAATTTATTTCCATGGTGGGAGAGGGAATTGAATCGGGAGAAGTCGATTCTGATTTCTTTTTTTTTAATTTGGGGAGCTTTTTGTTGCGGTCCTTTGGAAGTGTGTTTTTCTGAGACAAGCAATACGGTCTAGAACCAGGTCATCGTTGAAGCAGCTGCTTTATTGGACCAGAAAATGGCATTCCCTCATAAAATATCTCAGTCGTTTCATTTCCAGAATTGGGCTTTCCATGCTCGTTTTTGGGGCAAGCTTGCGTGGAATGAAGGGCACCGTTAGACTATCGCTTCGTAGGGAACTCTTCAAGATGACACTTTTCATGGAACCACACCTAAATAGCCCAATATCTTTGAGCAAAGTCAAATAATTCAAAAACATCTCTGATTTGGAACCTTGTAATCATTGGCGTTCTCAGTACATGCCAAAACCAACGCCATACCATGAACTTCTCGAAGGACCAAAAAAACAAATCCAAGAATACAGGACTCAATCTCCGTTCCCGATCTGGTTCAAGAACGTATCCACATCGAACTCCTCCTCCATTCCCTGGCCCGCATCGAAGTCCTGGTCCAAGAGATCCATGTTCAAATCCTCCAACACAGACTGCCCGCCGCTCAAAACATCATCGAAGTCCAAGTTCATGCTATCGAGACTGGCGTCAAGCTTGCTGGGCGCGCTGCTGCCGTCCTTGTAGCTGATCGTGGACAAGATATCCAGCGGGTTCAACAAGTCCTGGTCCTTGTCCAAATCCAAGTCTAGATCGAACGCCGAATCCATCATCAGGCCATCCGTCTTTGCCGTCGAATTGCCTTTGGTAGTCGCACTAGTATCACTATTATTGGCAGCGGCGGAAGCTGCCCCTGAAGCGGATACGTTTTTCTTCTGTTCATCGCGCGCCTTCTGCTCGCGCTCCTGCTGCTCCTTGGCCTGTTTCTCGCGCTCGCTGGCCTCTTTCGCGCGCGCCTCCTCGTCCTCCTTCTTCTTGCGGGCGGCCTCTTCCTCCTCCTTCTTCTTGCGCTCGCTCTCGGCCTTCTTTTGCCGCTCCATCTCCTCCTGCGCCTTGAGCTCTTCCTGCCGCTGGCGGTTGTCGACAATCTGCTCGACACACCATCGCGCGTCGTTGAAGCGGCCCAAGGTCTCGTCTAGAATCAAGTCGAACTGGGCAATGCTTTTGGCAAGCTGGTTAGTCACGGGGCCGGGAATAAGTTGGTTGTTGGGGCCGGCAATGAGGTTGCTCTGGCGCTTGTTGTTGTTGATGATCTCGAAGATGTAGCCGGACGTTCGGAGCACGTCGTTGAATGTGTCTGTGAGTCTATCCTCTAAACTCATTTTGAGGGCTGTTTGGGTTGTTGGGGATGGGGGCGGAGGGGGGTATTTATAGTTTTTGGGATTGGGGGTCCTGTAGGTAGCGAGAACGTGACAGCAGCGGTGGAATGGTGGCTGCAGTAGTGGGGGAGAGAAATGGGACTAGTTGAGTAGGAGAAAGTGATATGCCTGTATGGGGTGTTATCTGGGAAGAGTGAGTATCTGGATCATACGGGAGGGTAAAAGAACGGGAAAAGTGAAAGTGAAAAAATCTGAAAAGAAAAATGACGAATATGGAAGCAATTGATTCTTGATTTCCTTTTGATTTCTTTTTTTTGGTGTTAAGTGGTGTATTGGCATTGTATTATAGGTGGTCTTCAAACAACACTAGAGATAGATCAATGACGGAATCGATATCGAGAAATGAGAATTTTCAAGAAAAAATGAAAAATCAAACTATCAATTCTTATTTCCAAAATTCAAAATTCAAAATTCAAAACTGATAAATCTGCGCTGTCTTACAAATGATGGTGTATGGTCTATTCCACTACGCAC